>WBMY01010102.1:307-16464 GCA_013397315.1 Donacobius atricapilla | reverse complement strand
CATCTTGTCATGTTGCCCTTGAGGAAAACATGCAAGTTTACATTTCTGAGAACAGTGAGAAGTTTGAAAAAGGAAAAAAAGGACAACTAAAAAATACCCAACTCTATATAATAGCGCAGTGCTTAAAGCAGTCTGAAGAACCAGCTGCCTCAAAAGAGTCTCCAGCCACACTAAAAAGGAATTCAGAAACAAGATAAAATAACTTACTGCCCAAATCCATGCTAAGAGTAAAGGTGGATGAGGAAAACCAGTCACATCTTTCATTGGTTAAAAAGATGCAAAATTGACCCAGCAAAATTTCAGTCATTTGTCAATTTGACAGAATTCAGTTAACAGAGAAGTCACAAACAAAAACAAACAATAAATTGAGGGCTACACTTTTTCAGAACACCAAAATAAAGATGGAACACACTTCAGATATAGAGAACAATGTCTACATTTTGCTTTGATACAATATCTTTTTCTAAATTTCACCTGTATCTTTTTTGGGTTGTTTTTTTTTTGTTTGTTTGTTTGTTTGTTTGTTTGTTTATGTGAAATTGCTAACCACTAAGTACCAGGAAATGCTTTTGTCATATGTGGAAAAACATGGACAGTGATTTGGTGTGTACCATAAATTGGAAAATTCCTATTTCATCTCTTCAGGATAACTGGTGTGATTTCACATACCATGTACCCAGGGGAGGACAGCCTCAGATTGTGACAGGAAGGTCAGGAAAAATCTCACTTTGCACCCCAAAAAGTGGTGACACTGGTTGATTCATAGCTCCTGCTGAAAAATGGGATAGCTTAACATGTCCTGGACAATCCATCTTCCCTTCAAAGACATGCACAGCTGGCTGTGCCTCCACTAAAACTCTCCAGAATTCTGCAGCTCCTGGCTCTGAAACTTTCCCAGATTCCAAGATGCCCAGAAGCCTTGAGATGGAGCAATCCTGACCCTCACTGGGGTCTTCCTGTGAGGATGCACCATTCCTAAATAGAGTTTGCTCTGTGTTTTCCTGCCTAGTCTGTACTCCAGGACATACACACAGAGCATCTAAATCAGCTCTGCTGCCTTTTCCATGGCCCAGGAGCTCTCCTGATACTGGCTGTTTGGAAATGAACAGATATTTATGGACATTTTCCACAGGCAAACATCTTGTGGATTTTGGACGGATGATGATTTGTCCTTTAACATGTCCATGGCAAAGTTCAGTAAGGTGGAAATCCATGCATATTTTTTTCATTTCAGGACATCTTTGCTGTGGGTGATCTCTCTTTTCCTGCTTTTCCTAATGATTTTCCCTTCCACTGTAACTAAAAGCTATAGACCTCTGGGACTTACACTGAAACTTTGTTTCTGTGTTTTCTCATTTTTAATAGGCTGATTTTCTTTCTCAGAATGATTTTGTGAATTCTACAACTAGGAAGGCTAAGGACTAACTGTGAAGATTAGACAGTTTGTAGATTTTTCTGTCTGCTTGTTAGGCACAGTGAGTTTGATCTAAATGAGTTTTCTGCATTCTCCCTTTATTGTTCTCCCTATAATCTCTCTCACTTGCACGTAATTCACATATGAAAAGAAAAAGCCAACAAAAGAAAGAAATGTTAAATCATTGTTCTGTTTTAAATTCTCAATCCCCTGAGTGGTTCCCAACCCACAAGTTCTTTATTCCTTTCATTCCAATTACCATTTAACCATCAAACAAAATAACCAGCAAAGGAAATAAGTTATGCAATATATGGCATTCCTCTGGAAATATTAAGTAGATTTTACAATAGGTTATTTGACAATGCTGAGAAACAGATAGAAGCAATTAACATCAAATCGTTACTTTCCTCCAAAGGAAAATATTTGTTTAATTCCACCCTTGAAATGAAAAGAGAAATTTAATTACAACAGTGTTTTATAACTGCCTGTCCAGACTAACAAAAGCACAGTCATATCTCTCCAGAGTCCCATTCAATATTAATGTGGAACGTAGGTGAGTCAGTGGAAGAGCATCACAGGATGCCAACTGGCACCTTCCTCACATTCCATAAAAATACCAGCACACAGGGATTTCAGCTCCATAAACTATGACCACTGATTTTTAAATAAACACATAACTATCAGAGGATAAGCAAATTGAAATATTGATTTTCCCATCTCTTACAGTTGAGCTGCAAATTTAGTATATGCTTGGTCTGCAAGAGCCATGCTGCAGTTTTCCATACTCCATTTCCAGCTGTGATTTAAGATTGCACCAAATGAGATTTTCACCAAGACAAGCATGGAAAATCAGGACTATTACCAATAATCCTTCAAAAATGTGGCAGCAGGAACAGGAAGCCCTTGTTTTAGTCTGCAGTGAATAAGAGATAGATGTTTAAAGCCTTCAATCACAACCTGATGCTTAAAGGAAAGCACATACCAGCCCTGAGTTCAGTGCTACCCTCAGGGACAACTCTGGGGTGTGGGGCTTGAGCAAGTGAGCAGCAGTGACAGTGACAGTGACAATGGACATAATTTGGCAGCAGAGTACCTTTTAAATCCTATTTTAAACTTAGGAACAGTAACACCACAGGTGTGACAGTAGCTAGTCCTCCCCTTCCCACTTTTCATTTTGATCTTGCTGTCATTTATTTGCATTTACAGAAAGCAGCTAATTAATTCAGAGTACATGTTCATTGTGGGGCTGCATTTCCTTACGTACTGAATAACACAAAGATGGGTGAGAAAACTACAAAGGAGGAAAACCAAACAGAAATAGGTTATGAATCTTAAAATTCTTGTGTACGGAGAGAACAAAGAATAAAAGTTGATTTAATATCAGGAATGGGATTTCTACGGGCAATTCAGAACCACAGCATTCACAAAGGTGTTTTTCAGTGAGAGTAGTGGAGTATTCATCCCAGAGCTTGATAAATCCAACTCTTATTGTACTTCAAAATTTGACTGAAACCAGCAGCTTATCACTGTTAGATAATGTAACACAGGAAAAAAACCCAGGAACACATTAAAGAGCAGGTTCAGTTATAACTGCAGCTGCCTCCTGTAAGTTCCATCTTTTGAATAATAAAATTACTGGGCAATTAAACGCAATTGCCAGTTCTGTTTTCCTACTGATAAACATTATAAAAGCCTCAGAACCAATGCATTTTTCTGTTTATAGGAGAGCTCATCATCATCATCACCATCCAGCAAACTGCTCTGCGTGGGTCATGCTGAATTTGCAACATGAGCTAAAAAAAGGAGCTGCAATAAGATCAAGTGGGTAAAGAGCAAATAATCCACACTGGCAAACCACAGAGCCACAAACACCCAGCCCCACTGAGCAGGCTCACAGCGCACTCGTGGTGTGTGTTTGCACTGAGGCCTCTTGTCAAATTCCAGGGCCAAGTTCAGTGCATGTTGGAAGTGAAACTGTTCCATGCAATGGTACATGGCTTGGCAAAACCTCTCGCTTCCAAAGAAACCACTTTGACGTTTGGGGTTTTTTTGTAATCTTGAGATATATAGCTCAATTTACCTTTCCTTTATAGAGGGAGCTATAATCAGCCATTCTGCTGGCTCTGTGAGGCCTCAGGCTTCAGCTCAGCATCCTCCCGTGAACACCCCAGCCTAAAGCTCTGGTTTAGCTCAGGGACTGCTCCCTAAGGACCACTTGGCTCTGCACTTGTGGCTGGAGTGGGGCTGTGGGGCCTGGGGGCTCAGATCCCCAGGTGTCAGCAGCTGCAGTGCCAGGGACGCAGGAGCAGCCCCTGAAGAGGTGGATGTTGCTCACATAGATGTGTGTTCATAATATCCATATTATAACTCACAGAATTGCAGCCTGATCAGTCAGAGAAGGGAGCAGGATGAGGCTTTTTTGATCCTGTTCGTGCATGAGGAGTGAATGTGAGGGTGCAGAGCTGCTCAGAGAGGTTTGTGGTCCTACTGCAAACACATGTCCAGTCTCACAGCATCTCTATCAGTGAGTAATTAAGTTCTGCTTCCTTTTTTTTTTTTTACATATTTACTTGTTAATAACACTTTCTGCCCTTTAAAGCAAATCTAATTTGCAAAAAGTTCTGAACTTCTATCTTCTATGCATAAATAATTTGGTACTATGCTGGTTCAAAATGCTTTTGCTGAAATGGAACAGGGCAGGATTTTCACAGGCCAGCTGGAAACAGTGTGATTTACCTGAGAGAACACATGCAAGTTACAGTGATCAGCTGTCATAAGCTCGGTGACAAAACCTCTTCATCAGCCATAGGCTCCAACAGAGTGTATATGATAAATTTTGTCTCCTGCAGTGGGATGAAAGGCAAGGCAAAATTTATTACTACTAGACAAAAATAGTGAATATTTGGTTAAAAGCTTCAGTGTATGTGGCATAGAAAAGACTTGCTTTGCCCTTCCATTTCAGGTTGTAATAAATATTTAAATTTTTCGTCAACATTTCGACTGACAGTCTAAAGTCTGTATAGTTTTCAGGCTTAAAAAGTGATGCAAAATATAAACTAGAGGTAGTGCAGGATGATAGGACTCTCCTCTGATCATGGTAAATTCAGTGACCAATTGATTGAAATAAATTAAGAGCAAAAGCAAACAAAGCAAAGAGTTTGAGGTGATAGCTAACTGATCACAAAAAAAATCAAACTAATCAAATAAATTTGGGGAAATTTCTAGTGGAGTGACATTTGCAGCTGTTTATGGCAAGTGATCCACTGAAAATTTCAAAGCTCTTTACCCTCTGTTCTAACACACAATCCCAAACTTAGATGTCCAGTACACACAAAATAAAGGAAGTGAATATTCAGACCTTATAACAAAAGAAGGATTTTTTCCAAAAGCCTTGACAGCTAAAAATTCATAGGACACCTTGAAAACTAAAAGAAATAGGAAATATAAAAAAAGATGCCTGTCACAGTAGGACATGAAAATAGATTCACTCCATATAGTTGTCAGAAGAGAAAGAAGGCTTTATTTACAATTCCAACAGTTTCTTTTACAACATGCTGTGCTAAAAAGGTTCATTATTGGTCCATTGGACACTGCTTTCCATTGGTTCAGGAATAGGAAACAACCCCTGGGGACAGTTGTTATGGCAAAGGGAACACTGTTTGCTGAACCTGCGCTGAGAAACTGAGAGAGATGTTTTGAAAAGAGAAACTGTTGACAACTTTCCCTTGGGAAAAGAGCTAGCAGTGGTTAGCAAGATGAAATTCAGGCTCAGAAATACTGAGCCCGCAGATGCCTCTTTCCAATGGCACAAGGCAAATCCTTCTGCATTTCATTATACCCCAGCAGGAATATGCTGAGGGTGGGATGGGCTGGCACCCATCACACACAGGCTGATGCAGTTTCTTTACAGCATCACCACAGGGAAGAGAGCCTGAAAACCTCATCAGGCTACCAGGGCACTTCTGCTCCATGCTTCTGCAGGAAACTGCACTTTTCAGGGTCAGTGCAGGATTCAGGTGCACACAACAGCCCTGAAACATAAAGGATCCTCTGCATCTCCAGTTCCAAACTTCACACTTCAGAGCAGACAGGCACAGAGGTGTTAGAATAGGATGAAACACATAAGCACAGGAAGACTATGTGCCAGTGCTTTTATTAAGCGCGCTGAGAATCAGGGGGGATTCACACCCAAATCCCGACTCCGATTTAACATCAAAAAAGGACAAGTTTTATACCTTTCTGTTATACAATTACTTATTAATTATTAAGCCCCCCATTGTTTTAAAGCATGCAACCGTGGAAGCTCTGGTATACCTTCACTGGACTAAAACAATTGTTCTCTCCCCTTAATAGCCACCTGATTTTAACATATGATTATACAGGTGCAATTTCACATGATTTGATAGAAGCTAGAAACTTAACATTTTGTTCCCTCCCAGACCTAACTGACCTAACTCTGAATTTATTGTACACGCTCCCTTGATTCCAGAATAATTTCAACCCTATGCTAACAGAGGGACTAACAGAGGTATCTGACCAACATTAGAAAGCACGAGAAACAAGAATGCTGCGGAGTGAGGTGCACATCCTAGGTGAGCAGAGGCCACAGAAGTGACTGAGCTCTATACACAAAGAAACATTCCTCCTGTATTGCCCATCTCAAAGTGGCAGCTCTTATCTTCATTTACAGCTAATCGGCTAAAACAGACCAAAGAAGTGCTACAGGAGTAAAAACCACTGAATGCTCCAGTCATTTTACAAGCAACATTTAATTTTACTGCATGGAAGGAAACACAATCAAATGCTCATTGTATTTAAAGAGCTTCAGAAAGATCAATTATCTTTATATGGATAAGGAGCTGCTATCGATTTCAACAGTGTTATTCAAATTCCATTTGAGCAATGAATTGCTCTGCTTTTTTTATCAGGAAGGGGAATGCATTATAGTGGTGCAGCCCAACCCTTAACGCTGCTCAAGCAAGCACAGAACAGGGCTTCTCTAGACCAGGGAAATCTCTCTGACATGGATCTTGCTAATGGAATGGAGCAAGAAACAGATTTCTTTGCCAGTATTCCTGCAAAAATACTGGGCAGAAATAGTGCAACTCTCTAAGATGCAAGGTAAAACCCACTTAGAGATGCCAGGGACTGTACCTGGCCGCACAGGTGTGGATTTGGAGACAAAGGAAAATCACATTAATTGAATCACAGGCAAGTCTGATGACCTCCCAGGGAAATTCACTGGCATCCCAAGTGTCTCAAAGAAGAAAAAACCCTTCCTGGCTGCCTAATCAAGCCAAAAAAGTCTTTGCATATTACCCAATCTTTTTTTTTTTTTTTTTTTTTGGTCCATATTTTAGTCATTTTAACCCAGGGATTTTATGGACATCCTGGCTTTTAAATAATTCTGAACCTCTCAACAATTTGATAAGAACTTAAAGCAAGATAAAAGAAGCTATTCGCAGTTTATTTATTTATTTGAAAGGACAGAGCTAGGCCCAGAATGAAATTCTGATGAAAATACAAGAGTGTCTGCAGCATTTCTTTGACATCTCCTGTCAGTCTGCTTGATTGCAGCCCTTTTCCTCAGTCAAAACACAGTTCCACTCCCAAACTAGTTGTGTGACTCCAATCAATCCGCTTTGTGTTCACCAACAGAAAAAGATAGGTGCAAAATTGGGCTGTAGATTTTTATTAACCTCTAAAAAAAAAGAAAAATATAGAACTCATGCTACCTAACTGCCTGTGTAGATCACAGCATCAGAAAAAAAATGCGGAGAGAATCTAAGGTTTCTAAGATTACCTTGGAAACCTTGATGAAAGAACGACTACAAGAGGAAGAAGTACCCTTTTTACATAGCATACTGCTCTCTAGGGGAAGGGCAGCTAGGAGGCACCGTTGAAAACAGATTTCAAACAATTTACCAGATTTAATTTAACAATTTAACAATTTAAAACAGATTTTAGACTTGTTTTATTAAATTGAAGAGTAGTTTTCAAGTCTGCCCACTTCCAAACTGGAGTCAAAGCCTCGTCTCCCCAAAAGACTTTGTTCAGGTGGAGGCCTGCATCTGGATCAGCAAGCCCTGAAGGGAAAATGTGGATTCAGTGGCACAGTGCTCCAGAGGACACAGGGCAGTGAACGAGGACAGGATTTCAGTTCATGTTAGGACTGTGAACATGTTCCTGCTGCCTTTCCTCACAATTAAGATGATTTGCTACCCCAGCCACAACCAGCACATTGAACTATCTCCAAAGTCCCCCACCGGTGAGATTTAATGGGTTTTGCAGGTTTTAATAAAATTTCCAACACAGAGGGTATAGTGCTGACGAGCAGTTTGGACAAATGCAATATTTACTGGCATAGGAACACCCATCCTGCAGAGGAGGCGTGTCCTAGGTTACACTGTAAGATATGACCAAGATATGTATTCTATCACCATCTCCATGAGCTGTTGAAACCAGGTGGGGCAGTGTTTCCCTTGTCCCCACCCTCCGGACTATGTTCTGTTAATGGGCCCATTCATGCTCTGCTGTGTGACTCATGGGTAACTCCCTCCGGGAGTTATCTCTGGTTAATGGGCAATCAAGGACCCATTGTATGAGTCATAAAATTACATCATTCCATTGTGGGATGTTCCTCCCATGGGGAGGAGCCAAGCATTCCCACCTGGATATAACCCGGGATAGCACGGGGGGCCCTCACCCCACTGGATCCCCAGAGGACAGGAGCTACCAGACTTTTCCATGGGATCACTGCTTCAGCAAGACCACTTCATCTGGACTGCTGCCATCACCCTCACTAACAAGGTGTCAGGTTGTACTACTGCATTGGTTTTATTTTACTTCTAATTTCCCTCCTATTAAATTGTATTTCTGACTTGGAGTCTCTCACTGGTTTTGCCTTCAAACCAGCACAAATCCTGCTGCACCCACCACGGCTCCTCAGAGGACACTCACCTTCAGCTGGGGATCTCCCACTGAAGTGCAGTGATTTTCCCCAGCTCCTCCCTCCCCTGCACCTTCCCTCTTGGACAGCAGCTGCCATGAGTTCCTATTTTCTTATTTGCTGCCTAATAAATCGGTACTGCAGGGTTTGTAATTGTCCTGATCCCTGTTACATCTGGCCTGGGTGCCCTAAATAACCCTGCTGTCAATAGCAAACACAGCAAGCACTGGATGTGTGTGGCGTGTTTGATGTGAGAAATGAAAAATCAATGTAATATGCCCTTAATGGAGGCACCTGCAGATAACATCCAATAGAATTGATTAAGCCCTACACAATAGATAATAAAGCTAATTAAAACCCAACTGGAACACCACAGTGCAGCTTCACATTTAAATGCAGTAGTAAAGACAATGGAAGAAGAAATTAAAGGGAAAACTTAGATATGACTGATGGAGGAAGGCATCAATCTACACCTAGATAAAGGTTTATTATTGCCCCATAAAGTCAAATAACACCCACAATGTTCATATTTTGCTTATCCTGAACACAAAAGGTATAACCTCATATGTTACAGTATAACTTTGACACATTTTTTTAATTAAATAGCACTCCACATATTCACATTTTTCTGCTGAGATAAAACAATTTCCTTTTATTCTGCTCCAAGATAATCACAATTTTAAAGATTTAATGATTTTATAATCTTCAAGCAAAGTATCCAAAATAATGTCTGAAACAAAATAAAAATATAATAAAATTAGCACCAAACAAACCTTCATGTGACATTTCCTGCATTCCCTACGAATCCAGAACTCCATTTAGGTGAAAGCTTCTATATTGACTACATATACACCCCTGTAGTTATAACTGCCACTTTCAAAGGAAGAATGGGGTACAGGAACAAAAGGAAGGAAGCAAGGGAGGAAAAAAAAATATTTCTTATTTTAATTGGGTATTTGTAGAAGAAACCCTATCCTGAATGTAACTCTAAAAACCAACTAATTCTCGGTTTCATTTTTTGTGTCCATTCCTAAAGCTCATTCCTTAAAAGCATAAAGCAAACAGAATCCCATCAGAACAATCTAGTTTGCATAGGAGATGAGACTGGGAACGATAAATGCCTCTCATTATCCAGGAAAACTTTCATAAGAATAAAAAGGTCACAGTTGTTTGTAAGCAGGACAATATTAGAGACTTCCTCAGAATTGTGTTAGAAAGTTCTGAAGTAACATTTTTCATCTTGCTATTATAGAAGAACAACTTCAGACAGGAGTAAAGTTTGGTGCCCTTCAAAACAAACTTCAGAACAGCAGGGGCAAAAGAAAGACTTCTGCGCTGTGTAATTCTCACAGCAGCTGTGTCGGCCTGCAACGCCCGAGACCCTGAGCAAACACAGCGTGCACTGACTCCTCTGGGCAGCAATTTACGAAACAAAGGGCTTCTGGATTAGACTACACCTGGGTTTATGCTTTTTATCCCTGGGTAAGCGGGGCTGCTCCCACCAGGATACACAGCACAGATCCAAGGAACACAGAGCAGGCAAACACCAGCCCAGCTCTGCCAATGGATGCTCGGGGTGCAGCCCTGCTCCCGAAGCCGCAGCAAAGATTGATGGCTTCAGTTCATAACCACTCAGTACCCTCCTCCTATCTCCCTGCCATCCTCTGTCAACTGGCTATTATGAATTACTAATTCAGCCACGGTTTACAGAGGGCTCAGACGCCAATGAATTTCCCACACCCTGGCTTTGAAGCATTCACATTTGATTTCTGTGTTTGAAGCATTTCCTGCTTTGACCTGTTCTCACCAGCCTTTTAGAACTCAGAGGACCCGCAGTCCTGCATAGGCTGGACACTGGTAACTGGGCCATGATTATTCTGTCAGTCCAGCTCTTTGCTGTCCTGAGCAGTTTAATCAATAATTGCCCAGCTGACGGGCCGTCGTCTCCAGCCCTCCTGAACATGACTTGTGTAACTAGGAACCACTTCTGGTTTTACTAAAGTGTTTTACAATGAAAGACCAACACTCCCACAGGTCAGGAGGATGTTGGTGTAGAGCATAACGCCAGGAAAACCAGAGTGCAAGTGTATCAGGAAAGAGAGCCTGGCCTGGAAAACGTGAAACCCCATTTTTGTTGAGGTCTGGTGCAATTTCTTGTACACATGGTATGTTAACTTGAGCATAACAGCAAAAGGTCTTTTAAATCAGTTTAAAACTTAAGATAAAATGTTCTTAAAAAAAAAACCCTGTATTTTGCTTTTGTGCAGAAACTCCATAAGGAAGCAGATAGAACACAGTTCTATATGATGCATCCTTTTCTTGTGAAAAGATACTGTGAGAGTGACAACTCTCCTGTGGTCTCAAGAGCAAGTTGCCTAATGAATAGCAAGAGCTCTTTAATGTTAATGAAAACATCCTGTCTAACTCCTCTTCAGACACCGTCTTTCACTCTGTGACAATCACCTTTTACTTTGCCACAATTCCCTCCTCTGAAGGAGCAGCTGAGCTTGTCAGCAGCCCGGGTGCAGTGTCAGAGATTAGCTGAACTGCTCCTCTTGCTGTTAATGGAGTTACCTGTTAAACCCCCACGTGATGGCTTGTCAAGTTTTTTTTTTTTAGGTTTTTTTTTTTTTATTTGTTTGTTTGTTTTTTAATTAAGCAATAACATCTTTGGAAGATTCCAGCTATCAAAGGTTTAAAATGAATGGTCTGGGTGTTTTGTTTTTTTTTTTCCATCCTTGTATTAAAGCAAAATGAAGTCCTCCTTCTGACATTTTAAAAATCTATCTCACATCTATTTCTAATAAACAGAAATTTCAGGGACTTAGTGGGGCATTGCGGTGACATCAAAACAGCAGAAGAGCAGATTATAACTCTTAGTGGTTGGGTGGAGAATTTCACGAGTAGAATAACATGCAAAACTAGGAGAAAAGCTTGAGGTTTCTCTCTGCCACATGCACATATGTATCAATTCTTACTGACATTTTAGGTATTATGTACAAAAGAAGAAAGCAGCAGACTTCAGATGAATTAACATCCTGTCTTCTTGGTAAGGGAGAATAAGGAATCTTAGCCTTGTCGTGTATCTCCAGAATTCATGCATTTCTTGTTAACTTTAAATCTTTATTAGCCATATGTAGCAAGTCCATCTGTTTTTACTAAATTTGACTACAAAATCTCTCTGTGCATATGATAATTACATATTGATCTTGACTATATTCTTGCATACTGAAATATTCAACTGGAGCTCGTTGGGCAATCTCCTTATGGTAATTAGTGGTTAAAGGAGCTCTGAAAATAATCTCATTATAACAGGAAGGCATACAGCCTTTTCAGAACATCCACAGTTTTGGTTTTGTTAGGGTTGTTTTTCGGTTGTTTTCCTTTTTTTTTTTTTTTTCCTGGGTTTCAATAAAGAAGTTATCAATGCAGAAACGGGGAAGAGAATATAAAATTGTGTCTATGGCAACCATATTATAGCTCTTCACTTTGTATGTCTCTGGCTTTTCAATAGATTCTCATATTCACACTCATTTTTCCTGTAAAAGGGTCAGTTAAAACATATCTCAGAATTATTTCACAATTGCTACCAACTACAAGACTGGACCTGTAAATTCTCATTTAAAAATGAAAAAGTCTTTTCAGGAAGAAAAATGAAAAAAAAAAAATCTCTACTGAACTAATTGCTTCCTAGAAAGCTTCTGCTCTTGTTGCTATCTGGCACCAAACTCTGCTACTTGCAGACAATTATTGCAAGAATATTTACAAGAGGATAAGTGCAGTTCTGTAGGAATAATATATTTTGAGAAGAAAACATATCCTGTGTATAAATTTAATTCCTAAACTTAATTTGAATACAACTTCCATGTCTCCCCAGTTGGAGGTGGTTTTGGGTTTCAATTTGTTTTCCATTATGCAGAAAAGAGCTACCAGTTCTATCTGTAATAAAATTGATCTGGTCTGAACTCCAAGAATGAAAAGCTGTCTTTAATATCCAGATTCACCACTGCTGATACAGGGAGCTGTTGCATTAAGGCAACATACAGCAGGTATGAGGTAATTTTAAGTATTAGAAATGTCAGTGCTTTTACAGCTCATGCTTCATTCACAAGAGATTTTTCCATGGGTCCTGAGGATTGTTGAAAAAAAACTTGACACAATAAATAAAACATACTTAAGAGGAATGTTTGCAGGTTACTACAGGAATAAAAGAATACATTATTTTTGTGCAATAATTCAGTGGCAAAAGACTGCCAACCTGAGATAGAAACTCTTTTAACTTGTCATAAATGTTTACAATCTACTTTCATTGAGCTGCTGATTTCTCAAACTCATTTTTTCCAAGGAACTTTCTAGAGATCTTGGCAGCATTTTTCCCATGTGGTGAGCCCAGCTACCTGAGAACAGCTCAACCCTAATTTAGATTTACCCTCATAAAAGTATCAGAGCTTTTCAGTTAGTGGCTGTTGGAAGGAAGGGATAGGACATGAATTAATTACTTGATATTAACTTTCAGTGCCCCCTTTTGTATGTTTTATCCCTTTAAAAACGTGATGCAACTCATTTTCCCTTCAGTATTTTAAAACAAATCCTTTCTCTTGGCCCCTAAACCATACAAAGAATTAAATCTTTACTGTTAGGAAGTCTCCTCAGACCTCTCAATGCTTAATAAAAAATAATGACAGTTAAAACTCTTTTAATACTCACATTCCAATCCCCTGCCTACCCCTTTCATCTCCTGGGTACTATTTAAGTCGTGTTCCTTATCCTGGGCTTCCTTTTACATCCCTTAATGAGCAGCAGACTGGTCTCTTAACTGTCCTGCACGTAAATGGATTAAGTTTCACATGAAGAGAGATCCCCAGGTATGTGTTAGGAAAGCTGTAAGCAGTTGTGTGAGATGGGATGAGAGTGGAAAGTAATTCACCTGCTCCTGACAGCAGAGGCACCAACTCTCTGTGGCATTTATTTTGACTCCCAATGAAAAGACTCTTTTAACTTGTCGCATCTTTTATTCAGCAACTCATTTTCTGCTAAGCATTAAAAGTCAGTAGGGTGTGGGGATTTGTTCCAAGGCTTGCTGAGATATTACTTACACAAAGGAGCTGCAGATCATTTCTGCTGAGTAAAGCCACTGGGGATGTTTGAAATTCAAATGCATCTTACCCCCACCCAGCACACAGAGTTGTTTCTTCTCCCTTCTCCTTGTTACTCCTCCCTACACTCTATTTTGCTCATATTTTCCTGCAACTTTTATTCTTTCTACTGTAACTTCTGAAAATAATGACTGTTTAAAACATTTGAGAGCATTATCTACATTACTGTTCCTATCTCCAAGAAACAATGTTCCATTAGAACTGGTTTAAGTTTACATAGCTACTCAACATAACATTTTCAGGCAAAAATGATCATGAGTGAAGTTTGTTTTCAAGATGAGCCACTGCCATTTTGGATGGTAGATCAGGCCTTTTATATACTTACATAATTCCTCATATTTCTTGCTCTTAGAGCGCTGCATAAAAGCCAGCCCTGCTGATAGCTGTAGAGGTAATGACCTCATGGAACAGCAAATCTGTCAGTACAACACAATCAGAACTTTTCCCTTGTTAGATTTATGGCATGTCTTTCTCCCAGGTTTACACACTTAAGTAGAAACAGCATTATATGAGAAAAGAATGAAACTTCTCTCTCATGAACAGTTATGATATAACCAAATTCTCTGTAAGACGGTACAAAACCCGAGCGACATGAATAATTCACTGCAGTACATAGCAAAGAAGCAAATTAAATATGACTTATATCAATTTATTCAATTTATCAATGTTTTAGTCATTAGCCCTCATTCCCTGTCAAGCACAATAAAAATGCCGATGTTAACAT
Organism: Donacobius atricapilla; assembly: GCA_013397315.1. NCBI lineage: Eukaryota > Metazoa > Chordata > Aves > Passeriformes > Mimidae > Donacobius > Donacobius atricapilla. The sequence goes on along the minus strand of WBMY01010102.1, from coordinate 2,221 downwards.
TCAGATTAGAGCCAATTATCCAGGTCCTGTAAATGGCTACTGGAAAACACAGACTAAGAAAAATTATTAAAATATGACCCTTTCAGCTCCCTGTTGAAGTGAGCAGAGAGCAACCTTACACGTGGGAAACATATAAATTAGAATTGCATTATCTGTAAGGCTAAGCTTCAATAGGTTTTTGATAATATGGACATGAACTCAGTTACCCCACACCTGTATCTCAGTCTGGGTTGTGCTGGCCAACACCCAGCTCTGCTGCTTGCCTCATTCTTATACTTTGGTGCTTCCATCATGGCCCTTGGGTTAGGCAAGAAACTACCATATAAAATACAGAAAAGGACCCTGGAGTGGAGTGGAACTGAATTCTGTCATACAAATATTTTTTCTCATTGCTTTTCCAGCCTGACTTTCACCTCAGCAAGTAATATATTATATGGCTTTTATCAGTGCCAGAGTACCTTTAAAGTGTTGCTTGGGCATTCTCCAGGGAGGTGAAATATGTGAATGTGTGCCCCCAGCTGATTTAAAAATGAGCCTAAATCTCACCTCCAGGGAGTATATTCCAGCTGCTACCTCAGCAGATCCAGCACTGGTTTAAACTGGGCAAGGGCAGAGGACGAGGCAGTGAATGCCACCAGGATTTGCTGGTTCCTGGAGAGATCTGCTGCTCTGGGGAGCTGGCAGCTATAAGGATGTGGAAGAAAACTAAAGATGCAATTGCACCATTATTCTGGGACTGACAGGGCCTCCTGACAGCCCTGCAGGTCTGACAAAGGCACAGCAGAAGCAGGGGAGCAGAAGAATGTGATGTAAAGAGGAAAAGGCCAGGGTGAGTGAAAAGGCAGTGAGGCACTGGGTGCAGATTGATTAAAAGTGGGGAGGGAAAAGAATAAGAAACACTGTGTCCGGGGAAAGAAAAAAAAAAAAAAACAACCTTAATTAGTATTTCCACCAGCCCAAAACAGATTGGCAATGTTGAACTTGGCAATCACTGAAAATCTGTCTGGAACCACCACCAGAATCCATCCCGTGCTCTAAAAGAAAAGTACAGCAAAACCCTGCAGGGGCTGTGGGACACCATCAGGGATCTCCCAGCGCTGCAGTAACCCCTCATTGTCCAAAAGTCCAAATCCAAATTCCACCCCTGACTGACCAAAAGTCCTAATCCCAACTCAACCACCGAGAATTCAGGATACACCAAGAATAAACGCTGCAGCAGCTCAAGCTTTTGGGAGGAGCACAGCCCCCCCAGAGTGGCACTGCCACCAAGCCAGGGAGGGTGTGAGCCCAGCTCAGCCCAGCTGGCACAAGGAGAACACAAATCACCCACAGGTTCAGGCTCCTCTCACCTCTGGTGCCTTAAGGCTCTCACCAAAGGTTGTCTTGGCAGTGAAGGGAGATGGGAGACTTTTGTCTGGGACGTGGGTGGCTTTTTGTCACTCCAAGGACATGGAGGGACAGGACCCAGGGGAATGGCTTAACACTGCCAGAGGGCAGGGCTGGATGGGATATTGGGCAGGAATCCTTCCCTGTGAGGGTGGGCAGGCCCTGGCACAGGGTGCCCAGAGCAGCTGTGGCTGCCCCTGGATCCCTGGCAGTGCCCAAGGCCAGGCTGGACACTGGGGCTTGGAGCAGCCTGGGACAGTGGAAGGTGTCCCTGCCCATGGAAAGGGTGGGATGAGATGGGCTTTAAGGTCCCTTCCCACCCAAACCATTGTGGGGTTCTGTTCTTTTGGTTGTTTCTTGGCAATTACTCCTGTGGAATCTCATGGAGGAAGCCAAGCTCCTGAAGCATTTCTCAGTCTGGGCCTTTGTGTTGAGAAATTCCATAAAAATTCTCAAGTGTCATAAGATTTTCTAAAATACAGATTTTAGTGAAAAAAAAAAACAAAAAAAACAAGGAGTATGAGTCTA
>WBMY01010095.1:14361-67564 GCA_013397315.1 Donacobius atricapilla | reverse complement strand
CCCTAAACCAGGACACTCACCCAAATACAGATCTCTGCAATGTAGAAAACCATGCCTCAGCCAGTACACTTTGCTAGATTTTTTTATTGTTAGTGAAGTCTTCTCACATCTACTTCAGGTATTTGCTTTAGGATGAGATGACTGTCACCTTAGAAATAACTGCTTCACTTCATAGGTGAAAAGGGAGTGTTGGCAGTAAGCTCAGACAGAGATCCCTGCAGTGCAGACGACTGTGCATGAGCATGTGAACTCCACCTCCACACCTAAAGAATATTCATGCCAACAACACTACGCCTGGGGGCTACATTTTGGCCACTTTTGGATCCTATCTGTGAGTGGACTTGGGTGTTTAATCCTTTATGGAACTTAAAAGTTATTTATACTTAAGTCAGAGAGTCTTAAGCACCTTTTAAAATATTAACTTTCTTTTGTTACAGTAGGAGCAGAGCAACCAGGTGGTCATGTTAAATATAATCTTCCACATTCCTTTTCTTAGTCTATGAGGAATACATGCACTTTCAAGGAATGTTTTACTGTTAGTTTTTGGTGTTCTGGTTTATGAGGGAGCTTTTGTAAACAACCAGGGGGTTCAACCTGTCTTATGCTCTCTGATTAGATTTAGTTCTTGGTGAAAATTATTTCCTGAGAACCTGAAGGTGGCTTTGGGGTTAAGACTGCTAAATAAGGTTTAGCCTGCATGTAGTCATGACAACCTATGTTCAGTGACTGTTGTACACAGTATAAATAAGTAACTCTAAGATATTCTGTATCACTGATTTTTCCCCTGATGGAAAGCTGGGTTGCAAGCCTTCCAAATCCATCAAAACCAGGCAAGAGTGTTGTATTTCAAGGTCTATCCTCACTTTCCCAAATGTGCACAACTGCCATTAATTTTCATTGAAATCATTTGAAGTCAAATGCAAAATAGATGTTACTTCGGGATGCAGTCAGTTCATATATGAGAACCTTGTGAGCCTTAGAATCAGTATGGGTTGTGAGTGGGTTATTTGTTTGTTCATTTTATTCCTTATTTATAAAAGGGATGACGGCCCACCCAGTGGAATTTTCCCATCAAAAATAGAATGAAACAGAATAATGGAATGCAAGATTGATTAGATGGTGTGCTTGTTGGCAATGGGTGCATGTACTTCTTAATCTTAATGGATCATAAAAAAAATCCTTTCATATTTGCCATAATGCATGTGCTAAGTTGTGGGTTCCTAGCCAATGCAAAGAAATATTCTATGATTTCCAGAGATGCAAAGTAAGAATTTCATGGAGCACATAAGTGGGATCTCTGTTTAAATGCATAAAGATAATTTCTTAATTATGGCTGTGATATTCATTAAAATGCTTTCCAATAGTACATGCAGTTCCCACACTGGTCTCTCTCCCACTGTCTGACAGACAGACAGCTTGGTTACACATGCTCAGAAAGGAGGGTGGGGGCCCAGATTCTTGGCTGTCTTGAAGTGGCCACATCCTGCCATCTGCTGCATCCTTCTGCTATTGGCAAATCCAGGGAAGAATGTTTCTGAGGTGTCTTAAAATACTCTGCACCTCTGCAGAAATGTTTTATGTAAGGACAAGTATACAAATGCTTTCAGGGAGAGAGAAATCAGCTTAAATACTAAGAAATAATATATATATATTTTTAAAATCCCTAGATTTAAAGAAAAGATCACAGAATCACAGAATATTCTGAGTTGGAAGGAACCCACAAGGATCATCAAATCCAACTCCTTGCCCTACACAGGACAGCAACAACAATCACACCATGTACCTGAGAACATTGTCCAAACACTTCTTGAGCTCTGCCAGGCTTGGTTCTGTGACCACGTCCCTGGGGAGACATTCCAGTGCCCACCCACCCTCTGGGTGAAGAACCTCCTTCTAATATCCAACCTAAACCTGCCTTGACACCACTTCAGGCCATTTCATCAGGTCTTGTCACTGGTCACCACAAAAAAGAGATCAGTGCCCGCCCCTCCTCTTCCCCTCATGTGGAAGTTGTGGAGGCAAACTGCAGTGAGGTTTCTGCTAAGTCTCCTCCAGGCTGAACAGACCAAGAGAACTCAGCCACTTCTGACACAGTTTCCCCTCAAGGCCCTTCACCATCTTTGCTGCCCTCCGTAGGACACTCTCTAACAGTTCAATATCTTTCTTATATTGTTGTACCCAAAACTGCCCCCAACACTCAAGATGAGGCTGCCCCAGTGCAGAGCAGGGCAGGACAATCCCCTCCCTTGCCCCACTGGCCAAGCTGTGCCTGATGCCCCCAGGACAGGGCTGGCCCTCCTGGCTGCCAGGGCACTGCTGGCTCATGCCCAACTTGTCATCAGCCAGGACCCCCAGGTCCCTTTTCTGCTGCTGCTCTTCAGCCTCTCATTCCCCAGTCCTCTAATTTGTTGAGGTCTCTCTGCAGGACCTCTCAGTAATTCCCAATTCTGTATCATTTGCAAACTTTCTAAGTAATCCTTATAGATGTATCAGGAATTCTCATCCTGATGGAGGGCTAGTGTCTAAACTTTATCATGTTTAGTTGATCACAGGAGTACACAAAATTTAATCCTTGGGGTTTTTATAAAACTTCTAAGTCAAGAAGCAGTCTGAGTTTATACAGTAAAAAAAAGACAGGCAACTTCTCCTTGGATCACCTTTTACTGTTGCAATCACAGCAACTGCATAATTTTTACGATGCATACATTTACATGTAAAATTAACTGAAAAATTCATAATATTTCTTCGTTTTCCTAGTCCATTTCTTTATCTCTCCTAAAAAATGAACTTGCGATTTTGTCCAATAATTTCTTTGTTGTCAAAGAATTCACAGTGTAGCTTTCTCACTTCTTCATCTCATGTGACCAAGATTCTCTCCTGTTCCTTTGTTGTCCTTTATTATGAAAAGTGTCATGTTCCCAAGGAAAAAACTCTTAATTGTCTGGAAGAACCCTGGAAATGAACAGAAGAAGGTAAAAGGACAACAATAGCCCCACTGGCAGCTGAACATGTTGCTTTTGCAAACCAGAAGGTCTTAGACCTCAGCCTTTGGGTTGGTGTCCTACACCTGAAGAACCTGTGTGAAACAGGAATGAGTTCTGTATAAATGAGTCTGATAAAAATCCATAGTCATAACCTGTGGAGTATGGTTCTTGTGCCATTTTGTCCTGGGAAAAATTTCTTTGGAGGATGGTCTTCCATTATTTCAGAAGCTAGTATTTTCTAAATTCAGTGTTAGTTTTAGCTACAAAATATTTGAGCATTTCTTTTTGATTGAGCAAAATCCCCTCCAAAACAAATGACAGCTTTACTTCAATAGGTATGTTCAGGCCAGGCCCCAATTAATCAGCACTGACATTTACAAGAATCACTGCTCTCTGCTATGCCAGAGGGCTTGGGTTCAACTCCCAGGAGCAGAGGATTTGGACCTATTTGATCATAAGGACTTCTTATGACTACTTTTCCCTGTCATGTAGCCCATTTTTTAATGGAAAAACACTATAGAGCAATGAGTATGTTTACAAAATAACAGAAAAATGTAACCTTCTGAAATGAAAATTCTCTCTATAGATTGTAAATGTCCACAAAACTATTTTCCTTTTCTTTTTTTTTTTTAACTGCATGTGCCTCTTCTAAACTGGTATTACAACTCTTGATGTAAGGTTTGTTTGAAACATGACCATTTAAACTGGGGTCCATCCTGCAATGTTTTGCTGCATTGCATTATTTTTTTTCTCTAGAAGACCTCTAGAAGAGTAAAAACATATGCAGATTCCTTAATATTGTCTAAAGGGAAGCTAGAAACTACATCATGAAAAACTGATCATGTGAAAATGGTATGCTGCAAACTGCAAACTATGCAGAGTGTCTCTTGGAATAGTGCAAAGCCCAAAGCCCAAAACTATACAAGCAACTGTGCTAATAATAGTAAAAAGTAAAACTGCAATTATCGTCACAAATGAATAATTGCCAGGTAGAATCTACTCTCCAATTCTAGTTTTGCTAAAGAAACAGCCTTGTCTACAAAGGAAATGGTTCATGACATTAACTTTCTTTTCTACAACAGCATGGGGAGGTTTCACAAGCTGCCTCCATGACCTGGACTATTGAAGAACTGGAGATCCCCAAAGGGACAATCTCTCTGCAGATTTGGAGGTTTGAGCCTGGATTTTCTTCATTCTTGACTTTCACATACCTCTGTGATTCCATCAGCTGCCAAAAGTTCATTCCCATCAGGAGGATTCGTAAAAACTGCAGGCTGTCCAGGCTGCCAAATTCTGGGACAAATTGTTCCCTTCAGAGGACTTTTGGAGAGGACAGAAACACAGGACTGATAATTATATTATGAAATAATAATAGTTTCTAGAGTTTTTTGGACCAACACGGGGATAAGAAATTATAATTATCATTATAAAACCTGTGAAATCAGAATTGCACCTTCTTCAAAAGTCCTCTCTAAAAGGCCAGGTGTCCACAAATGTCTGTGTGAAACATTAAAAGCCTAAGGGTTTAAGGAACATCTTTCTTTTGCACTCATATCCCAGCACATGGTACAAAATCCAGTGATATTGCTGATGCATCTTTGTTTGCAGCTGCTGATACGCTGTCAGCCAGACAATATATCCTGTAGGGTCCTGTAGTCTGAGCAAATTGTGCTGCAGCTGCAAAGTTCATTCCTGTTCATCTGGATGGGTTTTTAACAATGGTCCCTGCTCTCCCCACTGCCCAAACATAACTGTCTATAAATGGAAAACTCCCTTCCTCTCCCTCCAAGGCCCCGAGGTAGCAGAATGAATGCAGCACACATGGTGCTAAGTGTCTCAGAGCTGAAACATGCTTAATACATGCAAATACCAACATTAACCATTATGAGCAGGCATGATTTATGTGCCTGTCAGCAAGACATCAATCATGACTGCAGAGAGTCAGCAGCAGTATCAACAACAGTAGCAGGAGTGGAGGGTCAGAGCCAAGATGGGATGGTCCTTCCCAGCCACCCGGGGGGAAGAGGAAGATGGATGAAGTAGTAAGAATTCCTAAACAGTGTCTTTTAGGGAAAGGGATGCTAAATTTTAAACCATCTCTTGAGTCCAGTCAATGTCCAAGATTATTTCTTTGTTACATCTGTAAGAGAGAACCAGCAGGGACATTTGGAAATGCCATCAGAGAAGGGACCTGCTCATACCAAAAAAAAAGTCAGGGTTTTAAAACTGTGACACCAAAGGTATTTAAAGAGACCTTTTCGGAGGACATTTTTACCAGAGGGATCTGATTTACTTTCCTGTGCTGATGACAAGTGTATTTAACAGTGAAAATTTCTCTACGACAAATTAGAGCCAAGAAAGAAACTGCATCAGAGCTTTCTTTGTACAGATCATAGTATAACTCAGAGAATATACATCTAAGGCCATTCTGTGATAACTAACTTTGGCTTCTGTGTAATCTGGAAAGTACCAGTTCATGCTAAGAGTAGGGTTGGGAACTTGTTACATTTTGGATTTTTTTTTTTCTTTTTGTTGGCAGGAGGAGGCTGAGCTAGAGGAGAGAGATGTTTGCTGAGTTGTCAGTAAAAACAATGTTGTTTTATTTTGATATCTCAGGTTGTACTTGCAGTTGGCTGGAGACATTAGACAAAAGATAGATTTTGCTAATAAACTGATAAGGAAGGAAATTGACTTCCCTGAAAAAATCTGTCAAGGACAAATAGAAACAATTCTGTCTGAATGTGTTAAGAATAACTGATTTGGCATATTTGCTTCCAGCTGGGACATACAGCTGAAGTCTTAAAAAACGTCTCACAATTGCCTAAAAATGGGTTGCCAGTAAAGTCCACAGGCTCAGACAAATGCAGGTAGCATTTCATCCCTAAACTGGGTGGACTATAGATCAAATGATAAACCTTTTGAAAACAAAAGCAAAATTACTCCTGACAAGAACGTCTTGCATGGCACAAGGGGTTTTGCTAAAATATATCCTTTTTTGCATGTCCTCGGGTGAGCACCTCAGAGATATTGAAGAAGCTGATGAAAATTCTCAGCAAATAAGCACTAGAAACATGATAAATATATTGGAAACTGTTCAAAGAAATATTTTTTAAAAGGTAATGGAGAAAGGCAAAAAATGTATTCATTACAAAGGAGGGAAAGATAATCCAACTGAGGTTACATTTTCTGAGAGCACAAATATCCAAATTTTGCTTTAAAGAGTTGACATCTTAAGAAATGTGAGCAAGTGTAAATACTGTATAAAGCAGGGGGAAGTTCTGATCAAGTCACACAGTACAAAAGACCTAATAACACATGCTGTTGCGTGATGACAAATATTTTAAGAATTTTTTGCTTGCTTTCTTAATAAATATTGTAAACTGTTGCAGACGTTCTGGGCTCTGCTCTAACCTTGTCAACTGTAGAACATTTTATGATATTGGTTGACAGAAATTTAAAAAGTTCAATTGCATAGTTTCAGTATCCGTTTCATATATACTTTTCTGTAGTCCTTTAAGAATCAAATTCATCCAAGTAAATGCAAAACAAAGTTGGCAATTTCTGTTTTTCCATTCTACTGCTGAACATCTCTTGACTGATTAAGCAAGTGTGGATGATTACCAACGGAAATATTCAGGATTTTTAAGGCTGCAGGAAATTTTTACTCTGCATTACCTTTTGATAACTTCTGTTTGTGTTAGTCTCTCTCTCACAGCCACACAGTTCTGATGGAAAGACTGATATTAATGGAGAATTGATGATATTTATTTGCAATAATTTTTGCACTTATTAACTACGTTCATTCTTAGTAAGTTCACCTAATTTATAACTTGATTTGGCCACAGGACTTTTGAGGCATAATTCTCTAAAAATGGATTTAGGAGTGAAATCACTGCTTAAATAGTGCCATGAGACACAGCATGTTATCAACTCCAGATATGGAGGATGGCTTTTATACTCTTTGTAAAATTCTCAACACACTGCTTTGACTAACAGGAAGTTAACTCATGCTAAAATATGATTGGTAATTTATTATTATTATTTCCAGTTTTAATTATTATTTATTCTTAATGTCTTTTTTCCCAAATCATGCACAAATTGTCTCTGTAATAAAATGTTTTCTGATCACAAACCAGTCATAACAGAAAAGTAGTTTCCTCTACATTAAATATTACTGCTGCTTTTTGTTTCGAACTTTCTGTGTATATTAGTCTTATCAATCGGCTCAATGGAGTCCAGTAAAAATTAAAATATTTAATGCTCTATTAAAATAAAATGCCTCTTTTTTGCAATCAATTCCCTCAGAAATTTTGACTAGAGAATTAATTTTTACCCTAAATTAAGTTCCTTATTTGTATCAGGAATAAAAAAATGTATAAAAGAATTTAATTCATCTCCTTGGACAACATAAAAATTGAAAATTTGGTGGGAGTGGAGTTTCTTATATGTGCATAGCAAGATTTTCTGTTAGCTTTGATACTTGAAAGAGAAAGAAATAACATTGTGCAAAATTTAAACATTCAGCGACTACCTACAATTTTCCTTGACTTCATATCTACCACAAGTCAGAGAAACATCCAAGAAAGCAAGTCACAGTTCTACTAGGCTGTGAGTTCCCAAGATTTTTAGAGCTGAATCTCAGTTGTAAATCTATCCATTGCTTCATTTCTCCTCTTCCTGTGTCCTTTTTGCTCTTTCATAAAACTGCCGTCCTCTGGAGTATATTTGCATGTCACTGGAAAGGCCTGTCTGATAGGTTAGAAGTTAATTTTTACATTACATTTAACCTAAGCACATCAATTACATCTTAAGAGTGACAAAAATTTGACATTTTTATACAATATTTCCAATACTAAGCTGTGGTATTTCTAAATAGAGCAGCTAGATTAGTGCAATCAGTTGAGCTTTACTATCCAAAAGCAGAAATCCTACGGCAAACCTACTGGTATTAACATGTCTTTCTCTTTGGTGATTAAAGATCTTCCGAAGACATAAGCCAACAGAAGATACAGAAATGAATCTGTCACGTGAAACAGAAATACATGCAACTTCTAGGAAAAAAAAAATTAGGTATACAATTTTGTATACAATAGATAACTCCCCTGTAACTTGCTTAGCATAAAGGCAACTGCTGAAGGCACCTGGGAAATATGAAGACTCTTTAAGAAGGCTTTGCTTGTACTCTGTCTTCATAATAGAAAAATGCATTGTTCAAAATTTTCTTGTTAAACTACTCTGACAATTTCGCTCACACATATTTGGAGACTGAGTCTAATATGCTGAAGACCTTTAACAAAAAGTTTTCCTCTTTACTCAGCATGTATGAGCATTAACACTTGTCTATATTTAAACAATTTTTTTGGTATAGACCAATTGGTGTAAATATACCAGAAAGCCTTTTGAAGTAAAGGCATTTTTTAACACCTTAACTCTTTTTTTTTTTTCTTGTTAGATTAAGATCATTAAAAAAAGGGAAGTGTTTGTCAGTATAACTGCAGCTGGAAAGGAAACAAACAAAAAAATGCACACCTATATGTATATCTGTATCTCACTGCTGTCATTCTTAAGTATAGATGATACTGGTTAAAAATAAAAGGATGACTAATAAGAGAAGATTTCTGTTCTCAGATACATCAATATAAAATCTGAGCACATAGCTCAGATGGCTAACATTGCCAGAGATGCTGTAGCTCTGGCAAGCGGTATCTTTATGAGGGAATTACAGTAACAAGACAATTCATTTGTTCAGTGTTATGGAAGAGGTAAAATAGAGCTGGAAAATGCTCTTTACCATTATTTTTCCTTGAAAGGTTTTTGGCCTCTTAAATTGTAAGCTCGATATGACTGCAAAAGATTTGGGCATGGACCTCACTATATTTTGAAAATAAAAAAATCATAGGTAAAAGGGAGTTGGGTGTTTCTAGGTCTGTGTGTGGGGGGGGGAAAGCAGCCTTGAAAATATCTTCTTATTCCAGATCTGTGTATGACCTTCAGAATATCTTCATAATCCTGGTCTGTTTATGTATCCTGTGTAGTCAGGTAAATGAAAAGTGTCGGTGAAACACTCAGATATACCAAAAATTATAAATACATATCAAAATATCTTCAGAATAGCAGTCAAAATCTCATGAGCACTCGCAATAGATGACCTAGAAATATTTCCAGACAAACAGAATCTAATTTGTAGCAGAACCAACTGTACGTGTGGACAAATCTTGGAATTTTCAGGTAACATCTGTAAACTAAGCAGTACCAACACCCCTGGGCTGGCAAGTGGCACAAGTTGGCCACATCTGTGAAATTAAGTTTTTTTAGCTTAAATTGTAACTCCGCCCAGACTGCCTCCTGGCAGTGATCCCCCAGCAATGTTGACTCCTGCACATTATCTAGGAATGCTTGGGAAGGGGTTAGCTGGAGAGGGTCAAAGCCATTCCAGGGTCTGTGCTAGCAATTTTACAGTGCAGAGTTTCAATGTCTGGGAATGTTTCCAGGTAGTCTTTAACTTGCCATTATAGAAGCAGTTTCACAGCTCCAGAAGTTGAGCTCCTCAGCCAGATGTTATCTGGCTACACCTCCTGTCATATTTCCTTTTCTAGTGTGGTTTGTCCTGTACTATTGGGAGGGGAGGGGAAGGAAAAGGAAAGGACAAGGGAGTAAAAGAAGGTTTTTTCTTCAAATTTATTCACTTTGACATCATTACTCTGTGGACATCAGAGTTGAAGGAATTCTGCTATTTTCCACCTGTTCATATTAGTAATTGCACAGGAAAAGTAAGAGAATAGGACCAAATACTATCTTTCTTCAAGGTGGTATGTATTCTTAAGGCTTTAGTATCATATAAATGAAAACCAGATATTTTTGCCGATATTTTTGACAATCTAACAATATTTTACATGATCAGCTAAAAATAATATCTTTTATGTCAAATATACTCATTTGTGTAAAGCTGGAACAAGTGTAACTTCCTTGCTTTAGATGGTGGCAGAAATTTCATCTTCCTCATTGTTCACAGGAAATCTAGGAAGTTCAGTCCTTACCCCAAGAAGGTTTAATGTTCTGCTGCTGGTGGTGATGTGTTTCACTTAGAAATGTTAGGAATACCTTTTTCTTCAGTTTTTGTATCTTCCTCTGGCTTTGACCTCATAGACAATCAAAGAACATAGTCCTAATGTTAGCTACTTAAAAATTAACATTGAATAACATTATCTAATTCTGAATGGTTCCTAATGGACTTCTGAGAGAAGAAAGAAGGAGTGTAAAGTGACCTATCCAAGACAATCTCTAGACAAGTCTCAGCATGATGGGAAAAAGCTACTTGTGTATTTCTGAGGACTCCTAGTTTTTAAAGTGGGATGCCTGTGCCCCAACCAGTTAGTGGAAATAGTCCTTGATATTTTCAAGCTCCAAGAGTGTGCCCAGTGATCATTTAGGGAAAATATGAAATTACCCAGGCAAATACACCAGGCACCACACTAGCAATCAAATATGAGTGATGAATAAATTTGTGTCCTGAAAATGCTGTCATGGCTTGATTTAGGCATGACCATTAAGAGTGATATGGTTTAGAATTCTCATAACAGAAGATTTACAGTGAAGAAAAGGAGCAGAGTTCAAAGATGTAAATAAGGTGAGACCTCTGATAACAAAAGGAGCATCGTGATAAAACATACCAGCCTTCAACCCGTAGACTCATTTAATCTGATGATTAACATTACATCTTGGATTTCTAGTTGGGAATGACTTATACCCAATGCTTAAAAAGTCTTCAAACTCTAGATACCTGTTGTCCTGCCCTTCCTTTTCTCCTCAGCACAATTATTGAATTTTTTGTGAAACAAAAACTGAACTGCTGCAATCTAAATTTTTTACAGCAAATTACAACTAAAGCTAATTTACCTTATAATGCTAGACTCTTAAGTGCAGAATTTACTTCATAAACAATTTTTTTTTTCTCATACAACAGGGCAGGATAGAGCATTCAACGTATTAGCTTTATGAGATTTTTCACTATCCTACTTATGAGTGAAAAGCCTTACCAGATGATACATGGTAGTCATACCAAGAGCTCACCAGCTGATAAGTAGTGACTGACTGGGAATATGCTCCACTACCACTCTAGTGTAAAATCGTGTGACCTCAAATTGTGTTTTTGAGAACGTAGAACTCATTACTCTAATACCAAAGTCATTCTATAACTCTCGTTTGTGTTTCCAAAGCTTCAACTGCAAGTTGTATCTATGAGACCTGTAAATGGTGAGATAGAGCAATTGAGTCAGAAAAGTGGTTTGCAGCAAGTCAGAGGGATGGACAGGGGAGACAGAAAATCAGACACAGACAGGAGTAATACAGGACAGAAATTTCCAAGCGATGTATATTTTCAGTACTAATCTTAGAAAATCATAAAGAAAGAACAGGTCTTTGTGACCAATCTGAAGTGTTATCCAGTATTTCCTGGATACAAACATGACTTGAATTATGCCTATTCATTTTCTGAAATAAATCTTCTAGTGCTGATCTATGAAAACACCTAAAAGCAGATAAAATCTTGACATCCCTGATCAGCCTCTCCACAGACAATGCTGGTAGCTTTTTTTGGACTGGAAAGTCCACTCCCTAGTGAAGCTGAAAACCATAGGCTTTAATGATGGGAGACCTCCTTCTGCATGGAGCCATCTGCCCGAGGCACGCTGAGCCTTAGGACTGTTTACCATAGATGGATCTACAATGCTCTACACAGTAAGATGCTGGCACAGTGTTCACAGTATGCTATGAACACTAGGAAGCCACAGAAATATTGGTCAGTCCCTCATAACTTAATTTCCCAAATGTTCGTAATTAAACAGTTTTTATTTAAGTAATCAGCATGAAATCCTTAGCTTTGTTTTTGCAACCGGTATTGTGTTTATGGAGCCAAATATTGAAAACTTTGATACTGAATACCTTGTATGTGTTAATTTTGGCAACCTTCAAAGATTCTGTAGATGCCTTGCTATGTTACCACCACCCACTCTTCAACCCCCCTGGCCATCAGTCCCTCCAAACCACAGAGACATGTTTCTCTTTTAATACTTTCTTGCAGTATTTCTCATGAAAATCACAGGGAATCGTGTGTGATTTCAGCAGAGTGAAACTTGATCTCAAAGTGTCTGTAGGACCAGAAGTTTTTAAAGAAAACATTTCTTAAATCTTGTGTTCACTGCTGCTTCAGCAGGCCAATTAGGCTTGATGGGAATTCTAGAAAGCTGTCGCCAGGCATTGCAGCAGGAATAGCAAACAAGGCCCAAAGCAAATAAACGAATGGGTAAAGTGTGGCCATCCTCTGAACCTCCTTGCTGATGACCTTCTCGTCTTTGCAAAGGGATGCTGAAGGTGCTGGATGAAGGGACTCCAGGTTAATTAGATTTGACATTAGTTAACAGCAGCAATTATTAGAGAGTAATTAATCAGGGAAAGTCTCCAAACAGAAGGAGAATAAATAAACGGGCGGTAACATTCTGATCCATTTACCCCCCTAGATAAGGATGTGCCCCAGGTGTCAGGCTGAGGTGGGACTAATCTGTCTTGCTCAGTTTCTCCCTGGAACTTGGGTGACTCTTCACACATCCATCTTCCTTCACATGGAGACAAACAAGCATTCACTAAGCCATTAATAGCACCATTCGTATAAGAAACTCAGGATAGAAAAACATTAAAATTCCTCTGTCCTTACCACATTTTTTCTTTAATCCCCTCCCCTTTGTTAAAGAATGCTTCAACAAAGTTCTGAGAATGTAAATGAAATTTCTTTCTACTTTCATTAACTAAAATAATTTCAATACCCTAGTAGTAGTTGTTTCTACATCCACAGCCAGCAGTTTTTCATTGCAGCCAATGCCAAAGAGTTTCAGCTACTTAATTTGTAAAGAGCAAGTTCCCTGGTTTTCATTCTCAACCAGGCCAGTGGCGGTAGGTCATATGTAATAACCTCCAAAACTACAGTGAGCACCACAAGCTTATTTAGGAATTAGCCATGGCCTTACTACAAGCACAGGCACTTGCATTGCCCGTGAGGCAGCTCACTAGACTGAGTTAAGATGCAGGTCCTGCTCCTCTGCACTGATCCACAGGAGTCCTGTACCTGGCACAGGTTATTTCCACTCCCATGCACTCCATGCCAGCTCAGTTCTGCTGAGCTGGGAATCAAATGCAAAGCTCAGAGCAGTCCCGCTTACATGGACCAGGACTACCACAGAAAGGGCTTTCCCTGGCATAACTAGCTGAAAGATATGAGTACTCCTTGCAGAGATAATATCCAAGCCCTTTCTGCCTTAGTTATGAACTGAATTCCAGCCTCTCTGAGTTTATACAGACAATTCTTCCCCCAGCATACTTTTGAATGTAGAAGGACTGAAGACAGATCAACAATACTCATATGACATTAAGGGCATAACATTAAGAGTCATATTGCATTTGATTACTTTATTCAGTAAGACAGGCATTCTATAGGTGGAGTATTGTTAAATTTATTGGAATTTCTCCATGAAAATGTCTTTGTCTTCACTGTAAATAAAAATCCCTGAAATATTGATACAGAAACAAAATGCTGATATAGTATTCTGGTATTATGGACTATATAAATTTGATGTAATTCTGTACAGTGCATATATTTTCAAACATAGCTAGGTTTAAATAACCTAACCTAATAAACCCTCTTAAATAAGTACATAAAATCACAATTAAATAAATATCCCTTGATTGTTTGGCTTTTACATAGCTAACAACATGTTTCTGGGGAAGGAGCAAACAAAATTTTAATTATAAATGTATGGTTGTTTTCAAATAGTTTACTGAAAGAAGGTAAGTTTATAAAACTCTAGAGAAGTCACTAAGGCCACTATGGAAAAGAAAAAAGGGAAGCAAGGAAGAAAGAACTTAGATAAAAATAAACATAGTAGACCAAGTTATGAAAATGAAGGGTAATACATCTAAATAACTGCACTGTGATTAGCAATTCATTTTTGAACCCACTTTCTACCATCAAACTAAAAAAAATAAAAGCAAATAAAATAAGCGATGTAGATTTTTGGAAAATGAGAACACATCACACAGAAGGTCTGTGGGTGAAAATCTGGCTCCTCTGAAGCCAAAGGCAAAATTCCTATTGACTGCAGCAGTGCAGGAGTTTTCTCAATGCATGTAAACTCTCACTGACCTGGAGTGCAGAAGCCAGCCTTTATTCCCTTTTGCCTTTAAGATTCTTTTCTTTCATACAGTTCGTCATTATCAAAACTTAGATTGCGTGTTGAATGGTAACTTAGACAACGTGTAACAAAACAGTGTGCAACACGAGGATTCAACAGTTGACCAGCATTCTCTAAGTTTAAACAAACTTCTGCCAAGAACTGCAACTGGGCAACCTTAAGGTTTGCTCATGTTTAGAACAAGTATAGAATTTGATCTCTATGCTGACATGTCTTTATTACCTGGGAGAGATAAAGAAAGGGAGTGCTTATCTGAGAATGGGGCAAGGTATTGAAGCATTTAATTCGCCCTGGGATGCCACTCAAATTATTTGGCACTGCCGTTGAACATCAGTGAAAAGAAATGGACAGCTCGAGAGGTTTGAGTTAGATGGAAGTAGATGCTTCAAGTTACCAAGGTGATTACACCTTCCCTGGACTTTCTCTGTGGCCATAGGTGCATCACTTAATCTTTTTGTGCCTCAATTACTCATTGGTAGATACTAATAGTATTCTCTGCCTAAAGGGAAAGTTGGGTTAGTGTAAATGTAACAAAATGTGTGAGGTTTTCAGGAAAGAAAGAAAAAAATAAATATAAGAAAAGTACAATACACATTAGATTATTATAGATGCAAAAGAGTCCAACTCATGTTGATGGAGAAGTGCAAAAGTGCGATGCAGGGACAGCCCTACCGGTTTGCAATGGACATCACTGCATTTATGCAGAGCTGCATCAAGAGAAAAAGGTCTCAAGCAGCTTCCAAGAGGCATGGTCACAGTAAGGCATGAACATGACTGTCCTCTTTATGGATTCCTGTCAGTGTGCCTGAAGGGTGCTGATAGACACAGAGACCTTATTGCCTTGCATTTCCATGAGCACAGGCATACTTGCCTCACTCCAATGCAAATGCTGACGTGTCCGTAGGTTTAAGGATCAGAGATTCTAGGGGTAAAGCACTGTGAAACAGGGGGCTTGGAGGATTTTGGGGGGTATTTGTAAATACTTCAAGATGATTTCTTTTCCTACTTCATTTTAAGTGCATTCTAACAAAAGAAAAATCAACATTCCTTTTCCTACAGCAGTGTGAGTTGACACAAGGCACAAATACAAAGCTTGGTTTGTTGTTATTTAAACTTCTTTAATCCTTATTACTGGTGCTTGTGGAGAAGGGAGGCATAGTTGGAGAGAAGCCATACTTTTTCAAATTGATTAAAAACACCTTTTGAACAATAAATAACTTTAGCTGGCTGACCTCTAAAGCAAATGATACTGCAATGTTCTGCAGTATAAAATAAGATTCCTTTTCCCAACACTTTTGAATGTTAGCTCGTCAAGTATTCCTTTTGACAAGCTTCTGCCTAGAAGTTCTGTTGTCAAACAAGTATGCTTCCAGTAGACTTTACAGGCTAAAAATATTCAAGAGAAAACAACATTTTTTTGCTCAATGTGGGTAATTTAAGTGCTGTTTGATCACATATAGATAACACTAGAGAAATTGCTGGCATTGTTACATGTCATCTGATAAAATGGCAATAAATTTTACTGCAAGTTGGCAGCAGGAAGAGGTGCTGCAGGTCAGGTCTGAGGTGAGCACTACTTTTCTAAGTATTGAAGGAGACAGTGAAATTAAATCAGATTGCAGGAGAAAAGAAAGATCATAAAGAGAAGGATTTGGACCTAGGTTTTAGCTTTTGTTGTTGTTGTTTGTTTGTTTGTCTTTTTTGGTTTTGGAGTTTTTTGTTTTCCTCTACAAAACTGACTGGCTTTTAAATTGGTGCCATAGACATTCAATCCACAACATCTGTCAGTCATTAAAAAAAATGTAATAGTTCAGAAAAGCTCAAAAAAGTACACAGGGTAGCAAGAAAGTGACATAAATGAGCAAGGAAAAAGGCATCTGGTATGAAGACACATTAGTTTACCCTTTGAAAAGCTCTCACTCTGCAGGGATCTCATTTGCTTGTAAAGCTTGGCTGCCTAAATGAAGAGTCTACAAATGAAAAATATTGTTATTTTCACAAATGTCACCAGGCTGCAAGTGCTTGCCTACTGTTAACCCAGCTGTCTACCCACCTCTTCTTGCTTCTTTTTTTTTTTTTTCAAGCTAAACATAAACTGATATAAAAGGTTCTCCTCAGAAAAAAAGATTTTATGTTATTTCCCCTTAGTCCTAATGTATCAAGTTTCTAACTCTTTTCCTTAAGGTCTGAGAGGACAGGATAGCTCAGCTCTCCTACAGCAAAAAGCTTGCTGAGGCCTTTGTATTTCTCCACAGATACTCCTTTAGCAAACAGTCATTATCACCATATCTGCTGCAATTTAAGGTGAAGGAAAGAAGGTCCATTTATGCTTTTTATAAATTTCAAATATAATCATCAGTCTCAAACTCTAAGTGTTGAGCTCAGTATAACCTCCCTCTCAGCTATAGCTGAAAACTTTGGAGCCGCAAATGTCCTCCATGGGTTACCAGGTTCCACTGCAGTTTACAAAGAAAACACAAACATCATTAAAGCAAAGCATTTTCTTCAAAACTGTTTATTCAAGCTCCCAAGAGTCCTTTACAAGACGTGGCAGGGAATTTAAATTTCAAAGTCAAAGCATATGAATTCTAACCTAAGCATTCAAGTGCTGCAATGGGTCCACTGCGTCTTGTAAGAAATGCTATTGCACAGATATTAGAAAGTTTATTTTGCCTTTTGAAAGGATGCAACACCTATTAAAAGTTAGCTAGGAACTTAAATCTGGTGTCATCTTCTGCCTGTGGTACATGAACCAGTAATGAATCAAGTCCAGAAATCTTAAAAGCTAATCCATTATTGTACATAAGCAGCATCTTCATATCCTGCAGTGACAGAGGTCATTTGGAGAAAAAACGTAACTAGAAAGGAGACAAATCTGTGACAAACTATCTGAATTTATCTTATTTTCGTGATCACAGAGAATGAGTAACTTCAAGCAAATGTGATGCATCTTAGAGTGCAACACTACAGAAACTGGGTCACCCTTTTACTTGCCCCCTCATGTACTGGAATTTTCAATACTTCACATAAACACAGGCTTAAGTTATACAGCTTCTTTATAGGCCGCTGGAGCATTTGAGATAGACATTCTGAAACATGTTTAATTGCATTAACCATTAATTTTATTGTATTAATGGTATTAAACTTTCAGCAGATCAGAATTATCATTTATAAGATTTTATATCATCATAGTAGTTTTTTTATGAACAGGTGATCATTCCAGAAGGTTTAAAAACCACCACTGTAACTTGTAATTTTTCTAGCATTACACAGGTTTCACATTCCTCCTCTTAATAAAATACAAAAGACCAGAATCCTGGAGGTTCAGGTGTGCAGTTTATTACACTGGGAATGTCCACTCCACAAGAACAGTCTCCTGAAATTTCCTTAAAATACCTTAGAGTTTGCCTTATGAAAGAAAGAAAGAAAGAAAGAAAGAAAGAAAGACCTTACTAATTTCTTTTTTCATACAGTGCTCAAAAAAGTAAAGTAAGAATTATTTCTACTTTTTCAATATTATTATTTTCAGTGAATTCTCTATTCTCTTTAAAGATGTACATTATAATCCACAACATTTAAATTCTTGAGTTCAGTTTTAATTTCTTGGTTTGTTGGTTTTTTTGTCAACACAGCAATTTTCAGTGAAAAAATAGAAATACTTTTTGTTTTACTTTTTTTTCAAAATCAAAATATTTCAGACCGTTATTTCTAGAATGTTTGTGTTTCTATAGAAATTCTGTGCCTCTTAAAATGTGGCATTTACTTCTGTCTGAACACTCGCAAAGCTAGTCAAAGTTCTGATATTCTGGTCAATCAAA
The DNA here is from genome assembly GCA_013397315.1 of Donacobius atricapilla. NCBI lineage: Eukaryota > Metazoa > Chordata > Aves > Passeriformes > Mimidae > Donacobius > Donacobius atricapilla. The sequence continues at coordinate 49,522 of WBMY01010095.1, read as the reverse complement.
AACTGAACTTCAGTACAAAGGGACATTTTTATGAAAATATCATATAAATCACTGCTATTTCAGCCAGCTTAAATCTGCTCTTTCTTGAGCTAGAATCTGTTTCATAGTACATGTGAGGTTATTATTCCTTCAGCCATGACTCATGTATCACCATTAGAATAAAACAAGTTTAGTACATCATTTGTAGAAAGTTTAGTACATTATTTGTAGAAGAAAATAACTTTTCTTTATTCTGCAGTGTTAATTGGAGTTAACTCTAATTTGAATATGAAAAAAATAGTCATTGTAATAGCTCTAAACAGAGTGCATTCACATCCATCTCCACTTCTGTTGTCATCTACATGATGGCCTGATAAATAGAAGTGAACAAATGATTTATTAAGATGAGTTTATTCAGTGGTTTTGTCCACTTTCCATTCTCAAACTGTGACTCAGACACTTTAAAAAAAGGAGAATGGACATTTTTTATAGTTAGTTTTAATGACTGGAGGTTGTTTGTGTAACCCTTGAGAAACTGGCACTTTCAGGGTGATCAATCTGTTGCCCAGTGACCCCACAGTGAAGCCTTAGCCCAAGGTCAGTGGGAGCAGGAGGGCTGCCAAGGGCTCAGCCACTTCCCTGGGATGTGGGAAGCACCCAGAGAGGCAGCCCTGCTTCTCAGGAACAACGATAGTATGGTTTCCATCTTTGCCTCAGTGTTATTGTAATATTTCCAACAGAAAGGAAAAGAGGCACGTGCAAGTCTTTGGGGGCTTCACTTCACTCCCTCCTGCTCAAAGGGTTTTCTAGGTGGCTCAGTGATGTTTTAGATGACAAATGTGACACTCCTTTTCTAACTGATATATAAGTTCAAACTGTAGCATTTTAGTACAACAAAACTGACCTTTCTAGGTTAGACACTGTGTAAGCTACAGAAAAGTACTTATACTGAAAAAATTATTATAAGTAAAGGGACTTTTCCATGGTAAAACTGTCATTTTAGCAATGTATAGTTTTGTCTTTTTAAGTATGCCACAAAAAGAAATGGCTTGAGTAGCTCAAATTCTCTAACTTCACCATTTCTCAATATTGTAACTAAAGATAGTCAGAAAAAAAAGATGAGGAAGAAGGGAAGGAAGGAAGGGAGGGAGGAAGGGAGGAAGGAAGGAAATTTTCTAGGCCAGTTAAGTGTGCCTTCCAAAAAATAATTTTAACAAGACTTTATAGTTAAAAACAAGTTTTAAAATAAGTAACATTGAGAAAAATTCTTTTGGAAAATAATAAAATTACAAGGTTAATAGGTTTGATCTTAGCAAAATAGCTCTGCATATTTCCTATAAAGGAAACTTTTCCCTCTGTAGAAATTCGTGATGAATCAACAATTTTCCAGTGCAAATATAATCTGTGGGAAAATTTCCAAAAAGCTCTGGATGTAAATATTATCAATTTTATGATACCTGTACAAAACAGCAAGCAGTAAGTGAGAGTATATGTATAAACATAAGTAATGTACAATTTACTTGTCTTGCTTTAACCAGGATTTTGCGAGAAAATTAGTCTTTTGCTCTTTTTTTTAATAGATAATATGTGATAAATTAATGTACATTATATTCTGTTATCCACTAACATTTTTACGTATATCTTCTTTTAATAAAAATTATTTATGCATTTCTGGGACCCACATTCTGCTACTTGTTTATAAAAGTTTTATCAAAATATTGGTCCACATTTCCTGTGTTATGAGGATGAGACTCCTCTGTTCATACAAACATACACGTGCACAGCGGTGAGTTCAGCACTGGACCTCTGAGAACAAGTATACAATGAAAACTGAAAGCACACTGAAATTTACTTAGGCAAAGTTTTTATGTGCGAGCTAGTAGGAATCATAACAATGTTGGTCAAAAAAAACCCCAGCTCACAAGAAAAATAAATGGCTTGAAATGTATTTGAATGACTAAATTTTTAAGTAGTACTTTAACCTGAAGAAAAGAAGCAATGCATCAAATTTTCCCCAAGAACTGGTTATCCAATTACAAAGAGCACCACCACATTTCCTTCCAAAGACCCTTGCACACCCTGCATAGAGCATTGAGCAAATTTAATTCTCTAACAAACTGGAAGTACCTGACCAACTCCCTCCCACATCTCCAGTCCCATGAGATTTCTGCTGTCTCTATTTTCTCCATTTTGCAAATCCTTTAAACATAAAAGTGGAAATCAGGAAACAAGCCTAAAGATGTGAGGAAAAGAGGGGGGAAAGGGGAGGATTTAACAGGTTTTTGAGCCATACACGTTAGCACATGGTTCACATTACAGGCCAGTGTGTTCAGAGTAGACCACCACACCACACAGGTGGGACTGTGAGTCTGGGAGCCGTTGAAGTTGGAACACTGAAAATTTTCCCAGTGTATCACAATTACAGAAACATCTGTGCTACACAACTTGGTGCCAATCTGATGTGAAAATTTGGTGCTCAGCAGCCCCCAACATTTCTAATTTTTTAACTTGCTGTGGGGTGGTCTCATGTGACACACAGTGATCATTGATTTCAGAGCTATGAAATGGGTTCTTTTTCACACCTTCCTTTTATGTGTGTGCTTACCAATTCAGAAGACTTTCTGTTTTCATATATAGCATGATACGTACTTAAAGATAAGTAAAAATTAGAATATATACATATAAAAGGAGAAAGTCTTGTGCTGGATTAAACATCTCAAACAGCTAAAAATATTAATTCTAGGGTTAGTAGCAAAAATGTCATTCAAAACTGATCTAGTATTGCCTAAGGAAGTGAATGTGGGAATGAAGGTTAAAATTAACCACTTTTTAAAGATAATATTCCACATTTTATAAAAGGTCAGAAAGTGACCTCTGTGCCAACTAGGGTACTCTTAGGCATACAATAAATAGTACTAACAGGACTGCAGCAATTTCCACCTGGAATGTGGCAGAAATAAGAAGAAAATGTCTCTGAGACTCAGTATTCACAGAAGCTGCTCCTAATTGTGTGAAGCATACACAGCTTCCTCTCATCACCTGTCCCCTCTCACTTCTGTTAAGTGGCATGGCCAAATCTTGATATTATTGTAATTGAAAAAGGATCATTAAATAAATTGCTGAATTCAACCAATAGATTATGTCTGACTGTTGCTGATATTAGCGAATCTGCTCTGGTATTTGTCTCACTGACTTTAGCAGCTTAAGGGTTAGGTGCCTGCAGCAATATCTGAACATCTCTCCAAATCTCAAGGACCTTCAGAGGACAGCCTATCCTGTATCACCACCATTGTCTGGAAGCTGGGGTGCATCATCATCCAAAAAGTCTCATACCTATTTCTCCACTGCCTACACAATGGTCTCAAGTGACCAATTTAAGCCAAATGCCTAATATTTGAATGGTTAAAACCAGGTGCTAAGGATTCCACTGTCAATAATGTTGTTGTGTCAGAATTTATAGCAGTGACAAGTTTTTTTGAGGCATTTTTCAGCATCTCCTCCAAACCTGTTCTTTACTGTGCTGGTCCTTAGCTGACAGATGGCTAGCAAAACCCACAATCTGTTGGGATTAACCCTGGTCTTTTCCATCTAAAGAAAACCAGTACAATTTTGTTCAATGATAGCTGGATGAAGACAGGAACAGCTTTTCTAAAAATCTTTATTTTTCTTAAATAAAGGATGCTGAGAACATATCTTGGGCAAAATCAAACTATTTGGCTTGCTTGCTTAACATTCCTCTCAAAAAAGGGATCTGATTATTTGTGCTGTATTTACAATTACATATTCAGTCAAATTGATTCCAGATGTCAATAAATGCCCAAATATAGAGTAAAGAAGAAAAAGGTGGTGGAAAATTCTTCTGGTGCTGATCATTGACCATTAAATTAAAACTTAAGCTAAATTTCTGTTCTTAGTTTAGAGCATATGCAAAATCCATGCAGTAATCAAACTCTGAAAGATTTAAAATGTGACCTACTAAGATGAATCTATACATGCTTTTAAGAGAGGTATTTCAGTGATGTTGGATATTCTGTGTGTCAAAGACTTGTTTACCTTTGGAGTTTTAGGAAGGGAAAAAGGCCAGTTTAACCCAAATTTTTGAACTCTTTCTCACTCACTACACCATTAGTTCCCTGAGTAACAGCTCATAGCTACATACAAGAAATATACTCCATGCAAACAGAGCTGAGTTGCCAAAGATTCCCATTCTGGTCAAAATGTAGCCAGTGTTTATCAAACCAGTTCATCTCAAAAGAGGCCATTTCCATAGCAAGTTATGTGCCAAATTTTCTGCACATGAAAATGACCACAAGTCCCATTTTTCCTATCAACATTTCCCCACTTGTAGCAAAAAGAATTTGGCTCTTCATCCTCCTCCTCAAGCTATCTTAATGAAGGCTGTTCTTAAAAGACAGACTTTTTGAGTTATTCTTTTTATGGAGAAAATAATGGCTTTTTTGTGGGATTGTTTTGAGTTTTGAGTTTTGTAGTTTTGTTATTCTCAAGAATTGCTGGAACATCTTTACATAGATTTTCACCAAAAAAAAAAAAAAAATCACTTACAGACAGGAACTATGAATACAAATGTTGGGAACGGATAATGATCAACTAAGAAAACTATAAGTGAATTAAAGAATGGATATAATGGAAGAGTTATGCAACTTTAATTATATTTGCCATTGCTCTTCCAGCTATCAGCATTCCTAAGTAAATGTAAATTATGAATCTTTTTAACATTAATTTGAATTATTGCTTCACATTATTACTCTTTGGCTCAATGATATAAATAATAAATACAGAAGAATCAGTTTGTGTCTGAAATATCGGTTATTTCAAAGCAGCATGTTACTAATCCAGTAATATTGAGCCAATAAGGAAATTAATTTGATATTTAGCATCATTAGATTCAAAATTTCCATTTTGGCTAATAAACATTCTGGAAATGTTCTACAGGATTTTTAGGATACAATATACAAAAGGGAACATAGCAGCAGATTGAATGAACAATGGTAAGAAGATGCACAAAAGGATAAATGAAATCTAAATGTACTTTAAGGCTAACTTTTCATCCCTTGGTATCTTACATTCTAATTTACAGGATTAACTTGAAGGTATAAAACAGCATGAAATGCACATCCATGTATTACCTGCCCATGGCAGCAGAATTGAAACTAGATGGTCTTTATGGTCCCTTACAAACCAAAATATTCTCTGTTTCTATGATTATGTGAAATGTAAATTCTAGATTAAAAAAAAAAACTGTTTTAAAAAATATGGAAGCAAAAAAAATAATTATCAAGTAGACCAAAAAGAACAGGGTTTTTATGCTTTTGCTATATAAGAGTACGGTTGGATTTCTTTCTATAGTTTCAAGAACAACAAACAGTCAAACTTATGTAGAGAGCTGTAGGGTGTTCCCTCACCTCATTCAGTGTAAACACATGGTCAGTGAAATTGCTGTAGGGTAAAAACAGAGTTGCAAGCATATGAGAAAGACTCCAAAGCTGCAGAAAGATTCACTCATGCAACCTTCAGTACAGAATTGGAGCTTAAAACAATGGTAATCTAAGTTGTTGCTGGGGAAGGGAAATAAAAAAAAAAATGTAAAAAAATTAAAAGAGAAAAAGAAAATTTTAAAAAAAGAAGGAAAAACGAGAAGGAAAAAAAAAAGAAAACAGAAAGAGAAGAAAAAAATAAAAGGAAAGGGGGAAAAAACAGCAGAGTGTGATTGCATCTCCTCAAGAAGTACTGGAGGCCAGTCTGTGGCAGGGAGCCAAAAGGACGTGGCATGACTCACACTCTCACCACATCAGCATTGCTGCAGCCAGATCGCTCAGGCAGCTCCCCAGACCTTGCCAGGCACTGTGCAGGAGCTGCTTGCTGGCCAGGGCTGAAACCATGCCCAAAATTGTGCTCACAATTTAACAGCACACCCTGGCCATGTTTCACTCACCAGTGAAACTGCCACTGGGAACTCATTTGAGGAGGAGTGTTGGAGGAAGGCTTGTGCAAAGAAAACCAATGCTGTGACTGTATGGGGAGCTTTGCCTGTGAGTTTTTGTTATTCAGCTGAAAGGCCAGCTTGCAGAGCAAAGCTGAACACATTTCAATAGCAGATCTAGTCTCACAAAGGGTTGCCCAAGTTCTTACTGTCTAATAAAGAGTCAGCAAATTTATGTTGTAGTAAAAACAATTGGGAGTAAAATTTCTTTAAAAAAATACTCCATTCATCTGACTACAAAGTGAGTTGCAATAAATACAGTATTGAGAAACAGAGCAGCTTAGCAGGGTTTTAAGTAGTCTCTGCATTCTCGCTGCTGCTCCCACACATGCACATACACGCAGGCTGCCACACTATCCTCTCGTGCTGCTAAAAGCAAACAGTGGATATGATGGACAAACATTGCAAGCACAGATGTGTCCATTATAACCAGCGTGAGCCATGCTTATGAGGAGTGCTGTCACTTCTGAAAATCCAAGTGTGTCCGGCTGCGAAAAAGCAGTGGGGTGTGAGAACAAAAGAAAGAAATGTTGTGATTAAGACAGGGATAATGGTTCATTAACAATATCCAAGGCCTGGCTCTACAGCTTAGAAGTTAAGGACATAATTCAAAATTACCTTTTTCCTTTTTTTCTTCTTGTTGCTGCTCATTTCTTCTCTCTGCCTTTTGAAAAGGATTTGTAGCTTCCTTTCTTGCCCTTTTGTCTTATGGCTCCTAAAATATGAAGCAAATGAAAACACAGATGTAGTGAAAACAATATTTTTTTTTCTTTCTAATCTCTTTTCAACTCTCTCTGTGATGTGTGAGTCTAAGGCCAGGATGGGGGGGAGAGGCTGCATTCCTTGGTTCAGTGATGGTCTTACCCTAGCTGTTAGGGGTCCCGGTTGGCAATCTGGGGGCTTGTGTCTATGCTGATAAATGAAGAAGGCCAGGGAGTGGTCTTTGCAGTAGGGCTGCTGTCAGATGTCCAGGGACAGTTCACAAATTAGCATGTGCCAAAAACCTTAGGTCAACTAGGTTTTGGAATAGGTTGCCAAAACAAGTTGTGCAGTATCCATGTTTGGAGGTTTTCATTCCTGTCACAGAATCATGGAATGGTTTGTGTTCAGAAGGACCTTAAAGACCATCTCTTTCCAACCTCCTGGCATAGGTAGGGAGAGCTTTTACTAGACCAGGTTGCTCAGAACCCCATCCAGCCTGGCCTTGAACACTTCCAGGCATGAGCATTCACAACTCCTCTGGGTAACCTATGTGCCTCATTACCCCCACAGGAAAGAATTTTTCCTAAAATGAAACTAAACCTGCCCTCTGCGAAGTGGAGAGCTGAGGTGGCTTTCCTGTGAAATTTCTTGTTTCAATCCATAAATAGAATAAAGAATTTAATCAACTACATATGAATCACTAAAATTTGATGAGACGTATTGCACTCTTGCATTCTGTCCTTTCTTTTGCCTACTGAGATTCAAACTTTCTGATGCTCCTGGAGGCCGAGGGACAGCCAGAGGATAACCTGTGCAGAAAGCTGTTATAAGATACATGGGTAATGCTTGTATTACCAAATAAAATGAGAAGAAAGTGCTAGCTAAAGAAGTGAACAGCAATTGCCTGCACTCTTAAGCTGTTAACACCCTCTCTGTCATGGCTGTAGATCCTGCCAGATGCCACTCTCAGACACAAATCTTGGCACCAACTGGAGACTACCATTTTTGGGCAAAGACAGAAAGCCAAACTGTGTGACTGAAAGCTGTGCTGTCCTGCAGATTGGAGACAATCCGTAACAGGCAGTCCTGCTGCCCTAGCCATAGCCAGTGGACAGTCCTGAGCAAAACTGGTAGGAGTGTAATCCTTACATGATCACCACACTTCAGTTTATAAAACTTGTTTTATTTTCCTAATAACTAAACGACCTTCCTGTGTTAGCTTCATGACTGGAGATTAATACACTCTGGGATCACTGCCCAGTCACTTCTGCCAACACAGGAGCCATTCCAGGAGACATGTTCCTCTGACTCCCTGGTTAGATTTCAGTATATTGCAATTTTCCATTTGTAGATTATATTTTTTTTCCATCCCATGGTGTTCTTCTAATGTGCTAGATCTATTTGAAAGTAGAATCAGCAGCACTTTCCCAAGTTAATTTATCTGTCACTGTGGCAGTATCTAAATGTCCACCTGAAATCTCCCTGGATAAATAAATCTTCCCCTATTGTAGTGAATTGTGCAGTAATTTGCTCTTTACATCATCCTGCTTTAGATGTTTAGCACTAAGGCTGATTATTAGAAAAATAATCTCTTGTGAAACTGTACAGTGCAAATTCAGCATCAAAAAACTGATCACAAATGTGAATAATGCATCATTATGAATCTGATCTTGCCAATCCTTCATATATTTTCAACTTCAAGTTCCTGTGGGAATGCCTACAAGTTTATTTTAAGATACAAATTACTAACAGATACAGGCAGCAAATACACAGGCACTTCCCAGGCATGACTGGAGGCCACCACCACCCTTTCAGCTGAGCAGATCCCTTTAAACTGTTAAGACGACACTGCTCAGTTAAAAGCAAGAAAACTGTGAAGTGGTACAGTGGGTTAGAATCTCTCTAGGCTTGCCTGGACATGAGGTAGAGGCCTTCTGAGTATACTTCCCTACCCCTCTTCTATTCCAGATGCCTTTTTACCAAATATATGGGGAACCATATTAGTGGATCAGACAATTTTGGGATGGTAACAGAATGGAAATCCTTCAAAATTAGCATCTTAATCAACAGCTTAGAAACCATTCACTTCAATCACAGTAATCATGCTAATTTTAACTAAATTATTCATACAAGAGGTCATGATATGTGGACCTTTAAATTTCTTTTGCCATAGTTAGCATGCAGTTCTCCTTTCTTTTACATAAATGCCTCACTGATACGGTGAGAAAGTATTACCCTGCCAGAGTAAGGGAGCTGTGGCTGACATTGCCCTGGCTTAGAAATAGAACTGACTGAGGCTCTCTGTGCTGCTGGCACAGATGCACCATTCTAAAGCCTACAAGAAGTGTTCTTGTCAGACCAGCACTAGCACAGGTGTGCAGTAGGACAAAACAAGGTACATGGGACAGGGATAGCTGCACTGGCCTGCACACCAGGAGGATGTCAGGATCCTGGGGTGGTCTTTCAGGATGGGTGCATAGAGCTGAACAAAGGAATGTATTGTGGGTTAGAGGCTTAAATGGGCTTGACAGATCAGCCAGGTTAGGGACACAGGATTGGATCCTTTGGGGACCATAGAGAAGATATGGAGGTCGGAAGTCAGGAGACCAGGAGCTGCTTCTGAGGGCAGTCCTCAAACAAATGCCATTTAAAAAACACCTGGTTTATTTCACAGAGTGCCTCCCACCACTGCCAAGAAAACCAGAGCACCAATCCTGTGGATGCTCAGCTACAAATCAAGGACAGATCTTGCTTCCAGAATGGGGGCTGACATGAGTGACATTAAACATGTGCATACAGTTTGGGTGCTACTGTGATATGCATAATAAATAACAACATGCATAAAAAACAGACCTACCTTTTAGTAGTCATATCCCATCTATATTTGTAGATCCACAACCATAAAGGTTATAAATATAGCTGAAATCGCCCAACGTATATTCAATGCAGATATTCCAGGATGCCATAAAACACAGAAAAATGTGAATTGATTATATAAGCAGCTTTTTTAATGATTAAGGTCTATAGATTTTATAGTGTTCCTCTCTCTCAAATCTTGTAAAATACATGGAAGTCTTAATTATATCTGGAGATATCTGAACTATGTTGGCCTTTGATTTTATAATACAATATGCAATTCCTACTCGCATAATAAACCAATACATTCAGTATTTTAATAAATGAGTTTAAGTTTATAAGACTATCAAAATACCTCCTGGCTCCTGTTAATGTTTAGGAAACATTTCAGAAATGTTTCAGGTTCCTGGCTGGTAGAATTGCCTCACTTTCTGGTGAACTTCTGTTGATCCAGTCTTGAAGTAATCAACAATTATGTTTACTATAAGAGTGACACACATGCAAATGTTGTGTACATAGGTGAGAGAGGTACAGAAGGAATGGAAGAAAATCAGAAGTAGTGTTTTCTGTATAAGTATTCCTCCAGTAAGAGGTTTGAATCCAAGAGGTCCATCCTGATCCAGTTATAAATCACATTTTGCTTCAGAAGGTATGAAAAAGATGGGCTACATTTCAAGTAGTACCCTCAGATGCCTGCAGGCGCTGGCCATGGACATTGAGTTTTGTAGTGTACAGCCAGCTGGTGAAATTCATGCAGAACTACAGTCACATGCTTGGCTTTGCAGCCTCATGTTGGGACTTCAACTCCTGGGTTTTGGTCAAATTCAATCAGCAGCCATGTGAAATGAGTTCCACTTCTCAACATGGAGATAATTAATGTCTGGCTCACATCAAAGGAAGCCAAGAATCAAGTGTTGTAACTGAGTATAATTTTAAAATGTTGCCTCTCATTCTATGAGCTGGTGCCCCCCAGTTTGGCTCCTGCAGCTGCAAAGATCCAAACCCATAGCTGGAAGAAAAGGCAGTAAAAGGAGATGTGACTTGTTTGCTTGTCTTCCCAGGTGATATATGTAAAAGGAAGAGGCATCTGATTCTGCTTTTAAAATTCAAATTTAGAGTATGTATTAACGTAGTCTTATAATGCTTTGTGACAGAAAAACAGTAAAATTTTCTCATCAAAATACTAAATACCACATAAAGAAGTTACAGATGCTGTATTTAGGTAGATTAGCTAAATCCTGGCATAAACTGTAGTTTCTTGACATTCTATCCCCAAGGCAAAACAAAAATGTTCAATGGTTGGGGTTTTTTTGTTGTTTGTTGTTTTTGTTGTTAAACAAAACTTTAAAAGTACCTTGCTTATAAAGTGTTACACCTTCTAAATTATGCTGGCTTTTGGCTAGGTACATGCTTTCTGTTGAAGTTCACACCACAGCCTGAGACATGTTAATTTAGGGTAGGCGTCTACTCCATCAGCTGTTCAGAAGAACAATATAGAAATATCCCTTCAAGTCCCTTCATTCCCTGGAAGACTGAGGAACATTTTGGATATTGCCTTTCAGCACTAAAGCTGGTCAGCTTATGGTAGCATTTTCTCATTTCAGTTTTTGCAGGTCCAAACCACAACGATCCACAAGGGGATTAAAGCATATATTAATGAGCTTTTTAGCCCCTGTAGATTTTTCCTTCTAATTTGCCAGAATTTTATGTACCCCTTTCCTGACCCTAGAAGTGATATTTTCTTCCATCTGGAATGATTGTTTCATGTTAATATGTTGGTTTGAATATAAAACATAAGAATGTTGGTTAGCACAAAAACTAATGAAGGCTCTGGGGTTTTTAGCTTTTTGGCTTTATTTATTTTTTCCTTAAAGAAACATTACTCATTTATTCAGGCCAAGAATGTAAGGCTTCAAGTATTATTCATGCAAATCTAATGTAAAACACAAACATCAGGCAGTAAATCCATATTTAGGCACCTAAATAAGCAGCCTGATTTGACACATTAGCATTCTGGTAAAACCCTATATTTTATTTCGTGACCTCTGTCATCTGACTTCAGTCAGATTTATTAAAAATTCAAACTCCAACTCATAGGAAGGACCTGTGTACTAACTGCTATAACCACCGTCATGACAATTAGACTGGAATAAGATCCCAGAGAACATTAGAACTGGACAAACAAACAACATTTTATTTAAGTCTTTCATCTTCTAAATGAACATCGTAAAATGGAACCATACCTCCCACTGTATGAAAATCCAGCTTGTCCAGGCTGGATTTTCATACAGTGGAAGTGTATGAATACATTATCTTATGCATACTTAAGATGCAATTTATCCTGTAGAGGGTCTGGTAGCCAAGTATATTTTTGAGGTCCGAGTTTTCTTGTAATGTTCTCTTGCTGAGAATTCCAATTTGTTCCATTTTTTTAAAAAGTTGGGGTTTTTTTGTTTTTTTTGGTTTTTTTTTGTTGGGGTTTTCATTTTATTTTCTTCCTTGTGTTCTACTTATTACAAAATAAAAGTGTGAGTCTTCTCTTGAGTTAATGTAAAATCAGTAATCATTGGGCCCACTGAACCTTTAACGAAGCAGTTCTGCAAGAACAAGAAGGAAAAAAATACGCAAATGGTAAACACAAAAGTGCTGAAGTAGATACCCATATATGGTAGAACATATGAGTTAAATACTAAAATATTTGGCAGAAACACATGACAAGAATCCCTGTCCAGAGCCAAAGCCTCATAGACAAAGGGCAGAATTTACCACAAGCTTCCCTATCTCAGCTGCACGCAAGGCACAGTTTTTTTCGGATGCATCTGGACCATCATCCATTATGCATTCCATATGACACACATCTCAGTGGGGTTTACTTCACCTGCTTTCATGAAATGAACTTTATTCTTCTTGCTCTCATATAATAAGAACATTTGCTACTGAATATTAAAATGTGGGAAGCATGTGGCAGACATCTGTGGTGTGCTGCCATTGCACTTGACTTGCACAACAAAGTGAGCCATCTCACCTTCCAAAATCAACCCTGCCCCCTTCAAAATACATCTTATTTCACAAATGCAGGTGCAAGGCAATGCACCTCAGCAAACACTGAACATTTAAGAGCTTCAAAGCTTCAAAGGGGTTTTGTTCTGCTGAGATTTGCTTAGATGTATCATGAAACAGCATAGGAATCAGTTTTCACTTGGTCTATTCCAGGAGTTTTCAGTCCCTTGGGCTTTGATTTTACTTTTGTTCTGCTTTCACTTATTCTTTTTTCACTGAAATTTAAAATTACCCTTAAAAATGCAGGTGACTGCTAGTGGAAGGCAGTTTCATGGATCCATACCAGTGTGGACCGTCAGCCAAATCATGGCCATGAGTGGTTTCTTTAAACCCCAGCGGTGAGAGTGATATGAAATGCCTGATCTTCTTCTATAGTAAAAGGGATTTGAATGAATACATCTTAATTCAGATTTCCAATGTCTTAAGTGCATGCTCAGACCAAAACTTTGTAGCTTGTGTTCTTTTAGGAATCACAGTAAGACACATAGAATTGTGATCCTTTCCTATTACATGGGTTCCTGAAACCTTTTCATTATCCTTACCTAATCCACTTTACCATTTGATTCTCACTGCCTCTCCTGAGCATCGTTGTCTCATCAATGTCTGGCTTGCAGATTTGGAAAGTGGAAAATCTGCCACTCCTCTTAGACTGCACCTAGAGAGGATGTATGTGCAAATGTCAGGCCTCTTGTGCCCGAATGTTGGCATGGGCTGCCTCTGTTCACATAAATTGGAGTAATCACTTGCACCTGTGCCAAATGGGTTCAAAACTCAGGGGTTTCACTCTTATTTTTTATCTGGCAATGTATAGACTTGAAATTATATATATTTTTAAACATCATTCTAATTGATCACGTAGCATAAGAGCATATTAAAATAAGTTTTCTCTCTCTCATCTATCACCTACCTCAGTGGTATACATTTATGCTTGTTTTGCACTTGCCTGGTCACCAGCTTGAGGTGCAAGAGCCTTAAAAACTCAACACATTTTGTTTAGCAGCTGAAATTTTGTCTTGTATTACTTTCTTAATATTTATTGCATCAAAACTTCTTCCCCTGATCAAATATTAGTATGTAAATGAAAAGGTATTCAAAATCTGTTCATCTTGCATTAAAATGAGAAAAATCATGAAGTAAATTCAAAACAGATGGGATTTTTGGAATAAATTCAAAAAATTCAAAAGGAAACGAAAGAATTTCCAACACATAAGGAATTTCTACATGCAGGTTATGGGTTATTCCCATCCGGTGTTTGCAGTTCCAGGATAGACAGCTCCGAGCTGACTGCTCCAGGATAGTTGCATCTGCCACCTGACTGTAACCCTGTGCAAGCTCTGTTAGTGCAAGAGGAGGTGATGCTCTGACTGTTCAAAGGCAGGAACAGGAGCCATTTGTGTGGGTACCATATGCCACAAGGTCTGCTTCAGTACCAAAGTGCAATGCACGTAGACACATATGCAGTGAAACACTTATCCTTTGAAAAACAACTGAAAGAATGTCTGACATTCTTCATTATACCTGGCTCTGCCAGCTTTACCACTGAGAGCTGTGTCATTAGTGTTGTAGGCATGGAACATTTGTAATGAATCATAATTACCATTATTACATTAACGATTACAGAAATTCAAAGCAATTTTGACTGAAAAGGCCTCATTTTAATTCACATTTGGAGCACTTCCACCACCCTTGCAGCAAAAAAATACCTTAAAATGGATATAAGTAATCCAGTAATCCTAATCAATCCCTCTCCAAGAGACATTTATGCTGTTTTAGTGTAAAAATGAAAGTTTAGGCTGAGAAGAATTATCTGTGCACTGGATATTTGGACCCATTGCTGTTGTTTCTTTGATGGCGTCACTTCAGGACAAAGTATTTTGATGAGTCCTCACAACTTCACAATATCAAATTAAATATAGAATAGGCATATATTTCCTAGAGAAGTAGTAAATGCCCCATGTCTGTCAGTGTTTAAGAGACCTTTTTACAATGCCCTTAACATTTTAACTTCTGGTCACCCCTGTAGTTGTCAAGCACTTGGACCAGATTATCATTGCAGGACTCTTCCAACTGAAATATTCTATTCTATAGCATGTAAGAAAATAATAAATCAATGGAAGCTGTATACAGCCAGATCCAAACTCATGATACAGTAAAGTTTTAAGATTACCTTAAAAGCATCATAGAAATCAGAACAAACTATAAAAAAAATACACAGAAATATTAGTCTGTATTTACTTTAAGATATCTGAGGCTTTATGATGTCTGATACCACAGATTTGTCATGAGGGCACTGCTCTCTAAAATCTCTAGTATGTGACTTCAGGCATCTCTGCATTGTCTTTCCATGTGAATCCCAAGTTACTTGTTCCTTAAGGTGCTGTAAACATTTGCATACCTTGTGCTTGTCACAGTGTAAGCATGAAAGAACAGTGCTTGGCTCTTTTTCTCCCGTCAGCCTGCACTGCCTATTGCAGTGGCCAGGCAAACTGTACAGTCACAGCCATAGGTTGTGTTGCCAAGAACTTGTCTTGGTGGCTGTGAGCAGTCACACTTGGCCACAGAGCCACAGACCAGCCCCCACATCTCTGTTAGGTGTCTGTAATTTGGTGGGCACATGTGGGCGTAGAACACAACAGATGTGTCCTGGCTTCCCTTGGTGCACGTACCCTGCACAGATCACCCCTGAATATCATCCTGCCATGCCTAGAATAAAACACAGGTCTTTCCCAAACAGCTAAAAATCTTCAGGCATCACCAGAGGCATGGGGGAACAGGTTTAATGCAAATTCAAACCCAGCATGCCAGCCATTAATCTGCTGTTTTAGACAAACCCGTATTCCTCCTGCTTTATTAGGATGGTGAACTATTCAAGGCAAAGCCTTTTACTGGATGTAAATTTGACACCTAAGTTCATAGAGTAGAATCACAGAATCATACAATGGCTTGGGGTGGAAGAGACCTTAAAGAACATCCCATTCCAACTTCCCGGACATGGACAGGGATATCTTCCACTAGATGGCTTGCTCAAAGCCTCATCCTGGTCTTGAACACTTCCAGGGATGGGGGATCCACAGCTTCTCTTAGAGACCTGTTCCAGTGCCTCACCACCACTGAAGAATTTTTTCCTCTATGGAAATGTATTGATTTTTGTTAAATCTATATAACAGGAGGCATCATGTACACAGGGCATTTGTATAAGTCCTTGCACCACCACACAGCAGAGCTTAGCCAGACATGGCAAGGCTTTGCAGGAAGAATTATGTGGATGTTGGAAGTAGCAGAGCGGTGTTAGCACATTGCTGCACCTGAACTAATAGTGCTGGCACCTGAACTAACAGTGCCATGCTGAGGTGATCACATTCTGATGTGGGCAGAGTTAGACCAGTAGTTCTACATTATACTTTGTAATGCATTTGTGCCACAGGCTGTCCTTCCTCAGAAAAGTCATCATAACATGGCTGGCTCCAGACTTTAAAGAGGGGCACTTTGTTGTTTGACTAAGCAAGGAAGATGCCATCTGTCTGTGCTGAAGGTACAGCTGTAGGTGGTGTTGCTCATTCCACACTAGGGAGGAATAGCTTCCCTGAGAACATCAGAGGCAGAGAAATAGGGAAAGTGGGATATGAATTCAGTTGCATTCATTTTTCCCTGTCCCAGCTCATGTGTGCAGAGTGAATGATCCTTGGCAGCAGACCAGGATGAAGGATATCGAGATCAAAAGAGTAACCAGCACACTATTCTGTACTTCACAGGATAGTGTGTATTAGGCACAGAAACACCTCTGATAAGCATTAAAAATATCTTTTTAATGGATATTTTATTCTCTTGACATAGACTATTTAGGTTTGAAAGTGACACAAAAGTAATCTATCCTCACATGTAAAAATGCACTCTGAGGATAGAGATATCATATTATTTTTACTTATTCATGTAACACTCTGAAAACTAATCTTGGGTTCCTCCCTCAACACTGTAGAAAGAAAAAATTAATTGACTTGGGTACAAGGCAAGGAATTAATCTCCACCTGCTTCACTTTGAGATTCTACTTTCAAAGTAAAAAACTTAGGTCATCTGAAAACAATAATTTTTTTTCTACTACAAATTATGTTTTATAGTATAGTTAATATTTAATTTACTTATTAGCACATTTATTCATTAATTTCTATTTCACTGCACAGTCCACAGTGCATCATGTTTTTAACTTCTTCCATCATCTGACATACAATACATAATGAAGCCAGGGTTGTACTTTATATACTCCCTTTCAACCAGAAGAATCCCAAAGCAGGTTCATAAACTATCTTCTATGAACAGGCTTAAAAACAATTGTTTAGGACAAATGTAATTAAGAATCTGTTATACCTTCATATACATTTTTCCTGTCCTTTTCTAACTGAATATGCTTTGCAGATCTGTCATAATATTGGCCATTTAATACTTATTTTTCTTGCTAATCAGGAAGCTTTTTCTCCTCTTTTTCACTTTGAAATTTCTCTTGGTTACTCCTGGTGTTCTTATCAGAATTACAAAGCATGGAAAAATTTAGCAAGACATTGCAAAATTAGAAAAACTGACAGTGAAGGCTACAAGAGAGAACATTGTGTGCTCTCTTTGAAGCCTTCACTGCACCAAAACCAAAATAGGGGCCTGTGTTTGAGAACAGAAGTCTCCTTAAAGGAAGCAAATTACAGTTCAGAGGTAACAAAGGTAGGAGATTATTGGAATTGCATATCTCCCATGGGGTAAATTTCAAGAGCTATTTACACAGCACTGTGAATTATCTAAGTCTCATAGACCAGAATGAGAAAACTGCAGTGTGATGTGTTTCCTTGCCTTAAAGACAGACGGACCCAAAGCTTAAACCAGAGCTCCAGAAAGGACAAACCTATCACATGGAGAAAAGACAATTTTGCTTTGAAGTGAGATTAACAGCTTGAGGTCAGCGTTACACTCATCTATATATAAAGCAACTGAAATAAGTATACTCCCCATATTTTTGTACAGGCTTGTTTAAGCATGGGACTGCAGCCTTGGAGAGTAGAACATACAAGATAGGTTCTTTCTGAAATGAACATGAATGTATTTTGGAGAGATGGTTTCTCTTGGACAATATTAATGACAACAAAACTTTTTCATCTATTTTTTCAAGGAAGTCAAGCAGAATCATAGAAACATAGAATATACTGAGTTGAAAGGGACCCACAAGAGTCATCAAAGTTCAACACCTGGCCCTGCATAGGACATTCCAAAAATCACATGTGCCTGAATGGGTTAAACAAACGCTCCTTGAACTCCAGAAACAAAATAAAATTTTAGAAAACACTGCCTCTGAAGGGGTTTGGGGGAGGTAAAAAAACAGCAGTTCTGATGCCAACTGCCTTCTAGCTCCTAAGACTCCAAAACCAGGTTACATTTTCTGGTGCTGCCCTTTTTTGTCTGCTCAGTGAGCTGCTGAGTTGTACTATGGGAGTCTTTGTAGTTTTAAATAATGCCTTCATTAATAATCCTCTTCCAGGGAAGAGTAAAGTCTTGAGATTCCCAGAAACACCTCGGTAATATTTAACAGTATCTTTCTCTGTTTCCTGGGCTCCTCTTTAAGCAAAAATCCATCCTCTTATAGGGAAAGCCAACACTTTCTTCTACAGGGCTCCATTTAGAGACCAAAGGCTTGGAAATATTAGTCTGGAGATTTTTGATGAACCATGCAGGCTGGTGAAGTTCAGAACAAACCAAGGTTTACTCTACTAACTTCTGTACCTTTTCTCTGAGCCAATAAGTCATCCAGAAGCTGGTCACACACACTCCCTTTCCTTTATTAGTATCACCACCAGCAGATACCCTGAATAAAGTTCTCATCCATGAATTTTAACTTTATTCTTAATGAAACAGGGCTAGGTACAGGAGCAGCTAGGTACTGTCCTGTGATTTTTCCTGACATTGAATTCCTGAGGTGCTTCAAGGTACAGCTCTGGATGCAACGACTCACAATGCATGAACACATCTTGGAAACAGCACAAATTAAGCAACATTCCCAGCCTGGAGAGAGTCACCCCCTTCAAAGGGGTCTTGTTGACAGAAATCACTCTCTGTCACTTAGCTTCAGGACCGAATAGCAGCCCTGCCTTATTTTATTTAAGAGTATGGGTGTCATAGCTGTTAGATGAATGATCCTACTAGAGTATCCTGCCATACTTCTGTTCAGATGCTGTGAACACTCTTCAGCAAACACACACTTGGAAAGTAAGATGAATCGACAGTCAAATGACTGATGGTATTTTATTCCCACAAATCTTCATGTTGCAGCTCATATCAATTACCCTGTGAGTCTAATAGATTTTTAGGTGGCAGATTTTCATCCTCCAAGTTAGGCTACATATATCCATCAGACATATTTTATTGGTGAATGTGATTCTGTTATTAACCCATGATAGAAATTCCAGGGTCTTTATTTCATATTTTTAGCTCTGATGGTCCTCAGTTTAATCCACAGAGCATCACATCTGTCACTTTAATATATCAATCTTCAACAGTTGATCTTACACCATTGTTAGTTTCTGAGACGGACTGTCCTGGCTCTCTAATCTTAGGATCGAGGATCTGAGTTCTCAATAAGCAGATTATGAGATTTTCATATAAATGTTCTAAATAAAAGTGTCACAAAATGTTCTCTAATGACACTGTTACTTATATGAAGTTATTTGGCTGTTTTAGTCACTCTTAAATTACTTCATTGTGTATGAAAGTATCCTTTCTACACCAAAAGCCCTGAAATGCAGTAAAGGCATATGTGCAGAGTAGATGAGATTCATCATTCGTGCATTGAATTTCATAACATATATACAAGGCTCACTGTCTTCTGTGGTATTTCAATAAGACTTGAACCATTGCTTCAAGTCAAACTTGTTCTGTTTTGTTTTCCTGAGCAGAGATGGGCTTACATACATTGGTCTGCTGAACCAGCAATTCCAAGAGCAATTAGTATCAGCATTAAGACCCCCACCAAGATATGACACTGAAATTCAGCAAAGGCTGGATAAAATTGCAGCTTGCATTCTTTAAATATTTATACAGTACATCAAAACAAATGAAACTGGAGATTCCATTTCCAGCATGAGCTGCAACATTGCTCAAATGGGGTCTCCAGTGTCATGCCATTTATTTTCATTTCTTTGATGATTTTTTTTATGACACTTCTACTGAATTACTAATCAGAGACAAGGGACAGAGTCATACTGTTTAAAATCTTCAGTATTCCTAAGAATAAACAGATATCCAGTGAAGGAAGTTGGAGTGATCTTTAATTCTGAATTATTTTGAGAGGATGAAAGTCACTTGCAAAGATCAAGTTTATCACAGCACAGAAAAGACATGTTTGTATTAAAATTTGTATATTCAAAAAAAAAAAACCCTAAGAAATATCTACCTTTTTAAAACAAATTTCTCATTTAATTAATCAGGCCTGAGATACAGTTTCTCATGGAGGTTAATATTATCTCTGCAGGAAAAAATGCCTAGGGATTTTAATAGCAAGAATAATTTAACTATTACTTTATTTCTCTATTTTGATGCAACACAAATGCAGCAGCAGATCAGCTATAATATGAGTGATTTCCATGTGAGTATGAAATTTCCAAACATTTGATAAAGTATTTAAATAAATTGTAGAATAGTAAAGTCTACTCCTACCGCAGTGCTCTTTTACAAGATCTCGAACTTTGTGGTTACACAGAATCATGGAATCCATCCAAAGCAATGGTCTGCATGGATAAAGTGCTGCGCACACACAAGTTTCTGCTATTGTTACTACTTTTAATACAGATTTTTTTTCATCACTTAAATGACAAATTTCTTTTACTAAATATAGAATGGACTATCCAGAGTAAGGTCTTATCCCAAATGGGAACTCAGTGTACAAAATAAAACCCTAAAAGAAGGGCATAATAACATATAAAAGACTGCATCCAAGAAAATGTGAATAATGCACTTTCTGCGGAGGCTGAACAGACCAAAAATAAGAGCATGATGAAACTGAAACATGGAAGAGCCATGTTGGGCCTTAGTTAATCACATGCAACCATGGATGATGAGCGAGAAATGATGGCTTGACTCTTTTTCTGGTAGAAACCGAACATTTTCAATGACAATAGTCTTATTGTAGTGAGTTAACACACCTTATTAAATGTTTGAAACCTTTGACACTGAGACCCTGCATCCATGGATGTCATTAGTTCCCTCCATGGGGAGAGGAGCCTTAGATCCTGTACAAATTCCGCAGTTTATCTCCTAAATAGGAGTTTAGAATTCATGATATGCCAGGAGGATGACTTCCTACCTTATCTATCGTACAAATCCCATAGATGAGATGCCGTATTTTAAAGCCTGTATTAAAAAAGATTAAAATTTTATTCTCTTATGGCAGTGAAAGCAAATTTTTTCCTATAACTTTGTTGATAAAGTAACAGTCCACAGTAAACTATCCAGAACTGTGCTGAGCCAGAAATAAAATTTCAAAATAATCTTCCAAACGAAGTGTATTTTCCCAACAAGGATGTCTCATGTAAACGTGATCTCTGAGCACCAAAACTAAAAGATGTGAACCCCTTGGCTGAACATAACTCTAGAGGAATTCCCATCAATATGATTTTTTGCTATTCCAATGATTTATGAACTTGCACAGAATTTCTTCAAGCCCATGTTTGTTCAGTCATTTAAGCCTGAGTTTCAGAGCTTTGACTTTCAGAAACCTCCTCTTGCAAATTCAGAGCTAAACCAAATCCACCAGCTGAATCTCATCTGTTTATGTATTTACTTATGTACATGTATCATTTATTTAATTATTGTCCTAGAATAGAAAGGGAATTAAATCCCCTGCCTACTTCTAGATTCCATCAAAGACCATCTGCTCGAGCCAGGCTTACTAAAGAATTGCTAAAGCTCATGTTCTGTCCTTCCTCAGTTCATTGCAACTAGCCAAAGGCCAGTTCTTTCCTTCTTTTCTCCGTTTTCTCTCCCCAGCCTCATAGCAGCACTTTACAGTGAATTTGCAGTGTCTCCCTCTGCCCATGATCTGAGCATGCTCATGAAGTCCTCAGCTCTCAAGTTTGGGAAGAAAATTCTGATTTGGCACTGCTTCAAGTTCTACTTTTAAACACAAACACTATCTTCCTTGCCTTGGCACACTCCTTGTTTTTTCTGTCAGCCTTTTCCCCTCCCTTCCTTCTTGCTATGTCTGCCTTCCCCCTATCTCTCACTCAACTCCTCAGTGAATAAAGCTAACACTCTTAGAAATATCCATGTTTATACAGTGATTGTCTTAGCTTAGAGCAGTGCTACTGGGCAACATCATAAATAAAACACTGTTACAGGGCACTGTTAGACAATCCATATCTTGCTCATTCCTAAACTTGTATGTGTTTCTATCATTTGGAAAATTGTTTTAGTCCTTGTCAGTGTTTCCAACTGTTCTGATTTTGTACATTTGGAATGATGCTGCTTAAGGCTTTGCCCCCCTATTGCAATGATTCTAGGGAAACTTTAGAATTCAAGACTGAGCAGTGCAATTTCCAGCATTGATAAAGTACTTCTGAATGACCTAAAATTTTCTGTGGTAACTAGGTGCTCTGAAGGAACATCTGTATCAACATCAGGAACATCTGTACATACAGATCAGGAGCTGCTAAATGATACTTGAGGCAGCTCCACTCCCAACATGGAGCATTCTGCAGTATGTGCCCAAGCTCCCAAAGAGCTCTGCATGCAGCTCTTGCATCTGGGTATCAATGAAGAGGATCAAATGATGTAACTGAACTTTGCCAACCTGTTACACAGAAGTCCTGACACAGGGAGGCTGTTTTACATCTTCCCAGTCTTTCTTAAGTGTACATGACCATGCATGGTTAACTCTCACCTAGTGAAAGAGAAATACTTCCGTCCTTGTGTAAAGAATACTTGCCTGGTAAAATTAAGGCAGGAGAAATGGCTGCTCTGATGGTTTCTGTGGTAATTTTGCAATTCATCTCAACTGTGTGGGGATTTTCTTCTTCGGTTAAGATAAATTAGGTCTGTGGAGAGTTCTCTGAAGGTGGCAGATATTTTATGGACAAAATAGAACTTGCAGACCATAGCTGGTCTTTTCAAATATTTTTCTGACATGCATACTAATTTACTAGATTAAACTGCGTAAAAAATAAATCTGCCTATACACATACTAATATAACTTTTTAAATAGAGTATTACCATGTGTTAAATTAGAAATATATCCTTCTTGTGCTGGTTTTTCTTTTTTCCCTTGGAGGCTACATCTACTATTTATGATGGTTGCTTTCATTTGCATTTGTATTTTGTGACTTTCACAGGAGCAACTGATTGCTGCATTCATTGTGATTTATGTGTAAAGGGAAGCATATTCATATTAAGCATATAATGAAAGACCTGGAACATTAGTTTACATTTTGCTGGCAATCACAGTGACTTTGGCAACAGATTTTAGATGACCTTAACATCCACATCTAAAACACCGTCTCAGCCTTCACCCAACCATTGATCTTTTAAAACAGTGAATATAAGATAAAAATCTGATGTGGTTCTCTTCTCAGCTCTCCATAACATTTCATAAATAGGTCAGTTTTAGCATGTTTATATAAATTGATTCCCCTTCTGAGAATGCTGGCTGTGATAAACAGTTCTTTCCAATTAGTTTAGGTTTTTGGGTTTTTTATTTTGTTTTGTTCCTGTTGGGTTGTGGTTTTTTTTTTTTTTTTGGTTTGGTTTGATGTTTTTTATAATTAGGGATTACTATTACAGCTAATAATATTTTAAATGTTAATTATCTGCTAAGTCAAGAATTTTTTTTTCTGTCTGTTAGTGACAGATGAACTGTAAATGCCTGCTCCTGTTCACTTTTAAAAAAATCAGTATTTCAATCTCTGTGCATGTGGACATCACCTTTTTGACAATACACAGCAAAATGAAGATCTAGTGAGGAGCACAGTGCCCACCACCATGAGCCATTTTAGCCGTAAGGAAGGAATGATTTAGCCCAGTGAGGTTTCTTTGGTTTTTAAACCCTGACTTTAACAGACATCTACAGGATCGAATACGTTTTGTCATATTTGCTTTAGAAGTCATTCTGTTGGCTTACAGACTTGTACATTCCTTTAGATGACTGCCATCCTTTTAATTCTCATTTATAACCCATTTTATTTGATTTTGTTGTCAAGTCCATTACCTTAAAAAACTTGCATGGAAAGTCATGTCAGTTGGTGAATAGTCATCCAATAACCTCCATCAGCAATGAGTGGCACGAGATGAATCAGATGTAAGAAATGGTAAGAAATCATCACACAGGACACAGTGGACTTCTAGGTTTTCAGCCATTATTTCTCATCTTGATGATCATACCTTTCTTCAGAATACTCAACAGAAAGATGGTGACAAATCTTGTGCCTTGACTCCTACTTTGTCATATCTTTGAAGCTTGAGGGGAGAGACAGAGGCTCTGAGTGAGTCTTGCTCTGCTGTTCAGTTAGTGGTAGGTTAGATCTGACAGCAGATGGAATCCCTGAGACACATCAATTTAATTTTAGGTTGTGTGTCTAATGCACATGTTGCCAATTACACTGGTGTATGATGTCTTTCTAGGGAGGAGGTCTTTCTCTCTCCCACTGGGTGAACACGCTAAGGATAAATTTTGCGGAAGTTTTTTTTTTAATCTGGGCTCAGTCATGTTTTAACAGCCCACATCAATAGGGGAATATCATTCAAAGATTATTTCTGACTCTAGGAACAAGAGATGCCTCTCCCCATACTCTCTTATCCAGTCTCTTAGCAGTAGTGCACTAAAACTCCCAGAAACAGAGCAAAGCCTCCAGGTTTCACATGGACTTCAGAGTTGATGTGGTTGTACAGTTTCGATCAAATAAGGAACTTCAAACTTCATTTTCTAGCATCCCAAGACCACACAGAGGAGGAAACAAAGTCCCAAAATGGGCTCTCAAATGAGAGTTCAGACCCAGAATGGTGCTATCTAGCTCCTCGGTGAAGAAAAATGCAGAGGAGATGGGAAACTGATATTGGTGTCCAAATCAATCTACAGTTAAATGCAGGACAGCTTCTGACAGCACTTTTCCTGGGAAGGAGGAGGTGACGTTTCCCTAATCCAAGTCTTCTAGCCATTGGGAGCAGTGAAAGGAAATTCTGCCTAACAGAGTGAGGCAAATCATTTGCCAGAGAAACTGTGGTGATTATCAAACTGCTGGGTAATTAGTTAATTGAGCAAATATCATACCTATTGCTGGTTTTATGTTCTCTATTCTAAAAAGATCTTGCCTGCTTTCCTCTCTATCCCATCACTTCTGGAAGCCTCCACTCACTGCATTAGACTGGCTCTACAACCACAAAAAACCATCACAGACAGGACTCCAAATGAAACTTCCACCAGAATTCCTTTTAGCAGGAGGGTAAAAAAATCATTGCTCTTCTTCCTAATATTCATTATACAACATCTACAATTCCCAATTTTAAACATTGTCCTACAGACATCACAAAAGGTTGAAATTATTGCATCCCTAAGATTTTTTAATTTACAACATGTGAGATAAGATGTTTTTGCTGTATAAACAAAGACTTTAAGCGTTCATTTTAACTGTGCATTCATAAGTCTCAGAGTCAAGAGACCCATGCCTGACCCACTCCACAGGTTGGTACCTTTGTAGCTTCAGAAGCATGTTATCTAAAGAGCTAACAGCCATGAGCAGTTTGGATGTTACCCCTAAGAAAATACAAGACATTGAAGCTGGGCTTTCTAGAGCTTAAATCTACCATTCAACCTTTGCAATAGCAAAAAATAATAAACTTATATGAGCAACACATACCTCACGCTCATGCCAGCCCACACAGACATCGTGTCTATAGAACACCCATAAAAATTTAGAACAATTTGTATTTGCATATAATGTAGATGAAAATGTCAAAATATTTAAGTAAAAGTATTTTATCCTCCTTTTCCAACTGATTTTTGCAACAAAAGCCTGGGTGTGGACATTGACTCAAAAATAGATTCTGAGACATTCCAACTTGACTGTAAACCCTTCAGCATGGTCATGATTTTTGCTTCTGAATACATGGATATTTGTTTGACCCTGGCAAGACACTACTCTGTGTCTGGAATTAAAGAGAAAAAAAATATGACATCTGGCTTCTGATTTGCTGACATGAGAGAAATGGCCAAGCACCATCCAGCCACCATGAGTACAATAAGTTAAGCTTCACCTCTGTTGCATAGTCTAACTCTAAACACTACTCTTTCTCCTGCCAAATGACCCCTTTCTACAAGTTCCCAAGTTTCACAAGAAAAAGGGCAAGATGCAAACTGTGTTCAAGTCCAAATTGAATCTGACCCAGTTGGAATAAGAGAAGAGAATAAACTACCACCCACACACAGTTTTCAAGCAGGAAATAAAATTCAATTGTTTAATTTATGTATATTTATTTTTTTATAAGTATCTGCATTGTCTATTACCAGAGAACGGTTGTCTGGGTGTTAGACTGGGGAAAACACTGCAATTCATTTTGTATAGAAATATCCTTCTGCTGTTTTCATTAATTAATATCACCAAGCCACAATTTCCATGAACTTTTCTAGCATAATGGATTCAGACACGAGCTTTAAAGGAGTCATATATGAGTATTTGTGGAACCCAGAACAGCAAAAACATTAATTGAAAATATTACTCAGACATCTAATGAGGAAAAAGGAATATTGCTAGGCAGCCAGTCCAACCAGTGACAGTGTGAAAAACAAATATTGGCTATCCACACACAATTTACGTAGCAAAGATTGTTTGGGCAACATAAACTCTAAAATACTCTCATGTAGTAAATATTTGTTCATTAACTTGATTAATTTTGTATTATGCTTTAAACAAATGTTCTGAATATATTTTCATTTTCTCCAGTTTTGTCAGCTTCTGTTACAGATTGCTGTATCTAAGTTATGGACTTAAACCCAAATCCACATAGTATGTAGCTTCATATGCTGTGCATATAGAAGCATCAGTGCTAATTAAAAAGAGTGGCTGGTCTGATTAAAGTGTTTTAATTCATCCTAGATCACAAATGCTGTTGATTTAGGTATCTCTTCAAGACACACTATCTAAAACATTGACTTCACATGGGTAGATATGGGACTTTTGAGTCACTGTGAACTGTGTCCATGACAAAGAGACTAAAAGAATACAGGAAAAAAAATCTCAAATTTAAATATTATAAGGTGATCAAACAAACCTTTAGTACAACCAACTCACAATTTTAAAGCCAATGCCCATTTTGCAACAAATTTCCTTTTGGCAGATCAATCCTCACTTTACATCAGCAGAAAAGGTGCAAGAGTTAAACCTAAGATTACCTTTCTCAAGTAGCTTGTCAGCACTTTGAGGGATTAATTCCTCCCAAGATCCAAAAAATCTTGAAACTTTCCCTGAAATAGTTGAGAAAAACTGAAAGCTCTACCACCTAGACAAGAAGTTCCCCACAGGTCAAAAATGATACATCAAAGCAGCCAAGGAGCTTACTGCATGCATGTGCCTATTCATACATGCATGGTCAGACATGAATTACTGCCCTCAGCAATGCCAAATTCAAGACTGGTACATATTTTCAATGGGATTTGGTAGCTCTCACTTCTGAGAGCAGCAACACAAAAAATACCCTAAAGATGGATATATACTATTTTGGAAATTGAGACCCAGACTTAGTATGTCTTAACCACCTTTCAGTGTCCAATTTATTATTTTTTCAAACAAAAGTACAGGTTATAAATTCGGCATGCATTGTTTTAAAAGTCTTTTTTATGCTTATAAAACTAGGCAGAAGAAGCACTACAGTATTTTAGATAGAGTTGAAATATCTCCATAAGGTGGATAATTTCACCCTAAATATATTTAAGCTATATTTCTGCTTGGTTTTTTTTATTTATGTGATGTATTTTTGTTTATATAAATATGCCAATTTTTCTTGCAAAGGCACTTCAGCACTTGAACTTTTTGTAAACTGTTCACTTTCAATCTGTTATGTAAAACTTTTTACCTTTGTTCCAAGAAGCTATTCTGCAATGAGTTTTTGAATCCAGAACAAGAAAATACCCTTTTTAACAACTAAACTGACTTATAGCCTTATTAAGTCAAATGTGTTTATTTGTATTTTTTCCTTATTTTATATCTTGACAGCAAAAAACAAAAATACAAGAGAACACAGAATTCCCCATGGAGATCTCCACCCACCACATGAGAAATAAAATACAATTTACATGAAGCACTGTTATCAGGTTTTGATCCACTGAGATTTTTGATAACCAGTTTAACAGTTAATAAACTTTCCTTCCACAAAGAGACAGTGCATGGAAAAAACAGCGTCTCAGAATTTCCTTTAGATTTGACAATGCTTTGCTATCAAAGTTTACTGAAGAGTACAAGCAAATACATCAGTATTGCAATGAGAGCCTGATGCAAAACTTTGCACATCTCAAGCTGACCTCCTGGTCTTTTACCAGCATAAAATCTAAATGTAGGGGCTTAAAATGCAGCTTGCATGGCTTCTCTTACCCTGGCTAGAAATGGGCTAATTCTTGTTCTGTGGTACTGCAGCTTGCTTTCTCCATAGCTGGGTTTTCATTAGAGCAGTTGCTACATTGACTCGTAGGGCTCAGTGTCTGAATTAGGATTCGAGCCAAAGACAGAGTTGCTGTGCCACAGCTCCCTCTGCAAAGCAGCCAAATGATGCTGAATGCCTGGACATTTTGACATTAGTGGATCTATGGCATTCGTTTATTAGCATAACAAGACGGTGCTGCTGACCTAGTTTGCTCGTTAAATTAATGGAAGTTGGAAAAACTAAAAAGAAAATCCTAGAGGGGTTTCATTTCTGTGCCTACTAGGTTGGATCAGTAATTCCTTTTATTTTCATTTCTTTTCTCCTGGCTGTATAACCAGATGAATTTGTTTTAGATTATTTTCCTATTAACTAAAATTTCCCAAAGGTTCCTGGTATTTGCATTCAGCTATTTCAGTAGCAGATATAACATTGCACTGGATACACCATCTACTGAAACAATGAAGTTGTAAGGAAATCAGACACATGTTCCTTACAGATGTTTGACCTAAAGCATACAGGAGTTGCCAAATCAACCTTTGGGTCACACTCCTCTCCATCTGGAGATCTACAAACACTGGTCTGAACTCAAGGAGTGGTTTATAAACTGGGTACCCTACTGAAACTAACAATCATGAATTTAAGTTCCAAAATCAATGCTATGAGTGCTAAACACTTGCAGCCAACACTTTAGCTGGGACTTTCTGGCACTTGGTGTCTCTAAAAATTGCGACACCATGAGTTTGGTGCTTATATGTTAATTTTAGAAGTTTGGCTTTGGAATTCCAGCTTTCAAATCCCTGTTCACACCTCCAAGTTTAGCCAAGCCTCTCTTGATCTTCTTCCATATTGTCCACAGTGGCAGGAATTGGTCTGAGAAACATGCCAGGGCCAGGCAGACTTGTACCCATCATTTCTGCTTCTTTGCTTGGCCATGGAATTGCCCAGAAGAGAGCCCTGTTCTCTCATTCACCATTCAGTCCCTTCTGATGCATCTCACTGCTCTCACAGGAGTATCAGCAGTAACACGAGCTTTGTACTTATCTGTGCTCATTCTACTTTTGCAAGATTGCTATTGAAGGGTAAGTCTCCTACATCCCAGCAGAACAGAATAAGTATGTTCCATCCACCCAGTGATAAAATGCCTATCTTATAAAAATCATGATAACGGTATAATAGATATCTCTCCCAAACTCAGAAGAAAAAAAAAAAAATCCCCACCTGGAAAGGAATACAAGACGTCAGTAAACAAGACAAAAAGTCTTAAGCCATGTTTAAGACTTAAACTCTGTGCCAGAGGAACAGAGAAGGAGGCTTCTTGGATCACAGAGTTTCTGACTGAAAGGCAGCAAGCACTGAGTCCTTCTTGCTGACTGCTTTATACTGAGTGAACTATTTGCAGGAACTTTGTGTTGTTTGCATAATGTGATAATTGAGCTGATACCAGTTCAGTTGAAAGGTTGTGTTCCAAAATGTTAACATCTCCATCTGACTTCTACTTCTATTCTCTCCAGTGGAGAGAATTACTTTTATTACCCTTCGTGTAGTTTATATACTTGGATTGGGTACATTAGAAAGCTAAGGAAACTGAGCCATTCACTTAAACACTGAGGTGCAGGAAAAAGGGAGTTTGACGAAAACACTGTGTCTCTGTGAATTTTCTTCCTTCCCCATTTTGAAAATCTAGTTTTCATTTTTGCAGCACTTTGAAATAGGCTTATTAATCCATTGAGGGAAATAAACAGTTGGAAATAAACGTTTCCCAGCTGCTGGAGAGGCACTAACTGTTTCCTAAGCCATATCCAAGTGGTCACCAAATAAAAGCATAAGGGAAAACCAATTATTGGCCTGGATCTAAGTTTGTGCTAATGAAGAAATCAACAGTAGAGCACTGGGTGAGTCATTCTTCTTTAAGGATCATCAAATATCCTACTTCTTAATTATTTATTGGTTGCTAAGACGAGCAGCCAGCACTGTGCTCAGAGTTGTTCAGGGCAGCCTTCACCACAAAGTCTAAATTTGGCATACCAACAGTATCCAGCAACTCACTGGATGTTCAGTAGACATCCAGCAATGCACTTGAGGGGTGGTGAAAGCCAGAGATGTTTGTAAAGTGTTAGAGAAGTTGTTTTCCAAGCAAAGTGCATTTTAAGGAAGAGCACAAAAATAAGTACACAATGAGCACCAAAAGAATTCACTGACAGTTCAAAGGGAATTCATGGAAAGTGGCACATTCTTGATGGTCTGTGATTTCTCCTTCTGCTACAGATGATGTTATTTCTCATGCCCCTTTCAGGAACACTTACATAAACCCAGTTTCACATGTGACAAGACATAGGGAGAAGAACCTGCCAGCCTGTAGCCAATACAATTTCACTCATAACACAAAATTTCCCAACTGACATGAAAAAAAAAATCATCTGGGGAAAAAAATAAAGAATTTTGTTAAAGTTCAGATCAAACAATTTCAAAACAAAAATAAAAGTGTGTAATTAGTTGTCCTATCACCATGCTCAGTGACAATGAAATTCAACTCACAAGAAAAAAAACATCCTTAAGCTCTCATGACAATATGGCCAGCTACAGCAACCCTTGAGCAGATCCCAGTGAGAACAGCTGAACATTAGACTGGAAGAGGCACCAACGTGAGGCTGCAGGTGCTCTCTGCATGCAGCAGACACATCCAGGAAAGAGGAAAACCTGCAGAACAGAGGTGGCTGTGCCTGAAACACTGAAGTGACCTCAGCAGTCTGTGTAAGTTTGGGAAGAAACGTGGAGAATTATTATTCTTGAGGTTTCAGTTTGACTAATATGAGATGGAAGAGCCTGAAAGAGACTTCTCCTGGGCAAAAGAATAGTCCCACAGCCCTGTATAGCTGTGTATTGCTGACATCCTGCTTTGTTCTCTGACATGCACTGCAGTCCTCCCTCTGGATGTGTGTCTGACCAGTCTCGAGGGCTATGGCAGGTGAGGAAGGACAGCAGGACCAGGAACACACTCATCAGTATGGAACTATTCCCAAAGGGTTCTGTTGAGAACACAGACCCCTCCTTTTTCATGTAACTTGAGATGAGATCTGTCTTTACCTATTTTTATATTTCCTTACTGGGAAGTTTTCTCCTCTCTTCTCTGAAAACATACCTGAGACTTCTTTTTTTTTTTTAGCCTAGTACTGAACTCTTGGAAACTGAATGGATAAAAAGCAAGTCTCAAAGGAATTTCCAAGACATATATAAACTGAAATATCTTTACATAAATTTGGAAGAAAGCCATGTTATGTCCGGACAATCCTTGATAGGATACAATAGTGGTTAAACAGATTAATCATTTACTCATAAAATATGATTTGAGCAGCTCCAGTTTGAAACCAAAAGGCCGGAAAAAGTATCATGATGAGAGAAGGCTGGAAATTATGAGGCTATTTGAAACAAGTGAAGAAAGCAAGTGGATGAAGAGATGAATTTATTCAGAGCCTTGGAAAAAAGAAAGATTTGTAGTGAATTTCATTCTGGAAGACACTAAGTTGAGCTTGATGAAGAAGATCAGAGGGTAAACAAAAAAAAGGCCAGATTGAAATAGAGTCACCAGATCCAATGATGTGACAAAAAAAATAAAGTTTCAGAAGCATGCAGACAAATTAAAATGAAGCTGAATAAGAGGCAGAGACACAGACTGAAATGGGCAGGACAAGAATTCTATCAACACTGATCAAGAAAAAAGATGAGAGAAAGAAGTATTAGAAATGTAAATTTAAAAAAAAAAAAGCGCAATATTACCTGATAAATAAAGATTGAAGAATGAAAAAGAAAAGAAAAAAAAAACCAACCAACCAACCAACCAACCAAACAACAACTGAGTATCAAGTCTCTAGTACAATTTGGTGTATCCTGTTAAAAAGCTGGTAACAATTTCTTTTTTTCTCTCTCCTAAATGACATACAGACTAATAGGGACGGAAGACAAAGTGGTAAATTAAAACTTAAGAAAATTAAAAATAGACAAAAAAGTGATAGTTGGTCTCAATAGTATGGATTTTGTGGCTGCAGCAAAAGCATTACTAGGCCTAATTCACAATTTCAGCTGTAAAACTAGAATATCTCTGTTTGATTCAGTCAAGTTGCTGTAAAAGAGAAGAACAAGCCCATAAACTCATATTTCTTTATTACACACATATAATGAAAAAATATTGAAAATTAAATGTGACTTCTATCACTCAAAGATCTAGTAAAGACAGAAGGCACATTAGAAATCAGGAAAACAGGCATGACATTCATCCCATGGGAAACAGTTGAGTTCTCTCATATGACCAGAACACATGTTCTTCTACTCAGACTTAGCAATACAGTTCTCTAGTTGTTCAAATTGACTTGCTTCTTAGAATATGTAATAAGAAAACAGAATGAACTGACCTTGCAAATAGTTTAACTGATTAGTGGTGAAAAAATCTGTAGACAAACTTTTGTTAATCACTCACCCTAATCAAATTGTTGGGGTTTTTTTCAATAGCCACTGAGTCAGGAACTATAATGCTACTATAAACTTTTTTATATGTTTGGTGCAACGTCAGACTCCAGCTAAAGCATAGGAATAAAGTGTGGGGGGAGTCAGCGCCAGCAGCCAAGTCACATGTGGAGGACAGAATGCCCCTTTTTAGTGATCTATCACATTCTCATCAGGTGTAACTGGTAGTGGAATTACAGCCCCAGAGAGCAGCATAGAGGGAGATGTGAACTGGAAGTGGCAGAGACGTTTGAGCATGACAGGGACCCTGGAACAGCCAGGTCTGATAAAGGGCAGAGGGAACAGCCCCAACACAGCATCGTGCTGAAGCCACAGCTTTGCTTGCAGGCCTCTACCTGGTGCTCCTGCAGGACACTGCCCTCTGTCAGGGAAATGAGGCTGCTGGGGATCAGTGGCACCTGCACTGGGCCTGGGGGACAAATGCAGAGTTCCATCAAAAGCTGGGAACATTTTAGAGCAGCTAGGTTGCTGTTTCTGTGACGTTCAGCTAGATGCTGAGCACACTTCGGCTTCTCCTTGAGTTTAAATAAGGTAAACTTGACTGTGCAAAACAAATCAATGGCTTTTCTTGTGTCTCCTAGACTGAGAAGTGATTCTTCCAAGGGGAGGGAAGCTTCCTTCACTGCTGCAGCTCTCTGAGCAGTTAAATATGCTCGTGGCCAAACTTGGTCCTTGTAAAACCCAATTGACTTCATTCAAAAAACTCCTATAAAGATGACTGATGTCATTGCAGTCCCACCAGGGATGAATTTGGCCCATGCCATTCCTCCTGTGTAGTCAGTGGATAGGAATGTAGAGAAGAAAAGCATATTGGGCTCTAGGACTCCATCTCTCAACAAAACTGCCAGGGCTGGAAAAGAATTAAACGTGAATATAAATTTGTCGTACACACTCCATTAGATCACCCAGATCAGCCCCTGCTTTCAGTTGCCCTCGTATGGATTGGAGTTTCTCCTTTCACTACTGAGGGTTGAGCAGGGGTTTCTACATGACTGTGCCAAGTCTCCTGGGAGCAAAATCAGCAACATTACCCCCAATTTACAGATGAAGAAACCCAAACAGGGAGCCGAAGTGATTTGCTTCAGCTTACGTGTGGTGACAGAGGTAAAAAAGGTATTGAAACTACTTATGGCTCCTCGCCACTTAGGCCATGTGTTCCTGTGATATATCTTTTTAATTTCCCTCTCCTTTCCCCATCTCCCTTCTCCCCTGCCCCCAACCTCATCCACATTGTCTCTAGCCACACAACTGGGAAGCTGGGATTAATCCATCCCTAGGGAAACTGGGATTAATATACAACTCATGCGAAACCTTTAAAAACCCAATGATTTGTGGTCCCCTTTTCAGAGGCACATGCAATGCACAGCTGAAAAGTAACTGTTTGCTGTTCCAGTACACATTCTGAAAGAGGTTTTTGCTCTGTTTCATGAGTGTACACTGAAGACCCCATCTGACAGGATTTCTTCCTGCAGCCAACAAAAAAACAGGCTTAGTAGGCTGTGCAGAATCAGGCTCTTGCAGAGTACTAACAGTTTATGGGCAGGAAAAGAATGACTGGAATGCAAAGGGGGGGAAAGAGAGCAAGAGATGTGCCAACACATCTTTATGTTTTCCTTCTGTAACTGGAAATGGTTAAAAAAAAAGAATTAAAAGAAAAAAAAATCCATGTTTCCCTCATAAATCTTGCAGGAAGAGTCAACTAGAGTCAGGTGTCCAGTTTTTTACTCTTGAAAACTCACATTCAGTGATGTTTTTATGATGAAAATGTAAAATTTAAAGCAACTGTGAAAACAGAATCAGCTCTTGCTTGACAAACAGAGGCCTAAGTAAGTTTTATTCACTGCATGAATGTCAGATTAAAATACATGCAAAGATAGAAAAGAAAAAGAAAGAGAGGGAAGGCAATTAATCGTTTAAATTGTGATCCCGATTCAAAAGGCACATTTCCCATCTAATTCCTTTCATTTATTTTGGGGATTAGTACTACTCATCTCTTCTGACTGTCATGATTTCATCTCTACTTTGCTTTCCTTGGAATGGCTGAACTGATACTGCCTAGCAAATTTCAAAACACTGGAGGGAAAAGGCAAACTGTTCCCCCATGCAGCTGGGAGCATGAACAGATAGATAGCCTTTGTTAGCACCAGGGCAAAAGTGGCCTTTTGAGGGGAGGAAATATACACACATTTAAGTGTAGTACAAGTGACATTAAGAGGCTGTATGTGCATCCTGGGCTAGGCATGCCCATGTAGTTTTAATACATCGGTATTTCTAATTATGTCAGTTCTGGAGGTTTGTTTTTCTTTTCTTTTCTTTTTAATTGCCCATAAAAAATGCAAGTCCCAATAAATTCTTGGCAGTCAGGTAGCCAAGATTCAGCTTTTCAAATGAAACCT
>WBMY01010094.1:816454-927014 GCA_013397315.1 Donacobius atricapilla | reverse complement strand
CTGGCTCGGCCCGCCCGGGCTCACCCTGGCACTTCTCTCGCTGTCCGCCACCTTCCCGCACCCGCCGCCGCTCCGCCGTCGGGGCCCAGACACCGCAAAAAAACGCAACCACGGCGAAAAAACTTGAGGTTCTCGGGGTTCCACCAGCCCTGCCTGCCTCATGGGGGCTGGAGATCATCATCCTCTGCTCTGATCACTGGATAGACCGACCAGCATTGCCCAACACAGATAATACTGATGGTGTTAACCTCTTCAGGTACCAAAATCTTTCCAAAAGTTGCTTTTGCAGTCGAGAGAAAAAGAGACACCTTAAAGAAAGGTGTCATATGAGGATGGGAATATGATATGATTAACAAGGAAACCATCATTTATTTCACATCACGCTCAGCATTATACAAATGCATGTTTCCTAATGGCCATCTAATGAGTGTTTCATTGCAGTTGGGCTCTGGCTTCCAAGCAGGCCATTCTGGGCACTGGCCAAAGCCCTGCAGGGGTACTCAGGACCCATCCGCCCCAATCCTTTCCCATTCCATGTCTGGAAATGCACCCCAAGATGCCAGATGACCAAAATGATTGCTTCCCCATCACATGGCATGAATGGACACCCAAAATTTTGGTCATGAGAGAAGCATTTCTCCACAATAAGATCTCTTCATATCCCATAATATCACCCCATTGCCAGCACCAAAGCAAACTCATTGAGCAGACACGTGCCCATGACAAGACTAGAGAAGTGTGTGTTTTGGGCACACAACTCACACACTTTTGGTTGAGTCTTGGAGCATCTTCTAGGCCTCACCAAAGAGGACATTAGGAAGACAAATTTCTGAGATCTGAAGGGCTGAAAATAGTAGTGAGTGAGGGGGATTACATGGCCTTCATGGAGAATGCGAGCATATGAGTTCTTATTGGACTGTCAAATGGGATTTTGACACAGCCATGTCACATAAGATCGAACTGTGCCCAATGCCAATTCCTCAAAAGATATTCATGGGAGGTGTCCTGTGAGGAGGGATGGTCAACCTCATCTGAGTTTTGATTGCTGGCAAATATTGGGGAATGGATTGTGATGCTAAAATCAGAACAATAAGATGATGTCACTATAGGCAAGTTGCACAAATCTCAGGCAGGGTACCTCAAATGATGTGGAGTTTCACCAGCTCTCTCAACATACTTTTGATGTTCATTCCCACTGTTCAGATTTCATTCCAAATTCATAATAAAGTAGAGCTGTAAATAAAATTTGCCAGAACTACTTGCAAGCCTATATAATCAGCACTCAGATTTTCCATAGCAGAGAAGTAATGGCAGAACTGGGCACTATGATCCTCTCTTTTCTGTCACTACAACAGAACTTCATTTGTGCAGTGCTGAGCAGTGCTTTTCCAGTAGTCTCAAAATCAGCACTCAAGTAACCTCAGGAGATGCAGAAAGTATTTTCTTCAGCACAGAAATTGAGAGCTATTGGAAGAGAAGTGAGAGTAAATTTCATCAATTTTTCAAGGAAAAGAGTACAAATGCACCACTCAGGAAAGTGCTGACTTCATTACAGGGTCAAAAGTAAGAGAGCTCCCCCCGTTCAGACAGGAGTATAGAGCTGGCTCTGACTTTTAGTAGTTGCATTACTTGGTTTCCCAAGGCTGTCCTACACCTGAAGTGCCTCAGTGCCCAGATGCTGCAGTGGCATGATGCGAAGCTCTGAGGGCAGCCTCCAAGCTCACCTCTGGCATTAGTGGCTTGTGTCGCCTACGATCTATCCTCCTACTCCCTGTGATGCCAGGAAGGAAGAAATGCCATCTTTTCTTTTTAAATACTTGTCTTTTTTAACAACTAGGAAGTCCAGCTGAAGTGAAAAGATAGTACACCAAAGATTCCATTCTGTATGAGTGAGGGCCTGTAACACAGTCAATGAAGTTGTCTGCCTTCAGTCCCAATGATACTTGAATTTATTACCATAGAGATCTAGCAAACTAATAAACCAGTCCCTCCTGCAGCAAAAGAGGCAGATCCAGCAACATATGCAGCTTTTCTCACCTCTGGGCTGTCTAACCCACATCATCCAGAGACCAGATGGTAGCAGTCAGCTCTGTAGGGCTGCAATGACACACATATGAAAAAAAAGTGCTTTGATTATGAGGAAAAGATGCCCTAATACGTAACAAGACAAACAGGTGGTTTGCTTTCCTAAACACCAAACCCACCTGAATGTAGCTGGGCATTCTGGATCAAGCTGCACTGCCAAACATACATTATCTTCTGGTATGAACACAGCTACGTGTTCTGTAGGTATGAAAATAAGAATATTTTCCTCAGCTTTATCTTTGGCCATGTTAAAAAGAATCAAAAGTTTCTTTCACCACCACTACCCTTACCTTTATTTATTTATTATGCAAATAATAAATTAATTTCATAATCTTTTTGGCTCTCTAGAAATATATTTTCTCTGCAGTGTAACAAGGGATATGCCTCTCTAGCAGGCGGTGCTTTACGTGGAGTAAATCATTTACTGATGCTGGCAATCATTCACCCAGCTATCAGAGAAAACCAAGTAGCACTGAGAGAAGGTCAGGGATCAGCTCCAGCCCGGACAGGTATGGCTGGGCTCTCACAGGCTTTGAAATACCCCAGCGGGAATCTGCAGGCTGGTTTCCGGGAGTGCATTTGGGGTGAGGGGAGGGGAGTGGGACACATAGTGGGTAGCACAGTGCCACGGGCAGCCCTCTGCCCTGTGGAGTCACCTCAGGGATGGGGTAGTTTTCCTTTATCCATTTTACCCAGCTGTTTTTTTCTAAAGTGTCCACAGAATGAATATCTGTTCTAAATCCAATTCTTTTGTAATTCATGGGTGTTGCCTTCAGCAGCGTCTTATGCTCACTTTCCTCCATGTCCAAATGTCCCAATTTTTCTTAATCTCTCTTCAGGCATCACAGCCACCTAATTAACATCACCTAAACAGGGTAGTCATTCAACCCATAAAACAGGATAGGCACGGGATGTGCTTTGTATAACCCGCAACAACCACTCCATCAATGTTTCCAGATCAGACTTCAATTTCCTCATGTGTGCTCAAAAGCTGCCATCATGTGAATTTATAACAAATCAATTTTTCTGGCCAACTCTTGTCAGTAGCCCTTAATTGAACTCGGTTTACATTACAGACTCCTCTGGGGCTGGCATTGATAAAATAAGCTGGCTCTCTGCAATTGATGTGCTGTGGAGCCTACTTCAAAAGCCTTGTGGAAGTACTAGGGCAACAGTTCAGCCTGCAGAGGTGTGACTAACCCTTTCTCATTCCTGCAAGGGACAACTTGTGTGACTCCATTGGCCTGAGATGACTAAAATCTTAGAAATAAAAGGGTAGTACAGAGTCATCCTTCTGTGCATGCAGTGCCGATGGTTGCCATATATTCATAAAGGTACAAGTGTGCTTCCTAATTCCAATTTTCTGCACTTAGGTTGTGCAAAGGTCTCTCTATTATCCCGAAGTTGCACTTTAGGTGAAATTCTGCTTCTAGTAAAGGAAATGTCCGAATCCCAGGTGGTAGGGGATCTAAAGGCCTCAGGCTCACTTAGATCATACCCACAGAATAAGAAGGGTCTCCAGACAACTAAGTTCTATGGACTTGTTGCTGCAACTTTTCCTCCTTTGCCTCATCCTCTCGTTTGCATTTCCAAAATGTAAGAAAAGAAAGGATCAAATAAAGAACTGTGTCATTCTTGACCTCCTTCTTGATTTTGATTTTGTTCATAAGCCCTTTTCCAAGGTTGCAACCTGGCCATCTTCATGTGTGATGTTACAAAATGCTAGCAATTGCCTGGCTAACACTGGAACTATTCCTGTAGGAAGCGGAGCTGGGTGCAGTGCGTGAACATTTTTTCCTGAAGTTGCTATTACTTGAACCATCCCTCCAAGAAAACCCAAGGAACAGTGTGTACTTATGCTTGAGGGGCCAGAGGGTTTCACTGGCTTTTAAATTTGTTTTCTTTTAAGATAAATTTCTGTTTATTCAAGAATGGGAAAGATTTATTAATTCTTGCAGAGCAGCATGCTTGTGTTTATTGTGACTTTTGCATTCACATCTGATAAATCAAGAGAAGATGTGCCTTGGAAAACATCACA
The DNA here is from genome assembly GCA_013397315.1 of Donacobius atricapilla. Lineage (NCBI taxonomy): Eukaryota > Metazoa > Chordata > Aves > Passeriformes > Mimidae > Donacobius > Donacobius atricapilla. Next base: position 922,891 of record WBMY01010094.1, on the reverse strand, counting down.
TTTGTGCAATATCAAATGCAAAGCTGGAAATCTTTTTTCACTTAAACTCCCCTTGAGACCTGAGATTTCTCCTGCGCTGACGCTGTTTTATTTAAACGCAGCGCCGCGGGTGTGGGGGGCAGCGGGGCGGGGACGGGGCCGGCGGCGCCTCTGCCGCCAGAGGGCAGGAGACACCTGGGGAAAGCTGGGACAGGGAATGGGGTCCTGGGGCAGGCACAGACACCTGGGGAAAGCTGGGACAGGGAATGGGGTCCTGGGGCAGGCACAGACACCTGGGGAAAGCTGGGACAGGGAATGGGGTCCTGGGGCAGGCACAGACACCTGGGGAAAGCTGGGATAGGGCATAGGATCCAGGGGACAGCACATCCTCACGCCCAAATCCCCTGCCTGCAGAGAGGCTTCTTGTGTCCTGGGACCCACCGCCCAGCACTCTGGAGCCTCCTGAGCAGCTTGGCCACGCTCAGCAGGGCCCTTTCAGCCCTCCTTATGTCTGCTCCTCTGGCAACAAGAAAGGTGGGCAAGGAGGCCAAAGCCATCCTGGTCTGCATCAGGAACAATGTGGCCAGTAGGACCAGGGCAGGGATTGTCTCCCTGTACTCAGCACTGGTGAGGCCATGCTTCAAATCTTGTGTTGAGTTCTGGGCCCTTCATTACAAGAAGGATACCGAGGTGCTGGAGTGAGTCCAGAAAAGGGCAGTGATATTGGTGAAGCTTCTGGAGCATAAGTCCTATCAGGAACAGCTGAGGGAGCTGGAATTGTTTAGCCTGGAGAAAAGGAGGGTCAGGGGTAACCTTATTGCTCTTTACAAATCCCTGAAAGAAGAGTGTAGCTAGGTGGAGGTTGGCTCCTTCTCACAGGTATCAAGTGACAGGACAAGAGGAAAAGCCCTCAAGCTGCATTTGGGGAGGTTTAGACTGGCTATTAGGAGAAAATTCTCCATGGAAAGGGTTGTCAATCATTAGAACACAGTGCCCAGGAAACTGGTTGAGTCACCAACACTGGAGGTATTTAAAGGCTATGTAGATATGTCACTTGTGGAAATGATTTATTGGTGGACTTGGCAGTGCTGGGTTAATAGCTGGACTTAATGTTCATACATGTCTTTTCCAAACTAAATGATTCTATGACTCTCTGGCATATAGGTGCTTATCTCCCCTGACACTGCAGGCCAAGGACCTAAAGTGGAGTTCCTCTCGCCCAGATGTTTTAGACTGAGGCTGAAGTGAAGTGTCTGATTGTCTCACCACTGATGATGGAGGGTCACCCAGGGCAGCTGCCACCCAGAAACCTGCACTACAGGTGTGTGCAAGGCAGAGCCTAGCACCTTTATGTCTTCCAGTGGGAGTGTGGCACTGCCTTCCATCCCATGGATTTGAGTTCATTTAGGGAGATGGAAGCCCCTGTACTGCTGTCCATTCAGCGCTGAGATTTTACATATATGTGTGTGTGTTTGTGTATATGTGTGTATTTAACCCCATATTTCTGAGAGTTTTTCATTCCAAAATCTCATGGAGAAACTAGTGTGATAGACATACAGTTTTTCTTTCCACCACATTTGCATTTGCTTGCATCAATCTGTATTTCTTGTCTCCATTCCTCCTTCTTCTCTATAAAAGCCACATGCATCTCAGAGCTGCCCATATAGCATTGTAGAATCACCATTTTTGTTCTTCCTAGCCTCAGCACAGTTAGCTCTTGGGAAATGGCATCTTGGTTCCCAGGAACGACATCAGGAGCTTTTGGGATAAACTTAATCATCACCTGCACATCCAGAAGAAGACAGAGTATGTTTGATTGCACAGCTCTGCATTAAAGTCTCCATTTAGCTTTTATAAATGACTCATCCAATAGCTCTGTTCACTGAGGCCTTATTTCTGAGAGACAGTCTGGTCTTTAAGCACATACTCAAATGAAGGATCACAGCTCTAAATTAGCAGCACATGCAGATATGACACTTGATTAACACAGCATGCATGAACGTCAATACTTTGAGTCATTATTTTCAGGGCCAAATCAGGGGTGCTGCTTCTGACGCAATTTCTCCCAAGCCTGGTTCCACCAGGAGCTGCTTTTGTGTTTCTCCCTGGCAATGACCCACTTTGTTCTATTATTCAGAAAAGCAATAGTTTAAATAGTTATAATTCTGAGTTTTCTCTCGCATTGTGCTGGACAGAGTAGAAATTTCCATCTCTTTGTCTTACTGCAGACAACTCACCTTCACACCAGTTTGATCACACTTGTGGGGTTTAGCTTCCCCTTGCAGAAACCATGCTGTGCCTCTAATTTTAAAAGCATTTCTTTCTTGAGCCCCTTACTGTAACAGACAATGTTGAGTGCAGGAAGATGAAACAGAATTGAGCAGAACATGGTGTTGTAAATGCCTAAAAATATGGGAGAAGAAGTAATTTTAAAACTACACACAGAGTTAACACATAAATGACCAAGAGTAAGTATTGAGAGTAGTAAGAAAGGGCTGGAAGATAGGAGAGAACAGGGAAATACTGCTTAGAGAGAGAAGTTTCTATTTTGGGGAGGGTTGCAGGGAAGTGTTTTAGCTCACAAAGTGTGACAGTATCTACCTGTTTCCCTCAAGTGTTGGTGAGCTTATTTTGTATATAATTTTGTGCTTTATAGTAGCAAACACTGAGGTACAAGCATTGGACCCATGTACAGAAGATTGGAGATGAGGGATTTAGTTTAAATGCAGTCATTGATAAAAAGTAAAATGCAGTCATTGATAAAAAGTAAGCACTGAAGATATGTGCTTACACAGAAAGAGAGGAATGGTAGGCAGGGGAAAAATACCCTTGTCTTTTTGCTCCTCTTTCTCTCGTTTACACATCATACAGTAGATAGCAATTACATTGAAATATAGTCTGTGGTACAGTGTGATCGGTTGGAAAAGTGAGACCACAAGAGACTTTAATTGATCACTCAATAACAGATGGGGTAATAAAACCTGGGACAATAAGGAATATTTGCGGAACAAATGAAAGATCAATTCCCCTTCTGTTGTAGAAGCAAGAAAACAGGCAAGTGTTAAAGAACAATCTAAAAGGCAAAATGATGAGGAAAAGAACATATGGCAAAGATGGAAACTGCTAAATACACACAGAGGAAAATGTATGTTTTAAACTCTCATTACAGCATGCCTGTTTCTAGTCTTTGTATGGGTTTTTTTGCTACAGTTTTGAAGAAATAATTCTTTGCATCTCAGTAGTACAAAGCATGAACAAACTAGGTAAAAAATGTATATTCAGTAAAAGTTTAAAGTGCAATAGGCAGAGGAAAAAGAAAAGGAGTCTTTATCACAGATGGTCTGAACAAAAATGCTAAGATTTTTTTTTCCCACACATATTAATCTAAAGGAGATTATGCCATGTTTAGAGAGTGAATGCAATTAGAAATGGGACAGGAATCAGCTCTGTGTAGCCACAGACATTACACTTTTTTTGTGCAGTATCTAAACAGCAACACCCAGTGTATCCCGTACACCATTCTCCCAGGAATAGAGGCACATTAAACATGGGAAGCGTTGATAAACTACTCAAATACTGGAATCTCTTTCAGCTACTCAGAGTCTGTTTGTACAGTTTGATGAAGGCTAGGAGGAGGCCAGTGTGTGAAATGAAGGGCCAGTGCAGAAATTCAGCCTAAGAGGGCAGCTCCAAGGACAGCCAGAGTTTGCTCACTCTTTGTGGGACTTGCAGGCCTGCATGTGGTTGGCATTTCAGCAGCCTCAAATAATCTTCAGCTTCTGGGTGAGACAGATATGAGGAGGAGTGTGTGGCAGATCAGTGCTTGCTGCCATCCCCAGCTTGGCACACTCAGAGTATCCTGGATGTGTGCAGTTGTCCTCATCCAGCAGTGATCACTCCAGGAACCCTCTGTGAGAAGTTCATTCCAGACTCAGCACTGAGCAGCCTGACTCCCACTGTGAGCAGCAAGGCTGCCTTTAAACATGAGTTGGAATTGCAGATTTCAGGGATAACACTACGCCTTCTTGTTCCCTCATTCTGTGTCCAGTTCTTTGCTAGGAAGGTCCCACTGAGTTCACTAAGACTGTCCTCTATTTAAAAGAAAGATCTGCCAGCTAGCTGCCAGTTGCAGAGATGACAAGGCTGTGGCTCATCCATGTGCACGGCCCACTCATGCAGTGGGATATACAGCAGAGATGTAGATATATATGTATCCTCTCTGGGCCCATAGCTGGATCTAGCCTTGTGCAATTCTTTACAAGATCAAAAGTACAACTGAACAGAAGTGAGGTCAAAATCCTGAATTTAGAAGTAACACCTTTTATTTTTATGTTTGTTCTAAACAAGTATTTATTTTCCTTTATGCTGCATTTCCTTTTTCTCATGTTAGTATAGAAAAGAAGAAAATTAAGTGGAGACATCCCTAACTATCTGTCCCTACAGCGCCATTTGAATACATCACAGTGAATATTATCATTCATGGCAATATGAGACTGACAACATGGAGAGAACATCAACACTGATGCTTATCACCTGGGCTACACTGCAGAAGAGTGTGAGATGTATTCTCAGCAGTGCTTTTTCTGGGTTATGACTCATGCAGAGCCTTGTTTTTCTGCTGCTCTCCCACCTACTGAGACAAACAAGAGAGCTACAGTAAATAAATAAATAAATAAGCAGCTATTATTATCAAGCAGAATTCAATTTAAAAAATGTAATATACTGGTGTACATCCTGCATGCAGACACACCAGGATCCTGAATCCAACATTGCACTTGTGCAATGACCTGTGCCTTTCCCCGTCCCACTCTGAAGCTTCAGTTGAAGCTCTCTTATTTCAGGCCTTCTTCTCATTTGCAGTCATTTACCTATAAGAGTAGGCCAGCAAAGAAGAGAGATTTTTGAGGACTCTACAGTCAAGGAAGAGTAGGTGGAGAAGTTGGAAGGAATAGATGAAAAAGCCAGAGGAGGTAAGCGGTAGGGTAATGCAGAAGCAAGTCTGGGCAGTGGGTGAGAGCTTGCTGACAGTGGCTTTGTCATCCTTTCCAACGATGTAGGTAGGGCTTGTGATTGTAAGAGTTTCAGTTTTCCCTTTTTAAAGGATGGGTATGTTCATGTGCCAGATGGAAGTTACAAGAGTGAACCAGCATTTATCCAAGTTTGGAGGAGAGCCCTCTTCTTCATACCCACCATAGCAAAGCTGACCCTGAGATATTTCAGAAGCTGAACTTAAGGTACCAGCAATCTTTTACCAACCAGTGACCTTTAACAAAGTGAATTAACATAGGGAGGCATCTGCATATCTGGATGGGAGAGGATATTGTCTACTCTGCACTTGCCTGCTTTGTCTGCTCTGCATTTCATCTTTTTGCTGGCTTAATGAAGGAGTGAAATCTTGACATAATTGTAAACTCTTGATGACCTGGAGGTAGGGATTGTCTTTATAATGTTCACCAAAATAAAGGACATCAGCATCTGTTTCAGATAGCCCTGCACAACCAGACTTGAAACAGTAATAATAATACAAGTACTCAAGTGCTCAAGTATGACACATTAGGATAAAATCAGGATGCACAGCCAAGTAAGTGACTTAATCTTCCATGAAGCTGCTTTTATTTGGAACCCTCTAAAATGCTGCAATAAATTCATTATTTTGGCTGAACTGGCATAAGCACCTTAAAACATGGCAACAGCTTTCCAATTTCTTGAGTGTTAGGCTTCGAGGCTCATCTTCTTGAAATACTTAGCAGTTTCCTCCCATCCAGTCATTTTGTGGGGTTTTTTTGGGTTTTTGTTGTTGTTTTTGCGGGGGAGGAAAATTTTTTTGGTGTGCTAATACTGCAACAGTGAAGTTCTTCCCTCAGGCTGGTTTTATTTTGTGGACATCTGAAACATTTGGGATCAGATTACACATTGGCAAGTAGGACAATGGCATTGCTGTAATGAGCAGGAGGCTAATTTATAGGCTTGCAGATGTGAATGCATTACCATGCAAATCATGAGCAGCTCCTGCCTATAAATAAAGTAACTTACCTTGCCAAGGATGGCTGTCCCAAAATATAATGAGTACTATAAATTATAAGCCGGTGTCAGATTTCCATTTCCTTTGTATTCTTGTTTGTGCTTCTCTAAGGAAGCATTTAAAGATAAAATATACAATACAGTGTATGGCACAGGCTGTTACAATCTTTTCTGCCCAGTGCTATTATCACCTTTTGCCAACTGCCACTCCTTCATTTATTAGAAAAACAGCTAGTCAGATTTGTCAGCAGCATTGAATATGTTCCTACATGGTAAACCTCTGAAAAGGAAGGATGAACTGTGGTGAATGTACTGAGCAGTGGTGAATGCACTGAACTGTGGCTCAGAAGTTTTCTGAGCACAGCTCTACGTCAGTCATAGCTCTTCCTCAGAGCTGGTGTGTGGCCTTTGGCAAATCTTTTAAGAAGTACATTTCATAATTTCTTTAGCTAAGAAATAAGCAACATTAAAGTTTGTTTTACCTGTGCTTCCCGTTCAAGTATTGTTTTGGGGTAAAGCCTGTCTTTGCTGTCTATCTGTGCAAGGTTGTTTGTGTTGGCACAGACTGGGCATAACTGGCAGCAGAAATAACAACAGAAATAACTTCTGAAGTTACAGCCTCAGAAGATATTTAGGAATTAGCTCAAAGGGTGAGCTAATTAGCACCAATGGGTGCAAAAATCTAAAGGGTTTTTTTGTTTGTTTTGGTTTGTTTTTTCTGAAACTTGAAGAGAACTTAATGAAGCTGCACTTAATCATGTGACTTGCTTATTCAAGTCATGAACTCATGCAGGACTGATGTCTCTATGATTTTGCCAGCTTCCTGCCACTCCCTTCTTCCCCAAAACACCTTTTAGTAACAGAAGAGCAGAAACAGCAAAAGTGAAGAATTCCTACAAGTTTCACTGAAAAGCACTGCCTTGTGGAGGAGAAAATCCCAAAGTATTGCCTTCCTCTCCTAAAGGAGAAGTTCTACTGTGAACTTAGAGAGAACCTTAGAAATGTTGAATTTTTCTCCTAGTAGAGCTACTTGTTTCTTCTTAAAATCATATTTTAGGTTGATTCCAGTGCAGGAAAAATCCTTTTAAAAGTGGAATAGGTCTGCTGGAAATAAGGCTCACTGACAGCTTTGCTTATTTTATGAATATAGTACACCAAGCTAAGCCTTTGCCATCTGCTTTGCCACCAATTGTAAATGGAAAAATCTCACACCAACCAAACAAAAAGAACAAATCATAAGAACACTGAGGAGTTAAAAGTGATTTAACTGCCTGTATATGCTCCACCAACAATGCAGCTTGCACTGAAGGTGTTATTTCTCATGATTCCGACACAAATCACAAGGAAAACAGTTCACACACAACACCGTAAGTTTTCTGCTGAGCTGGAATTTTCTTGAACCAGATCTGACTCCACTAGAATGTTCAAATGTATTTATATGAAATTATGCGAGTTTTATATAAAGAGTGTCCTTAATAACTTCTATATTGTTGGCATCTCAGGCAGTAAGGTACAATGAGGTGTGCCCACAGCCTTGCAAATACTACAGTGGCTAACTGCAATTTACAGAACAGCCTTTAAGAAGCAAGGAAGGAAGGAAAAGAATGCAGGAATTGCTGCTGCCCTCCTCAGAGAGTTGAGTGTATGTACATACACTCAAGCATCCAACAACCGCCTGGAATATGTGAGGTGTGTTTACTTGTGTATTGGAAAGGGTTATGGTAGCTACAGGATTTGCTTCCATTTCTGAAGGGAAAGCCTTTCCCCTATAGTGCTGGTAGGAAGATGTGTCTTCATTCCATGGCAAATAACAGTAAATTAGCTTAAAATATCTTGCACAAGGCTGAATGGAAACAAATGGAACTTCAGTGTTTAATTTTAAAGAAAATTATTTCTATTTTATATACTTTGTGCTTATAAATCATGGCTAAAGCAACATGGCTAAATCCTCTTATTCTGATATCTGCATCACTATTCATTAATGGGTCAATGATGCTCTGTTCTTCTGCACCATAAAGATCAGCTTACCTTTGGCCTGGGAAACAACTGGATTAATTTGTTCCCAAATGAATAAATTATTCAAAGTAGACCCTTGGCATTTAAGAAGAAAATGTTTTCAACTTCCACGAAGATTGGAAAAGGCACGGTAAATGAAATGAACAATTTTCTCATTACTAATTACATGTAACTACCTAAAATCAATATTCTATCTGTAATACATATGTCATTTATAAAGCTGGCTGGCCTTATAGGTGGCACTACCTCAAGGTTACCTGGCAACTGCCACAGTACAATCTCATTCTCACCCACTTTATCAAATACTAACTGGGGCTGAAATCTTCCATCTGGATGGGAGCAGAGGTGATTGCTTTGCATTTTAATCAGTTTAGTTTCACCATTTCTAGACAAAGAGAGCAGATAATGTTTGGCCAATTTTAACACAATCTGATAACCTTTATTTGAGAACATGTCCCTGTTTGTTGTCATGAAGAATTAAAATAAAATGTAAGATTGGCTTATGTATCTGGGTTATCCTTTTTGCTGCATGTCAAAAACTTGTCCAAATGTGTACAAATTTCAGCAGATCAGCTTACACATGTTCAGTAAGAAGACTAGTTTTTATCCATTCTCACAGATCAAATGTGAGAGCGCACATTGCAAAAGTAAAGGGCTATGGTAGAAAAGCTGCTCTCTTTTCGTATCATAGAGACCCAAAAATCACACAGTTCTCCTGGTTGCAATTGTTTCAATAAAACATGAGGGAAAAGAGTTGCACAGGATCAATCACGTACCAATGAAATCAGTGAGACTTACAGTAGTACAGAAAGCGAGGGTACTATATTTAAGATCAAACTGTCAAAATCCATTTGTGCTGTATCCCTAAAAATAGTCTTTGTTCTTTAAAGGACCATCATTTTAATAACCTCCAAAAAAAACCAATCTTTTTTTTTCTTTTTGCTTGCCCTATAGTACACTGAAGATAACAAGCAGTCCAGTTTGACTACTAGAAACCAGATGAACCTCTAGCCTTGGTTATTAGACTTGTTTTCCCCCAAGGTTTTTCATTTATAGACTGAGTACATTTGATCTGGAAGATACTGAAATTTAAACACAGAACTCTAGAATGCCATTCCTTGAAATCTCTTTTCAAAATACATGTTGGAAAACACTATATTTCTGCTTGATTTTTCATTTAATGAAAGAGAAGTTTTCAAAAATTATACATTTGGATAGTGGTGCTCTCCCTCAGGTCCACAAGCCTGGGTGCTTGTGACTGTTGCTGTAATAAGAGCTTTCGGATGGTTCAATATCACTTAGCATTGGATTTTCAGACCATGACTTAGAGGCAATTACTGTCTACTCCCAGCAAGGAGTAGAATGCTCTACTCCCTCTGATTATATCTCAGAAAGCACATGTCAATAATGTTCTGAGCATTGATTTAATGTTGACTAATACTAGTAGTGAAATATAAAAGGACATCGCTCAACATACAAGTTCATCAGCCAGTTTATAGCAAACTGGTCTCTTGAAGAACATTCTGAGAAAGCTTCCAAGTGTGTGACTATACCTCAGGTCTACTTACAGGCCAACTTTACTGCTAATATTACATTTAAGTCAAATTCAGAAAACTAGTCCTATGCCCAGTCAGGTGACAGAGGGAAATGTATAAGTAATTGATAGTCTTTTCCAACCTAATTGATTCTGTGGTTCTGTGATACCTTTGAGATGAAAACTAGCGTCTGCAGGGACAAGAGCAAATGAGGTGTATAAGATCCTTACACCCTTTGGAAGAGCTTCTGGAGACTGGGACTTACTTCCCTTGAAAGAAGTTCCCACTCATTATTGTGAGGAAAAGGCTTAATAAATAGGAACTAAACTATGATTCAAAGTTAACTATCTCTCTTAATTCAGGACATTTTATCTTTTAAATCTTTTAAGTTGGTATTTAAAGCTGGAAAAATAAGAACCATTGACTAACAGAGTCAAACTATACCTCAGAGAGTTTGGGAGCAGCATGGAGAAGAAGGAGATTTTTTTCCTTGTCTTTATATTGCGTTTTATATGACTGCATAAAAAGAAGGCTCTGAATTGAATTTTGCCACTACTGCATTGTAAACCTGAGAGCATTGCCCCGAAATCAGAGAATTCATTTCAGATTGATCTATCTGTGGCAGAACGGAATCTACATATTAACACTATTAAACATCTATTTAACCTGTTCTTTTGTGTTTCCCTTTACTTTGCACCATACTTAACAAATCCAGGAATTTGTCAGGGAGTGGTCCTACCTTGAAATTTGTAATAGTGGCGGGAAAATCTATTTATCTATTTCAAAAAGAGCATAGTAGGTTGAAAACTTGTATAATATCTAGCTTTTCTATGAGTATTTCTAATACTTCAACTCATGTATTTATATGCTAAACAGTAAACAGGCGGTGCAAATCACGGTCCATTTCCTGGCCAGTAGAGATGTATTCAGTTAGACTTTGCTGACCTTTCTTGACTTTGTAACAAAAGCCTCTGACAGCTGCAGACGCGATGATGATGTCCTTGTTTCCCCATAATGAGGAAAGGCCACAACAGATTTCAAAGCAGGTTATGGACACAAATATGTATAATACATTTGTAACTTTCAGTGACCTACATTTCAAACAGCTACATGACAAGTTCCCAGCTCAGTCACATTTCAGAGACAGCTTCAGAGAGTTTGGGTTTGTCCATTTTGCATATTCCAAATATATGATGGCCAGATGATACAATCCTTTTGTATTCAGCTTTTGAATGGACTGCACTTTTAAGCTTTCTTTCCGCAGATTAATACTAGGGGAATGCTCTGGATTAGGGGAGAAAAGTGGGACACAAGGAGTCCTCTGAAGTTTAGTTTTCTGGCTGACTTGAAACTCTTGTGATATTAAGGTTAACTCTACAGTTACTTGTAATTTTCTTGCCCCTTGAAGCCTTTTCAGTGGAGTCTGATGGAAGCAAGAGAGCTTTTATAGTTCAAATCTTCATGCCACCTTTTCCCATGTACTCATTCTTCTTCACAAATTCTTGTATTTCAGGGTAGAGAAGAACTAGCATTAGTACAGAGAAGGGCAGTCAAAATGACAAAAGATCATTTAGGGAGAAAAATTAAATAAAATAGTTCAGTGTAGGCTGGAATAAAAGCAGCTGAGGGAGAACATGTTCAATCCATAACGAATCATGAATGATGGGGAGAAAATGGGGGATGCTTATGCAGTGATTCTCAAAGCACAAAAGGTAGGTAGCTTCAAAAATGTAAGCAAAAAGAAGATTAAACTGGTCAAAAAAGAATTTTCTTTTGTTTGCACACAACTTGGCTGTAGAACTCAGTGCCAGAGGGTGGTTGTGCAGGTCAAAAGCAAAAAAAAATTTCAAAAGGAATTAGGTACACTCCCAGAAGAAAAATCTGCCAGGTATTATTTATGAAGATAAAACCACTGTCTCAGGAAGTGCCTAGTCTGCAATTTAACAGAAACTGGGAGAGTTTAGCATAGAGAAGGGCCCTATACTTTTTCTGCCCTTTCTTTAAGAATTCCCAGCTGACCTCTGTCACAAATACGACTGCTAGGTAAAAATGACCTTGATGTGGGCCAGAATAGCAGTTCTGTATTCCTGATACCTTCTTCAACTGCCTTGGCAACTCTGCAGGGATGAAAAGATTATGGTAAATTGAAGAGAGTTATCATGATTTTTGGTTTTTGTCTGTCTTTGCAGAAAATGTATCTTCAATTAAGTCAGAAAATCTTGTCACATATTTCTATCCTGGCATGGATCTCAAGATTTTACATTTGCTTCAACTGTTCTCCACAGAATAAACGCTGTGAGGCTGTACGGAAAAGACAGATCTGAATATATGCTGGCTTTATTTACAGCTCCCACTCCGGAGGCTTTTCTCCCTAACTCTGTAATCCTGAACTGAGCAGCACTGGAGCTTAATGTGCTTTGTCGTGCTCAGAAAGGTCATACTTTGAAGGGTGCAGAAAGCAGCAGCAGCTCAGGAAGGACTGCATTGAGCCCTCAGTTCTAGCCTCTGGTAACTCACTGTGTAATCAGACAAATAATGACAGATGCCACCCCACCATCAGTGGTGTGCTTACAGTCTAGACAACCAAAACCAAAATCCTGACAAGGGTCTTGCTTTTCTGAGTCTTGATGCCCTCTGGGAGAGAGAAGAAAGGGTACCTCCATCTGCTATGACGTGTCACAAAGGTGACGATGAGCCCATGGTCCAGCTACAGCTCCCTCACTTCAAATTTTTTAGCTATTTATTCCTCATAAGGGGAGTCACATGCACAGAGCTTTCTGAGCAAAACAGAGCCCTTGCTTCTGACTGCTGGTCAGTCCAGTTATAGGAGTGCCTCTGGGAAGAGTAATTTTGAAAAATCTGGCTAAGCATAATTTTTGAACCATGGAACCAAGTGGTTTTCCTGTCATTAGATGGAATTTCTTAGCATTTTGTAATTAAATTTGTAAGTTCTCAGGGACACAGCCCATTTCTTTGGTCCACACTTTCCAGCATCTGCAGTATTACAATGAGATCTTGACCAAGGGTATTGTTAAAATGGCCAAAGCACAGGTAATACATGAGTGATAATGACTAATAGATCATCTATCTGTGATTATCTTGCAGTTCCCAAAGACTAGAATTACAGGGCAGGTGTGTGCATGGGCAGTATGCCTTATGCTATCAGAAAAGATTAAAAATAGGACCACATTGCCTCCCTTGGCTACTAGAAGGTGCAGAGACATAGTAGCACCGAGATCTTTGAAGTCAAGCAAATGCTGCTAACTAGCCTGGACAGAGAATTGTACTAACACAGCTCTATTACTCCAAGTATCTTGAGTAGCTTGGCTTTGCTTACACACTCCTTGGCTGTGCTCAGAGCTGTGAATGTATGTGGGGATATGATCAGTATTCACATAATGCAAAAGATCAGTAGCACTGGCACTGCCAGGTGAGAGCTACAAAAGCACACTGCACATCTGCCACTGCTTCTTAGTGATACATGACCACTGCATCGTGCAGATACCAGATCTGCATAGGAGCCTTCTGACTTCAAGTTGGACCAGGCTTCAGCTGCACAGGGGATCAAGAGCACTGACTCCTAGGTAGCCTCTACCGCTGTGGAAGGCTGCTTTGCACAGCCTGGACAAAGCAAGGAGGATTGATGAGCTGTAAGGATGACCATAGAAAGCTTAATTTTCTCTTCATAGCAGAAGAGAGGAGCTTTCATCACCATCACCCCTACTCTGTTGCTGGACTTCCAGATATTGTGACATTTTAGGACACTTGCCTTGAAACGGCATCCAGAGCATGATTAAATACGACCTCCCTAAGCAAAGCTTATTCATGGAGAGACTTCCAGCAGGACATGGTTACTGTGTATTTATGTGAGTACATAGACAACAGACTTAAGGACTGATAGACTCCAGTACATATGGAAATGGAGGGCCTCAAGTGAAAAGTTTCAGCAAGCTGACTCATGGTGTTGTGATATATGCGCTCAGGAAGAGTCATCATGGCTCACTTGTTTCTCCTGCTGCACAATCTTACTGGCAGGCCTTAAGATGCTCTAAGGAGCCTGAACATGACCTTTGTTTCTCACAAGCTGATGACATTACTACTGGGAAGAACTGTTTAGCAGCACAGAATCCATTTTGCTTGGACATATTGGACAACGAGTGAAACACAAATGAATACAAATCTTGGTTCAGTGACATCGAGCATCTATGAAAAACACTGTAGCTCTGATGAAGATGCCAGCTGCAAAGGCCTTTCTATAGAGACTACAGAGAAATTAACCAGTAAGTTCATGATGCATATAGCTAGAAATAATCTGAAATTAAAAATTAATTGAGTTTCATCAGCAGTTCCCTGAAAATAAGCAATTAATTATTTACTACTTATAGATACATATTTATTTTTTAGTGTTCCTGAGGTCCAAAAATTAACTCTGGTATGTAATTTCTACATTAAAAATACCTAAATCACCATCATAGTTCTTTTAGTTGTTTTCCCCCCAGGAAAAACAAAAGCAAAGCCTTGGAAAACCAGAAACCAACCCTCATGCTCATTTCCACTAAGCACAACAGAGACTATAAAAGGGTGTGCATGGGTGGGAAACAATTCATCATCACTTCGACATGAGCCTTGACTTACAGCATCATAGTGCCCTGACAATCCCAGCCACTAGCTATCACCAGATTTTTCATTCCAAAGAAGGTACCAGAGCACAGTCAGAGATAAGAAATATTGGGAAACTACTTTCAGTTTCTTAGAGGTTGGTTTATGGCCTGAAATTGGAAGATAAATGGTATTTCTGTTAATGGTTGGGGGGTTTTGGTTAGGGTTCTGTTGGTTGGTTGGTTGGTTGGTTGGTTGCTGTTGTTGGGCTTTTTGTGTTTGGTTGGTTATTTTAATTCTTAGTATTGTATATAGGCTACACCTTTCCATCTCCAGCAACAATCTATGCACCTCTAGACCTTTCTGGCATTATTCTAAATCCTTTTATTTTCTGACAGGACTTTTACACTCTGGCCTTAAAAGGCAACTATGGATTGTGCATTCATTATATGTTTGAACACAGGATGAGCCCTTGTAAGTATTTGGACAAGGGACAGCCTTTGAAAGCCCAATATCCTATGGGAAATGCTACGGCTGATTCACCAGGTGCCAATATCCTGCCTGGTAATTCAATATTGGTACTCTTCCAATTAGCAGTAGGAGACATAACAGCTAATACAGCCAGCTGCTACCTGGAATGCCTTTCTTATCTGCTGTCTGGGTTGTTTTTTTTTTTTTGGTGGTGGTTTTTTTTTTTTCATTGTCTGCTTGTTTTCTTGTCTCTTTTAAGAGAGATTCTGCAAGAAGACGAGGATGTTGTAACACTCAGTTAAGCGATGCAGTCACAAAAACGGCCAGTAGCATATAAACTAGAGATAAGGCAGGGCGACAGCAAACCGCAAAAGGTAGGAGCTTTGGTGGGCAGGAAGCGTTCCAGGTGTGAGGAAGGACTGAGCTTAAGTCGTGACCTTCTGCACTTGCCAGCTAAGGAGAAAGGCACAGATCTCACAGCCGCTTATTTGACCCCACTCGTTTCAAGGCATATGCAGCGCCAGCACTCACGCGGGTGCGCCGGCCCGGCTCCCTGCGTCCGGCTCGGCTCTGCCCCGCGGCTCCTCCATCCCCAGCGCCGGGAAGGGAGTCCCTGCGCTCCCGCGGGCAGGGCCAGGCCCGCCACAGCCCCGCTGCGCCAGCGGGGCCTGCCCGGGGTGGGAGAGGAGGAGGAGAAGGAGGAGGAGGGACTCCGCAGCGGCAACAACTGACGTGTCCCCGCCATGGAGCTCGGCGTGATTCATCAGCGGCAGCGGGGCGGGAGCGGGGTGCCGCGCTCCGCTCCCGCGTAGGCACTGCCGCGGCGGGGACAGCCCCGGCACTGCTCTGCCACCAGCGCCGCTTTCCTCCTCCCTCCTCCTCCTCTTCCTCGCCGCCTCTCCTCTTCCCCCGCGGCTAGGCGAGCATCCCGGGGGAGGCAAGATGGAAGAAATCCTGCGAAAGCTGCAGAAGGAGGCGTCGGGGAGCAAGCACAGGGCCATCAAGGAGAGCTGCACCTGGGCCATCGGTAAGGGGCGCGGGCGGCGGCGCCGGGCCGCCCGCGGGGGAGCGGAGCGCGGCTGGAGCCGCCGGTGGAGAGGTTTTGTAACGGAGGGGGCAGGGAGACCTCAACAAACTTGTTCTGCGCCGGCCGCCGAGCCCCCAGCGGCTGGGAAGGGACCGGAGCACCTGGGCCGTTCGAAATGCCCGGGAGCTCCGCGCTGCTGGAAGCGGCCGTGGCACCTGCTGCCGGTCCCGGAGAGCATGCTCGTCTCTCGGCTTCCCCACCGCCTGGATCTGTTTCGTGGCTCTTGCCAGGCAGATATACGGGTATCGGTAGTGTCAGTTTCCGTGTATGGTTTTTTCCGTGTTTTTTTTTTTTTTTCCCGTGCTGCCTTTTCCTTTAAAAGCCCTCTCCCTCCCTTAAATCATCGTAAAAAAACATGCAGAACAGCTTTACGCTGGCTTATGTTCGGGAATCTATTTTAAAAGCTAGAAGTTTTGTTGTACTGGATTACATGAACTCTTTTATTCTTGCAATATAACGATCAGTGTAACGAGTTAATCTTTCAAGGGAGTACAAGCTTAGGTACGTTTTAGCATCCACCCATTTTCATAGATTGTGGCTTGAAATGTTGACACTAACAACATGGAACACTGATCATCAAGACCCTTAATTTAAATCAGCATAACTGGGATACTTTCAATTAGTTTAATTTTTTGTTTTTCATCCATACATATCTACAACATTCTGGGTTTATCAGACCTGTTGCTTACTTATTACTGGCCTTTCATCTTGATGTTGCATGGGTTGCTTCATTAATTGCCTGTTAGTCTTGCACAGCAGCCGTGCAAGTATCCTCTGTACTGTTCCAGTTTTAGTGGATGTGCTGCCGAAGTGCTGATAAGTGAAACAGAAAAGATGGTATTCAATGCCTTCTCATTGGGCATGCAGTGTCCTGACAGATTTAAGCAAGGCTTTGGCAACTCAGAGCTGGAGCAGGTGTGAACTTCAGGATCGTTGGCTTGGAGACTGTATTCAGGTGTATTAACTGTGGTTGAACTCAGAAGTTTCTTTTAAAAGCCCCATTATTTCCTTTAATTATACAGAAACCTTGGACTCTCCCGATGCTGCTATCAAGATACCTCCATATCAGCTGAGGTAAGAATGTTGAACTTGAGTTCTGTAGAGCTTGTGAGTATTAGTAAAATTGAAGCAAACATTTTGAATTAAAAATGAGGTAGAAGAGTGGGCTGCATCTATATGATTTGTATAGTTTGTAGATACACCTATCTAGGCTGGTAGCAGTAGATAATTTTCTGATGAGCCCTTGGCCTTTGGCCCTGAATGAAATGTAAGGAAATGTGTTAAAATGGGCATGAGTATGTATAGTGGTGACATTGGTTAGAAAGGAGAGCTCTCTTATGATCTAAAGAGTTTTCCTGCTAAATTCCATCTTTCAGTATATGAAAGCAATGATGCTTTTTAGTTCTTCTCAGTGTGCTTGTGTTCTTTTAAATCTAAATCAGGATTTGTTACTGAAAAGAAATACACTAGAAATGAAAAAGTTATATCATCATATAGCAAGTACAGTGACTAGGAGCTAAACTAATACAGTTTCTATGCCTACTTCTCCGTTTAGCCTGCTAGATTATCTTGAGTGAGCTTTCTTCCTTCTTCCCACCTTCATTTGTACGCATGTGAAACGGGAGAGGTGGCATGGCCCTCATTTGTCTAGATATTTAAAATCTCATTTTGGAAATTGTCATTGTTATGGAGTAGGTAAGTAGGCAAAATTATTCACCATCCTTTCTGACAGAACCATTAGGAATCACCAAAGGAAACTAGCAAGTGCACTGTTTAAAACAGAAGCACGTTCTTTCACACAGCTTAATAGTTCAGATGTGAAATGCTTAGGCTTGCCTTATTAGAGAATGTAATGGAAG
Source organism: Donacobius atricapilla (assembly GCA_013397315.1). Lineage (NCBI taxonomy): Eukaryota > Metazoa > Chordata > Aves > Passeriformes > Mimidae > Donacobius > Donacobius atricapilla. The sequence continues at coordinate 905,324 of WBMY01010094.1, read as the reverse complement.
GTGAAAGATTGCATGTGTGCAAAAACCACTTCAACAAAAATCCATGGAAAAAATGGGTTGAAATCTATCAGATGCCCAGGTACCCTTCTTATTCAGAAGTACTTCAATCAGAGATGATTGACTTTATAAAGGAGTAAGTAGGAATGTTGCTATATGTTTGGCCTGTACTGTAGTCCTCTTAGATATCCGCTGTGAGCTGCTGGTCGAGGGGACTTTTTTTTGCTCCAGAATTACTCTCCTGGGAGTGTTTTTATCACCTCTTTAATTCCCTGCTATTCCTTTCATATATGCTTTGCATGGAAAGCTAGGGATTGAAGAGCTAATTATTGCAGACCAATCACCAAATAGGGAAAGAATAGGAGCAGTTCTTTTGCCACTCTAAAATCCTGTCAGTTGCAGTCCACAAGAAGCCTCGAATCAAATGGGGGGTGGATGCAGCACAGGTCTGACATGACCAGTGCCAGACACAATGCATTTCCAGCAAAAGATGGAAACAGCTGGATGACTAATTCTCAATAGGTCCATTAAAATTATGTTTACTTGACACTGGCTGAAGAAAACTTGGCTCTTCACTTTCCTATTTATCAGTCTCTAATATGGTGTGTGGTCTCGGCCTTTGAGTGCTACTGTCATTCTCTATGAGTTAGTTAACTAGCTGTTACCACATTTCTTCCTTTTTTGCATGCCTACTACCTCTTTACAGAGAAGCTTTTTTCTCTTCTTCCTCCAGTGTTCTTAATTAAGTATTCGTTTAGTTGGGGTGTTTTTTCCACTGTAAATCCCAGTCTTTTTAAATGAAGATAATACCTTTGCAGGTGTAGCTATGATTAAATAAGCTCTTGATGTTAGACTTGTCAGTAGCAGTGCACTCATTATTACTGGATGTTTTGGAAAGTGAAAGGCACGCCAGAGGATTTGGACAAAAGCTTTTTTTGTGGGGTCCTTGATAAGGCTCAGCCCCACAGCCTTAGATAGTGTAGGAGCTGTTGCTAAACTTACCCTCAGTCTCTGATAATGAGCTACTTCCAGGCTCTAGAGCAGCACACTAGGCCACATCTTGGGCTGGAGTCCACCTGCACGACGTGCAAATTATATAAAAGTTCATCACTTGGTGCTTGTTAAAAAGCAGCACTGTGATGGCTTGGTTCCTAACACTGGAAAAGAATAGCCTTGAAAGTGGAGTAATGGCTGTGACCAGAAACACAGCCAAGATACAGGATGGAGATGTCTTGGCTGTGCCTCTTTTCTGCTTTCATCTTACATCAGGTGCAGGTTGTACCAGCTGCTGTAACACAGATCAGCCTCTGGCTGCTCATCCAGTTGGAATCTTAATCTACACTTCACACTTAGGTTCTTTTCTTTCTAGAACTGAAGAATGAAGGCTACTCGCAAGAATGAGACTGTGTAAACTGTATATTTGCTTTTTTTTTTACTTACTAAAAAAAAAATTTGCTTCTGACACCCCAGTTCTGGATGAGTAGAGGTTCTTAATAAAGTTGTTTTTTGTAAAATTGTGACCCCACTGTGAGAATGGGGAGGACAAGTTATCTCTGCTTTTCCTCAGACTATGACCATTTGAGTTCAAGGGGGTTTTGACATGTATTATATCAGCTACATACTTAGCTACGCAGGTGATTTCTGTGTTCTATTTTGCTTCTGACCTATCCATAGTTTCATCTTGTGTTACTGAACATGAGGCAGACCACGTTACAATTCCCTGATGTCTGTGCAATTAATTGGGGGCTTCAGCACATAGCATTTGCAACTGTTTCTAGCAGTTGTCTGGTAGCAGTTTAGATAGCACATGATTGCTATGTTTGGGAGGACCTTTTGCCTCAAGGGAGTCCCAGTGACTGACCATCCAGGCTGGAATGTAATTCTTTCATTAGTTTGATAGAGATCTGTTGGGTATCTTCAGGGAGCTAGATAAGAGTATTTTGCTGTTAAACTTCCTTTGATGTTAATTGGACTTATGAATCAAAATCCCCGTTAATGACTTTGCATATTGATTCTAGTGAGGGGCATTATTTAAATGTCTTGCTTCCTAAAGAAATACAAATCTCCAGCAAATACGGAGTTTCCCATGGAGTCTTGTCAGCTTTGCCTTCAGGTAGGAATATGTGTGTGATTTTTCATTACTTTTAACTTATGATCAGAGCATTGGGCAAGAGTGTGAGATAGTAACAAAAGATTAAAGTGGATCAAGATGGGAATGGCCATAAGTTGGTTCAAGGCTTTGCTGTAGATGTTCCATGAATTCTTGAGAAGGGAAAGTCCCATAACCCTTTGGCAACTGGCCTTTTATTACCTGTCTAGTACGATGATATTTGTCTCTGAATATGAGCTGTGAAGGTTGGATATATACTAAGTGCTTAAGGAGGCTGGGTGGTTGACTTATAAATGATGAATCAGATAAGAGAAATTGATCTGCTTGTGTTTTAATTGGTGAATTGATCACATGGAAAATAGCTTAAGAGACCTTAATGTTGTCTGCCAACAAACAGTTGTTTGCTACTCAGCTGGGCTATATTCACTTCAGTATTTTCAGGACGGCAAATTCTCCCCTAAGGCCAGCACTATACTGAACAAGGCTCTCTTCTTGGCTTGTTGTGATTTTAGAGGCTGAAATATATACTATATATAACTATAAAAGGTAACTGAACAGACACAAGAAAATGAGCTTTGAAAAAGAATGCTTGATTGGAGCAGTTTAATACTCATGAGGATTATCTACATATCAGAGAATAAAATAAGAGGCTAGACAGCAGTTGCCAGTCACATACTGCTTTGAAAAAACATGGGATTGCCAGAGTTTCTTGGAATGCATTCTGTCATTAAGTCATGCCTTATAGGCTATGTAAAACATAGTGACTTTCTATCAGCAGAGACTTCGCTGGTAAGAAGAGATTGGTTGGGACTTCTGAAGGGGCTTTCTTTTTGGAAGACATGCGAATTGGGTTTGCATGGCCAGGTTTTGGTAGCAGGGGGGCTACGGGGATGGCTTCTGTGAGAAGCTGCCAGAAGCTTCCCCCATGCCTGGCAGAGCCAATGCCAGCTGGCTTCAAGAAGTGCCCCATGCCAGATCTGGGCCAGTCAGAAATGGTGGCAGCCCCTCAGTGATAGTATATTTTAGAAGAAGAAGAAAAGTTGTTCGGCAGATGCAGTTGCTTCCAGAGAAGAGTGAGGTGAGAATATGTGAGAGGAGCAACTCTGCAGACACCAAGGCCAATGAAGAAGGAGAAGGTGCTCCATCTGCCTGAGCTCAGAGTCCCTGGAAGCCCATGATGCAGACCATGGAGAAGCAGCTGTGCCCCTGGAGCCCTTGGAGGTCCATGGGGGTGCAGAGATCCACCTGCAACTTGTGGAGGAGACTCACACTGGAGCAAGTGGAAGCCTGAGAGGAGGCTGTGAGCCTTTGGGAGGCCTGTGGTGGAGCGGGTTCCTGGCAAGCACCTGTGGACCCGTGAACAGAGGAGACCATGCTGGAGCAGGTTTCCTGGTAGGACTTGCATCCTGTGGAGGACTCACATTGAAGCAGTCTGTGACTCCTTCACCTAAGCAGTGGCAGGAACAACGTGTGATGAACTGACCATAACCCACATTCGCTGCCTCCCTGTGTCGCTGGGTGGGAGGAGGGAGGAAGTAGGGGGGGAAAGGTGTTTAGGTCTTATTTTATTTCTTATTATCCTGTTCTGGTTTTGGTAATTCAATAAATTGAATTAGTGTCTCTGATTTGAGTCAATTTTGCCTGTGGCAGTATCTGGAGAGTGATCTCTCTATCTGTCTGTATCTCAAACCATGAACCCTTCGTTATATTTTCTCTCCTCTGTCCAGTTGTGGAGGGGAGTGACAGAGTGGCTTTGGTAGGAGCCTGGCATCCAGTCAGGGTCAACCCAGTAAAATCCCTCTTATATTTCGCATTGGCCTTTTAAAAGTGATCAGTATTTCGGGAGATTACAGCTGGAAAGTCAGAATTCAGTGAGGAGCAGGGTCCTGTGTAATAAATAACCAGTTCACATCCAGTTCTGTCTCTTCCTGCTTGTGTCCCAGTACACTAGCCATGTTGGTGCTAGCTTTTGAAGGCAGTGTGTGAACTTCTTTTGTAGTCAAGGACGTTTGGGGATGAGGACATTTGGGTATGAAAGTGGTAGTTCTACTCTTTTTTTTTTTTTGTATCTCTCGATTAGCATCAGACATACTTCTTGAGAAGTATGCAGTTTATATCTCTTAAATAAAACAACATGCTCACTCATTTTACCTTACATGTGCTCAGCAAATAATAAAAGCAGTAATTGTGGTGTGATGACCAAGCAAATGGTGCTATAGACTGTGAATCCACTTAGCTTTTCAGATAATTGATCCACTTAGAGAATTTTGAGTCTTGGGGTGCATTTCAACTTCTCTGTTGTGAAGAAATGTTTGTGATTTCATCCTTTCTCATCTTCTCCCGACTCTTAACTTTGTTCATGTTTTCTGTTAGTTTCTTTCTTCTGGGAGAGAATGGCTAGGAAAGCTGATACATGGCAGATCTCCTGAACAGAAGTAAGAAGTGGGGAGAGAGCAATGGTTGTCTCTGAGGGTTTTTTCCTAGGGGGTGGTTTTAGTATGTCTTTCTCTATTTTACTCGTTTTCTTTTTTTAAAACGATTTGTTTCCTGCTCTTGCTGCCACAACCACCTGGCATTAGGTGCTCCTGTGCTTTCTTCCTTGGATGTGACTGCTGGATGTGACTCATGCTGCTCAACCATTACATGGTCACTATCTGCCGTTCAGCAAATGAATTATGAGCTCCCTGGCAGGAAGCTGGCCAACAAGAGATTCTAGTGTCAGTGTGGATTACTGACCTGCATCTCCCGTGCTGGCAGTTTACAGTCTGGATCCAGACTTTTGGGGCCCCTTACGTAGTCTGTTTGGTGTTTTGGATGTTGGATGGTGTATATGCACTGGTATTGATTTAAAATTTTGCATTCTCAGTTCTAATGTTGAGGAGTAGATGAAGGAAGGAAATGAGTGTTTAGAAAGGCAGTGTGCCACGGATACAGTATTTAGATCAATCTGCATGTTTAATCTGGGATATGAAAGTGGCCCCATTTCTTGTCTAATGGGCAGGTATTTTATATCTCAGCAAAACTTTGTATTTATTCTGAGACCCCAAAAGATGGTAGTGTTGGGGAGGAAAGGGAAAGGGATATGTAGGGTCAGCCTCAGGTGTCCCTGAAAACCTGTCAGCTGGGGTTGTGACTGTTGAATGTATCGAGCAAAGTTTAGCATTGTTATGAAAAAAGACACACGGTTTCTGTTGCCCTTACTGTGAGTTTGAGTGAGGTTTTTTCCTTTGGTATTAGTGGTGTTTTTTTTAAAGAGCAGTGCTCGCTCTTTCTGAAGCTAACTTTCTGCCTTTCCTGATGTTCTTTGTATTAGTGAACTGGAATAATCACCACTGCCTTGGGTCTTTGTTCCTTTTATAGGCTCTTCTAAAAATTCATTCTACTTTTGTGACAAAAGCCCACAGTGAACTAGTCTTGGCTGGGCTGAAGTTAATTTTCTTCATGGGAGCTGCTAGAATGGGAGTAGGGAGCAGCTGAGTGGGGTTGGGGATGAGAGCAGCCATAGTTTTAACTATTTGTCTGACTTCTAACAACAAATGCAATTGAAATATTGACCTGAGGGTCTAAGGATGATAATGGGATAGCAGTGTGTGTGTTTGTTTTAAAAATTTGATCACTTTCAGTGCTTGCAGAAGAGATGAGAACATCATGAGGCTTTTGACTATTGCCTGAGAGAATGAAATATGGTTGGGAGCGGGAAGAGGGGTGGCACTGAAACTGAGAGGACTGTTTTCCTGCTAAATGATGCTTTAGTCCCCTCTGGTCTTTGTGTGATGCTGTGCAAGTCGTGAGTTTTCTTTATTTTGAAAATGAAGGGGTGAGTGGGAATAATGGAAGTCTTTTCTCCGAGTTCCTTTATTTACATTCCATGAAAAGTAACAAAGCTGCAGGAAATTCACTGCCTTTTATTTCCGTGAATGTTTGTTTGCTTAAGAAACTGAATATGCTGAAGTGCAGTGAGTGTAAAATTACGTAATGCATTGCAAACATGGGGATATTTTTAGCAACCATCCCTTAGGTCTGTCAAGATTTAGCACTGAACTGCTGTGAAAGTTGAATGGCATTGCAGATTACAGCATTGACCTTCAAAATGTAACTAGTAATGACCAGAAATATACCTCATTCTCCCATTGCTTCATCTGACTTCTGTAACTCACAGTTGCAGTGGAGAAAATAAGGTAATTTGTTGGATGTCCGTGTGAAAGTACCTCTCTATCTCTTGTTCTATTCCCTCAACCCTACCTTTTTCCAGCGTTGTAAAACTTCTCCTGATGGAAGCTTAATTCTCATAAAACACTTTATTTGTTATTTTTTACTTAAAATTTGAAACAAAAATGCTTTCACCACACAAATCTTTAGCTTCCCTTCCAGACTTAACAAATACAGGGAAGAGAGGTTTCATGGAATAGTTTGATATGCTTTTGAAATTGTAGGCTGAGCAAGTCCAGCTTGTCTCCTCATCTTCATACTCTAATTCAAATAGTAATCAACAAAATCACCTAAAGGCTACAGATCGCTTTATAATTAAGACCTGGTGAGGTTTACATGTGTCATCAAGTTCCTTAAGAGCAGAGTTTGTAAGTGACTATGATACTTTGTGCACAAAGGGCAAATATATCTGTGGGGTTGGATGTTCTAGGGAGAGCAATGATAACGTATCAGAGGGAGATTACACTAGAGCTTTGGAGACCAGAACCATCTGATTATTATTTTGGCCTTGTCCACCTTACCTTAATATTGTGTAGGATCTTTTGCTGTCTCTCTTCCTCTCCTCTCAAGTAAAGGTATGCCTTGTGTTTATGGGTATTTTTTTTGTTCTGTTTTGTTTTCATCTTGACAACGAGTTCCTATCTAGGAACTTTGTGTTTTTGTTAAAAGCATGATGTTATTCGCTAGTACAGCAAGGAGGCAAATGACCTGAGAAGTGCTCTCCAGCTGAGTGACTGTGCTGAGCTACTTAATTACAATTGTATGAATTCTGTGGTCTTGGCTGCACTGGGTTGGCTGGAAGATTAAATGGCTCGCGTCTGCCTTTCCCATGAGTACAGCTATGCTGCTTCTGTAGTGGTGAATTCATTTATCTTAGAAAAGATGTAAGTAAGAAAGATTATGAATACCATTATGTCACTTCTTTAATACCAAGCAGTTTTAAATTGCAATCTCATTCAAGATTCCAGGTTGAAAAAAGAATTATTAAAGTTCTAGCTGGGAAACTGTGTGCAATTACATTTAGGCATTATTCTGCACTTTTTTTCCCCTGTGTCATTAAACATCCTCTGATAAGCAACTCATATTTCCTTGCAAAGGCAGGTTTATTTAACTGTTGGATGAAGAGTGTGTCTGGGTTTCAAAAGCAAAAGGATTGAAGGGAAGAGGGAATACATGAAAAAAAGAGGAAGGAAAAATTAAATGCTGAGTTGGATGGAACTCTGAGAGAACTGACCTCTCAGCAGCTGAGGTGAGAAAATCGGATATGGAAAGAAAAGGAGAGTTAACCTTAAATCAGAGGAGAAGAAGCCTTTCCATTGTAACTGGATAAAAGCAAAGAGTTTTGTGCACTGTAGGAAGGAAAAGAATGAGATTTTTTTAAAAAATAAGATGCAAGTGGTGAGGCAGAAAAATGAAAATGCCTTCAGCCAGAAATTACCGTTTCTTTAGTTATTAGTAAAGGTGGGAGCTCACCTGATACGTGTATATATATGAGGTAAATCTTGTGATATAGGAAACATGCCCACAAGTGTCTCTATGCTTTTGAGTAACTGGAGTAAAATCCTGGCCTTGGCAATGCAAGTCAGCATTTATATCTACACAGTTTGACAACAGTCTCCCATTTTTTTTTTTTTTTTTCCAGGACCTGTAAACTGCAACACCGAGTGCTCATTCATTCTTATGTAGCATGGTAGCACCAACGTTGTCTAACGGTGCATGGTCATCTTGTAGTGGCACAGTGTCATAAAGATAATTTATTTTATTTTTTTCTTGAAAATGACAGTTCTAAATGGAAGGCTTCAGATTTTGTCTCTTATCCTATTGCTCTACTATGTCTCTAAGTACTATTGACAAACTTGTACTTCATAGAGGTACAAATTTTAGTGCTGGAGGGGTATGTTATAATCATCTGGTTTGACTTCTTGCATTGTGAAGGTGGGAGAGAGAACTTGTTCTATATTTGTATACTGTGGATAAAAAATCTCTCTCCAACCTGGGCTTGACTGTAATTCTCTTTGTAAGATCATACTCCTGCAGTAATCATTTCTCTAGAATCTGAGCGAGGACTTAAATCTTCATTCTTTTTGAAGAGCTGTTACTTGAAAAATGATGCATTATTTCAAGTTCCTTGTCCAGGTTTTAAAGGCTTTCATTATGCCTAAACTTGTTGGTGGAATCTTTTATCAACGTTCTTTAAACCAATACAGGAAAAAAGATTTATGTTTCTACGTTTATATGTACATGTATATACAACACTAGAATTTGTTTTATGTAAATTAAATCATTCCTTTTTGTGCAAGGACAGTGTTTGCTTCTGTTTGGTTTACTTAAGGGTAGCAGCTGTGAGTACTTGCAGAATTCTGAGATTTCATCTCTACCAATTATTTTCTCATCATGGGCCAACTCTTCTGCTTGAGTAAGTGATGCTAATAATATTACACTGTCCTACTCTGTTCTTTTTAAGCAGCCAAGATGTAGAAAATCTTTTCAATCGTTGGTTACTCTGACTAAAAAATAGGAGACTTTGGCTATGACTGCTACCCTGCCTAATAAACAGTATCAGAAAATGGCAACAGTGGTGAATCAAATTCTTATTTGTTCTTTGACTGGGCTGTGAATTAGTCTATGGAATGCAAACAATGTGCTGAGAAGGCCTTCAGGTTCTGAATTTTTCTTCTCCTATGTGATTTTCAGCAGGAAGATGATGCAGAGCTGTCTTATTTTTAATCTTGAATTTTCAGAAGTGGGATTAAAAATAATAAGATTATCACCATTTGCATGAAGGGAAAAATGCTTCATTTATCATGCCCTGTTCCCTAAGTCAGGGAAGGGAAGATGGGCTGTTGCAACTGTGCTCCAGGCACTAACAACAAGGAGTTAAGATTAGGCAATTTCCTATCTTCATTACAGTTTTTATCATGAGAGTGAATTAGTGAGCCATTATTCTTTTCTCACTAAAGGCTTTTTTTTTTGTCATTACAATGAGAATAGAAAGATTTTTATGATCTCTCTACTTACAATAGTAATTTATCTTGCTCTGACCTTTCTGGCAGTCTGTTTTGACTGACCTGCCATAGCATCCCTTATTCCAGACCTGCAGTGAAAGAGGTTGGATAATAGGTTGATGAACCACAGCAAGCTTGGACAGCTAGAAAGGTCATTGTAGCCTAGCGTGCTGAATATAAAGGCTGTGTGTGTTCTCATCACTCATTCTGCACTTGGCAAAGTCGACAGTCACGGGGTGGGGTAGCTCGGGAGGGACAGCCTGTGCTCTGGGAGGTACTGGCCCTGGATTATGCACTTGGTTCTGTTGCTGAGCGTTTTTGCTTGCCCTGGCAGGTAACTTCCTCTCTTCCAAGTCAAAGGAGTTCATTTCATTCTCCCTCTGTATATGTATATGTAGGTCCACACCAGCATGTAACAGTATGGATCCTTAAGAGTTACAGTGTGAAACTACTTTCTGTACCTTACCTAAGTGGAGAATGTTTTTAAACATGTTTTGAAGTATACTGTGCAATAGCTTATTCTGAGAACTTCACTTATGTAAAATGTCTCACATATGTAGTACTACAAAACCTGTATGAATTGTCACTTAACTGTACAGAACTGCAGACAGTGCAGTAAGCAATGAAATCCCATGGTGGGGGTCTGCTCTAAACAGAGTGGAATTATAAAAGGGCTGCAAGGTATAAGAGGAAACCTCATTCTCTTACTTCACTGCACTCAAATCCTTCGAGGTAATTCTGATCTGCATTCCCTATTTTGCAGCCTTATTGAACCGAATTCTTAAGAAGGAACTGTGTTCATTTACATGATTCTCTCCTGGTCTGCCTGAGGATTATCTATCTTGTCCCTCTTGTTGTCATGCTATCAGGTGATGCATTTAAATGGCAGGCTGAACTGAAGTGTGAAAGGTGCTCAAGCTAATCAAACATTGTAAGATATCTCTGCAGGTGCTGCATAGCTGTAGCGTGGAAATGCTAAAGGCTTAATTGACTGAGTGTGTAACAAGAACAGGAAATGACACAATGGCAATTCATTTTCTCCAAGAATACAGTGGAAACACAGTCTGCAGTAACCTTAATTGGATTTTAAGTTAAACATTTTTAGCAAGGTTGGGAAGTTCAGCTAATTGAATCTGTTCTAACTTCCATCCTCCTGTTTGTCATTTTTTGCTCTTCTTTTTGGGACATCTATCAAAGCTCTCATTGTTCTCTGCTCATTGCAGTATGTGATGACAGATGGCAGGCAACATGTTGATGTGCGGGGTAGCTACACATAAGCCATAGGAGCTCCCACCTGTCTTCATTATCATGAAACTGAACTGGATCCCCTCCAGTGGCTTATGACTTTCTTTATTTTCCCCTCTCCTTCCAGTCTTCATCCATTTTAATGTGAGAATAAATTCATTCTGTAGTAATAATGCTCAAAATGTTTATATGCTGTTGCAAAAATCTGTAGAAAGTCTAAAAAAAATGTGCTGTTCAGTTTTTAGCATCCTTCAGTTAGTACCATACACTGTAGTAATCTTTTTCCCTTCTTTTTTTTCCTGTCTGTATCTGGCTGATGGAGTACCAGTTAATGCACAGGTACCTTGTTTTGGCACCTGTTTATCTGCTGATTTCAAATGCAAGTTCTCCTCACTTTAACAGAAGGAGTATAACTACATCACAGCATAAAAGCACTTAAAGGTGCTTTCTGAATTAGAGATGTGTAAATAAATATACCAGATTTCTTTAGAGGGTAAAAGTGCTTCACAGAATTGTGTATCTTTGGCTGCTGTATGCAAGCGTGATCTTTCTGAATCTGATACAGCTCTTCTGGAATGTTACTTGAATACCAATTGTAGTTGCATTTTTCCCTCTCACTTTTTTTTTGTTCTTTTTAATTTTCCCTAGGGAGAAGTGTCTCCTTCCTCTTCAACTGGCTCTGGAATCAAAGAGCATGAAGCTGGCCCAACAGGCTCTAGCAGGGATGCAGGTATGGGTTTAGAATGGGAGTGTGTTGGCAGGCAGCGGATGTCACGAAAATCTAGGCTTTTCTTTTGAAAAATACTACAGAAAAAGCATCTATCCTTGGGTGAACCTAACAGTAATGTTCATGTTTCCTTTCAGAAGTTAGGATGCAAGTAAAGGCTGGTGATTTTGTAGAATCTAAAAAATGTTTTGCAGATAGGTGGGAGGTCCTGGATTTTAACTTTGAAATGTAGATGTATTCTTCCTTGTGGGCCTTGTGCTACTCCCAGAAAAGTTTGCCATTGCTAAGCATCTTAGAAATTAAGCTCATACTTGCTGTTTTCTTTGATTTGAAAAAAGGACAGCAGTGCTTGGAAGATGGAGAGGTTAATAGAGGGTCTGGGACCTGTGTTCTTTATGTGTTGGGACTTTTCTGGGTTTTTTGTACACTGAAAATAGTAGCATCTGATTTGGAAGTCTATGAAATTGCAAAAGAAAACAGCAATGCAGCACAAGCAACAAAAGGAGTCTCTTGGGTTTGACCATATAAAAAGTAAAGCAGTTTACTGTTCTTTTAATTGGACAAATGAGTACAAGTTGGTAAATGCTTCTCACTAGGGGGATGCTAGTTGAGGAAAAGGCTGGCACACTGCTGGGGTGTAAAATCCATTTTCCAAAAAGAATTTTTCCCTTGGAGGGCCAGAATGAAGTTGTTCTAGGAATATAAGGATTTAAGTGGATTGCTCAGATTCACCTAATCAGGCATATGAGGTGTCAGACACTTGGTTAGAGAGTTCCCCATATTGGGGAATGGTGTGGTTGTAGAAGGGAAGGGCTGCTAAGATAACAAAGGGACTGGATCATCTCTCTTATGAGGAAAGGCTGAGAGCTGGGACTGTTTAGACTGAAGAAGAGGTGCCTCCAGGGCTGGAGACATAACAACCTCTCTGGATAGCCTGTGCTTGATCACCTTTACAGTAAATTTTTTCCAGGTGTTCAGAGGAAACCTTCTGTGTTTCAGTTTGTTCCCAGAGCTTCTTGTGCTGTCAGTGGGCACCACTGAAAAGTTCCTGTCTGTTCTCTTTGTAAACTCTCTTCAGATATAAATATATGGTGGTGAGGTCCTCCCTGAGCTTTCTCTTCTCCAGTCTGAACAGTCCCAGCTCTCAGCCTTTCCCCATAAGAGAGATGCTCCAGTCCCTTTGTCATCTTAGCGTACCTTCCCTGGACTGTCTTCAACAGCTCCGTATCTCCCATCCTGAACTAAACATTCTTCTTTATATAGAAAGCCCCATTATTCTCGTTGCAGATTGAGTTAAATCTCAACAGGCTGTACAGTGCTAAAACACTTGATATTCTGGTATCTAGGAAATGCTTTAAAACGTTGTGAGCTAAACCCTGTCTGGCAGTTCAGCTTTACCCACTGACTCTTTCCCTCTCAGGGGTATGGGACAGAGAATCAAAAGGATAAAAATGAGGACAACTGTGGGCTAAGACAATATTTAATAGCAAAAGCAAAGCTGCATATGCAAATAAAAGAATATGTGGAATTCATTCATCATTTTCCATGGAACAGCAAGTGTTCAGCCATCTCTAGCAAAGCAGGGCTCCATCATGTGTAACAGTTCTGTAGAAAGACAAGTGACTTAACTCTGAATGTCTGTGTCCCTTCCACTTCCTCCTTCTTTGCCCAGCTGTTGTTGCTGAACACAGTGTCATGCGGTTTGGGGTATCCCATTGGTCACATTGGGGTGAGCTGTCCCAGTTGTGTTCCCAGCCAAACTCTTCTGCACCCCCAGCCTACTTGCTGGGAAACCAGTGTGAGAAACAGGCAGCCTTGGTACTGCCTAAGCTCTGCTCAGCAATAGCAAAATGTGGGTGTGTTGTCAGTGCTGTTTTGGTTACATATCCAAAACACAGAGCTCTTGGAGCTCCTATGAAGAAAATTAACGTTATCCCAGCCAAAACCGGTACAAGCATAGAAAATAAGAAGTAGGAGTGAGCAAGTGAAATACACTGCAAGGTTGAAGCTCAGGATGAGCATCAGTACAAAAGTGATGCAGAATATAGAGAGGGAAGTAGGCTGCTTGAAGTCTCTACTGGGACGGAGCAAGGTTGTGTTCCTGGGATCTAAGACAAGCTAGCTTTGCTTTGTTGTGGGATCTTCTGAGAAGATAGGAGCTGGGAAAAGACTTGAGTGAATACATCTCTTGCAGGATGCCTGCCACTAATAAGAGACAACCCATGAAGATGGTTGTAGACGATACGGAAGAGATATACTAGTAGAACTCCAAGGAAATAGTGCCATTGACAATGTCAGGAGATAGTTTCTGAGATACTGGGCGAAGTAAATCTGATCAGTCTAAAATATTCAGTCTGAAGTTCAGTTCAACCAACCCAATGTCAGGACAAGGAATTTTGGTATCACCTCAGCTTGGGGTGATTTCTATGCGCGTTTGTGTTAGTCACTTGTTAACTGTACTCCTCATCTGAGGAGTTGATTGTATCCATTAATGGTCAACTTCTGTATGCTGTATCCATTAATGGTCTACTTCTGTATGACACAAAACACATCTTGCCAGGGATCAGAAGTGCCACCTCCACAGCACTTATGCTCTGCACACTATTGGAGTAATTGGGATGGTAGGTGACTGTCTTGTTGGGCAGGAGATCTGATAGCACTGGTTTAATGCCAGGATACTAGCCCAAGTGGTTTTTTTTATTTGTTGTTGTTTTGATGATCTGGGGGGCTGCAAAGGTTCCAGTCTCTCCAAGCTTCTAAAATACTGAGAGGTTTTGCTGAGGACATTATTTGAAGTGATTTATCAGCTACTGATGTCTGCTTTCTTCTAGTCACTGGGGAAGTGGGATGGACAAACGTGATGCTGGAATGGCAGCTGACATGACACAGATCTCCCAGTTCTGCTGTTTTTCTTACATTTTATATTATTGGATAAATTTGAAAATTTTACACAGAAAGCCTAACCACCCTAGTACTAAGTGCTAATAGATTTAGGGGCAGTACTTTGCAGGGGCAGTTTTTGTCTCAGCATGTACATTGCCATTTTCTCTCTGCAGAAGCTGCTGTCTGATGAGAGGTTTGTATCCGTGGAAACAGACTCAGATGAGAAACAGTTGCTTAATCAGATGCTGAATGCTGTCAAAGTGACTCCTTCGCTCACTGAAGACCTGCAAGTTGAAGTGATGAAGGTTAGTGTTTCATACACATCAGTGCTTGCAACAGAGGCTGCATGGCTGGGGTTGCAAATAAATTGGCTGTTGCCTTGGAAGTTTTCATTTGAGGACAGTATTTGATTTGCTTTTCCCACTGGCAGATGTCAGTTGTTTTCATTTCTATTTTGTATTTCCTTGGACTGGAGATAGTTTACATTAAGATTCAGAATACCGGTGGTTCCAGTTTTAGCAAACTTAAGCAGGACAATCAATTTCCTCCATGGGAGGGCACAGATAAATGACTTGTAGATCTGGAAGTTTGTTATTGAGCATTAGTGGTCATGAGGTGTATTGTAACTTTGTGTTGTGTGTGCATAGGTGCTGTGTAATTTGTTAGTTGTATTTTCTCTTTGTAAAATTCTAATGATGGAGCATGATTTGTTTAGGCATCAAAATGTCCCTAGACCGGTGCATAAGGGAAATTATTGTTTTGTATACTCTGTCAGAACTTCCATTTCTAGGAATATTCTAGCATTCTCCTATGTGTGTGCTAGGAAGCTCAGCTGCCAGGAGGTACTGTTTTGGTGGGGAGGCAATACCAAAATTCCTTTCCCTGTGATCGTGTTGGTTGTATGACTTAGAAGTCACTTTTCTAGATCAGTGTTGGCAATACCTGTATTATTTGTACAAAGCAAGATGATGGTGGACAGTTTTCAGATGTTTGGGTGTAAACTTTGTGCTCCAGGGTTTGTGGTGCTATAATTGATCATTGGCTGAAACCATTTTGGAACAAACCTGGTGGTCCTTTTTGCATGTTCATTATACCTAGGGCTGATGGACATATTTGGATCTATTCCTTGACCATCCTTTATTTCTAAGTGCATAGATTAGTTATTTTGTTTCTTCCATGTGACATTTTGGGTCTAATGAATGTATGTTATCCACTCTGAAACTGCTCTCCAGGAGCTGTACTCTGTACAGTGTCAGAACGTGCAGAGGGGTGAACCTAGCAACAAAAAAAAGGGCATTTCTGTGGACTGTGACCTGCTTTATGGCAGCAGGCTTCTGCCCCAGGCTTAACTGATGACACCGTGGTCTGCATTCCTAACCCAGCGCACCTCCTTCCTGCCTCTTTTGTCTCTACAGGGGGAAAGGGGAAGAGTTAAGTACGTGCAGTAGTGAACCAACAGGTCCCTCTTGGAATGCAGTGATTTTTTTGCAAGTTGCTTTTTTTACATTCTTGAATGTTACAGATTCAGAATCTGCATGCACAGTTTCTTTGAAAGCCTTAATGTACATCTGCAAGGCAAAGCCCCCACACTAAGAAGAATGTGAACACTGTATTTTGCTACAGTTCTGAGTAAATATCTTCTCAAGTTGTATTGACATGTGAGAAGCAAAAATAATTTCAAAACATCAAACCACAGAAAACCTAAGCCAAAACCTTGTATTTATGTATGCTTTTTTTTTTAGATTAGAAAAACATGTTCAGTTCCAGTTTAAGTGCAGAAGAGAAAAGAGAATGTAGTCTTTATTTCACTGAGTGAAATTCTGATGTGCAAATCCTTTTCTGAGTGAAATGTGTGTATGGTAAAATCAGGTTACATCTTCAACTTTACATTCTGAGAACAAAGCAAAATTCTATTTTGATTTAAATATTTCAAGAGACCTGAGGGCCAAAACCTATTGTGATCAGGACAGTTATAACTCAGATGCATTGGATTTGAGCCTTGCCTGAAAGTCAAATCAAGCAGACATTTCTTCAGAATGTAACCTGAAGGTTACAGATGCCTTGAAAATGTTGTTAGCTAATCCAGGCCTGATGAATGGCTGAAGCCTGTGGCGGGGGGGAGGGGGGAAAGAGGGAGATTTCTAGCATCTGGTCTCTGCAATGTGTCTATGTCCCTGAATCCGCTAAAATGTGTCCTCAAGACAGCTTATGATTGTACATTAGACTGTGTTATTCCATCTGGAGGAAATAAAATATGTCTTTATCTAGTGCAGATAGATATTGCGCACTCCTGACTGTGAGCAGGTTTGTGTAAAACTGTGTCGTCTGTGGTGCCAGCCTGGTTCTTTGTGACTGGCTGCACAGTTGCACCAGTCTCACAGGTATTAAGAATGTAACCATCAAAGATTTCACAAAAGCTTGTAGTCATGCAAAATCAGTGTGAAAGTAGACATGCAGGAGTACAGAATTCACTCTAAGTTGCTGGCGTGTAAGCTCCTAAATCACTTAAATGTGTTTGGGTTAGTTTTTTTTTTTTTTTTAAGTCCTATCTGAAGTATCTCCTGCTGTTCCCAGTAAGAGTATATCAGAAATTTACACTTCACATAACAATGAAAAAAAATGTCTTAGATATTTATGTTAATGGTTTTTTGTGACTCACCTGTATCACAAATGGAAGTGTGAAGGGATCTGATCAGCTGAGGAGAGCATTCTGTAAAGATGCTTTTTACATTCAGATGACTGCATGTTGGAATTGGCAGTGAAAGGAAGAACGCAGGAAAGAGGTGCAACAGCAGTTAGTTGCCTTGCTTCACACACTTATGGAGCATGTCAAGTATTGTGAAGGGCCATCCTTAGACAAAAATAGTATGAGTAGCTGTAATAGATTTGCTGTAAATAAATGGAGAGGAGTGCTAGCTGGTGTTGCATCAGCATCGTGACCTCATAACCAGACTAGCCAGGAGTGGCAAATGAAATAGGGACGGGAACAATGGGGTAGCCCGGAAAAGTAAACTTCAATAACAAGCAAAACAACAAAGGGCAGGAGCCGTGCATACAGGACAATCTCCAAAGATGTAACAATAGAGTAAGCTTAACCATATATCGAGTTACATCTGAGGGTAGAGAACCAATCATCAAAGTGAACTCGAAACATAACCCTCTATAGCAAGTGTTAGTAACCAATCATAGACAAGAACTAGAAACATTGCCTCAGATGGAATCACCTAATCAACATAACTATTGCCATAATCCTGTTCTTCTCACCATAACCTAGGTAGATGGTTTCCCTCTCAACATCCTGCTTCCCACAGCCTTAAGTCGATGCCTCCTACATGACTGGTTGAGGCCAGCCAACTGTCTACACCAGCCAGCCTAACTTCCACAAGCTGGATCTCTTCTGGAACTGAAAAAAACAAACCGTTGGGGCCTCTGTTGTAAAAATGGAAGTGCACTGACTAATTTATGGCTAGGTACCAAATCCTCATGATTTTTAAGGGTGTGTGTCATGGAATGCTCTGCGTATTGCCAGATTGAAGGATCACAAAACCGGCACTCTGATAGCATTCAGACTTAAAGGCCAGGGCTGGGGACTGTGCAGGAGTGCATCTAGGCAGCCGGGGAAGATTTATACTGCCCAAATGCAACTGTCAAGGTAAACTCAAAGCCTTCCCATCTCACATTATCTCTCTCTTCTGTGCTAGGTGTGAGGTACCTCTTACCTTTGCATAAACTGGGCTTGACTTTCTGCTTCTGAATACCAGTTGGGGATTGTGCCTTTCTATTTAGGTTTTTCATGAAGAGTGATTTTATGGGGAAATTCCTCCCTTGAATTTCCAGAATAAAAGTGATACTCTGAAGTCTTTGTTTATTTTTCTTCCATGACACCCTTATAAATTGCTAAGCACTGGGTAATTCTTACGCCAACAACACTTTTATGCCCAAAAAAGGCAGTGGTCTTTCCAGTGAGGAACGGGGAAAGGCTGTGGTTTCTCTTTGACATGAATGGACATGAATAACAAACACAGGTGTACTAACTGGATTCGATTTCCCACATATCAAAGCAAGCTGTCTGGGTGGATAAATTTTGCATTCAGACTTGTAAGTTATTTAACTGCTAAATCAAATATTTCTTTAGAATATCATAATTACTGCCCACTCTGTGTATTCTCTTTATCTGTGATGTATTTTATGATAGAGGTTTATTAGTATTTTCATGCCAGGGACTAAAGTGAGGTTATTAAGGTGCTTTAATTTATATTAAAAGATACTGAGGAACCAGATAATTCAGAAAGTGTGACCAGAGGGAATACTGTATCTGACACAAGGCTACTTTAGTATTCATCTTTACTGTTGTCATCCCTATTGCCAGAAGACTGAAAAGCCTTCTGTGTGTTACCAGTTTCTGTTTTACTATGCGCAGCTGGCTGTATCTGTGGAATGGAAAAAATCACACAATCATACAGTACCTTGCTGATGATTTTTTTATACATCAATAACTTCAGTTTCAACTGGAATAATTAAATCTTTATACTTTTATATTTTCTTTAGAATATTCATGTAGGAGGGAAGAGATATATTGATTGTTAATCAAATGCACTGTTTTATCAGTGAGATACCAAAGTGACTCACTGCACTACTTCTACAGCTGCAGATGCATAGAAAAAACCAGGGGGACAGTAAATTAGCACTTTCCTTGCATGAACACGATCATGCAGTGGGGCTGGCTCAGAAGTGGGAAAAATTTTGTTGTGTGATGTGATGACGTTATAATTGAGTGAAATGCAAGGGTGTATCTCACATTGAGGGGTGGGGACATTTTGTTCATGTTAAGCACTAGACTAACAAGCTACAGATAGTCTGCAGCAGAAAGGGGACATGTTCTGGACTGAAAATTAATACTCACTTTTGAGTTCTGTTGTGGAGTTGGGGGATCCTGATTTTTTTTCCCCTGGCTTGATGCTTTTCAATTTTGGCTTCAGATGTTTTTAAAATGACTGAAGTACTTCTACTTTGTGCAATTAGACCTTTGCCTGGAGGAATACATATATTATTGACAAAAGCACTGTCAGATATTGTCAGATCAGCAGTGGAAAAGGAAACTGGGAATCTAATCTATAGCTGAACCCCTGGATTGCAGTCACTTCAAACCTCAGCAATTCTGTGATATTTACTTTCTCTCTTTGAGTTTTTGGTAATTTTTCATCACTAGCTCTGACCCTAAAATGCTATCCCTCCAGGAAAGGGTCCTGAAAGAACTGCAACTAGGCTTTGAATGTAACTGTGGCACCCAAGCACCTGAAACCAAATATTGAGGAAGTGGGAAGTATGGAATGAATACTAAACAGCAGGGACACCTGGGTTTTTTTTCTTTTTCCTTTATTCTCTTGAATTTTATAGTCACTTTCATTTATGAGTTGACCACCTTCTTAATAATGCAGTACTTCTATCTGACTGTGATAACATTATTCTCAGATAACAACAAAAAATGTTTAATGAAGAATTGCAGATTACTAGATGAGTCCTCACGCAGAAAAAAGTTCTCCAGATAAACCAGATACACTGTAATATAATGGGTACTGAAGTAAGAAAGTTGCTCTTAGGACAAAGGTGTGTTTGATCATGTAAAATTTCCCTCTCTACTGCATTCTTCTGTTTTCTTCAGTCACAGAGACAGCCTTATCATATAATTCAGTGCATTTCAGTTCAGTCTGTGTCCAGATTTCCTGGGAAATATAGAGCTTGCAGGACAGAAATTGTCAAGCAGGAAAGCGAGTAATGACCCCTTGTGAAAGAAACTCAGTTTTTGGATTTGATGTTTTTCCAAATGCTTGCTCTTCATTTCACTGTTCTAATTAATGGTGATATATTGGACATGTTATAAATATATACTGTGTTTCTGTCAGTGAAGATTCCAAGCTTTGTTTCTTATTGCATCTAAGAAGACTTCACACAGTTGAGTTGCAGCTATCTTACTTGTGGTGTTTTTTTAATAGACTTGAAGATTGCTTTGAAACCAAAAAATAATCTTCCAAAGCGGCTTTAGAGGGAAGACTCTTCTGGCTCCCATTGTTTACCTATTATCCATGACAAACAGCAGTTTCATTTGGGAAAGTTTAGTTTATTCACAGTGACTCCAGCTTGCATTTGTTTGTGGATTAGGTGTATTTCTTGCTGATGGGCAAATTTTTTACGATTTTTCTTCTGTAGACTTTCAGTGAGGAGTCAGCCAGAAGTCTTTTTCATCTGTGAATGAGGTTTAATGAATCCTTGCTAAATCTGCTGTGTCAGAGCAATCTTTTCTCTTTGTCTTTTCACTGATCCATTAATACAGCATTTGGGAGCTCTCCAGTAATAATACTAGACAGCTCTTTTTGTGATTTCAGTTTTCATTTTGGATAAATTCAGAACTGAGATCTGACTTAGAGTTCTGTGGTAAAACTTAGTTTGTGTGAGGACAGATTGTCTTTAGGTTGGGTATTAGCAACTGTTCTTTCCAAGATTGCTACCATAATGCTTTAAAGATGCAAAGTGATTCTTTGAGTGCTGAGTCATCTAGTAGTTTTTATTAATTTATATTCTGTAGTAACTAATTAAATTGTTAGGGCTCCAGTTATGGTGTCAAATTAGTCACTTGAGAAGGTCACTATTGAAAGTCTACAAGGAACCAGAGAAAATTTAGCAATTTTTTTTTCTTCGTTTCTGTAACAATTATAGTTGACCTGTTTTAGGGTCTGTACAACCATGTTGTTACAGGTTCAGGAAGTTAGTCCTGATCTGGTACAAATATTGAATGAAGCTGGACAGTGTTTGACCAAGCAAAACTTACAGTTAATTATTTGAGAAAACTTGTCAGGAGCTTTGTTGCTGCTGAGCAGGTCTTCGGCCCTCCAAGACAGAGAACAACTTATGTATTTGAAAAGTGGTTCCCAAATGTTTGACCCAAAATGTTGACATAACACAGTTGTAAAATCCCAAACTGTATCATCTCTGTGGATGATTATATTCTGCATTTTCCTACATATTAATAAATGAGATAATCACTCATAAGCTCTCACAGATACATATCTTCTCATTGTTTTAAGATTAATATTTATGAAATCTACTTTTCTGCATACAATGGGGTTATGCTTAGTGGAATATAATTTACAACTGTTCCACTTTGTCTTGAACTATAAAATCGAATGGAGGACTAAAACAACGTGGATTTAAAAGTATATGTAAACTTCAGTTGCATGCTTTAATTCAGAACTGGCTTAAAATTTCTGTTAATAAGAAAAAAAATATTTAAAATGCTGAAAATCTGTAGAAGAAGGTTTTGCCTGAAGGTACATTAGTTCCTGTAATAGTGGTGTCTGATCCATAATTCAGAGGTGTGTTTGCATCTGCTCTGTTAAGGAGGGGAGTCTGTAAAGACTTGCACGGTATCATGCAAATAAGATTTTTTTCAAAGATCCTGCTGAGAAATGCTATATAGAGTTCTTAGTGCTTAGCCTTTTCATAAGTTAATTTTTTGTAATATAGGCCAACTACAAATCCAGACCCTCTTATGTTTGCTTGTCTCATTTTACTTCTTTCTGGTTATTTTTAAAAGTAATTTTATTCATGTGCTTAGTTATAAGTAACCAGGTTAATTCCAATGGATTGAATGACCTACCTTGTGTGCTTCAAGATAAGCTTATCCTTTCCTGAGTTAATTAGAACTATGGTAAATGCCTAGTATTGTGATTAAAGAACTCCTGTGGTTCTTAGGTGCCTGGTCATTGTAGCCAAAACCAGTCTTGAATTAAATAGCAGAGCTTTCTCCTTAAGGAATCCAAAAGAATGACAGTGGTAATGGCCTGAATGTGGCCAAATGGATGCTGAATGCAAACTGCTTAAACCAGTCAGTAGTGAATGTGGTATCTCAATAATGAAGCCTCTTTCCAGGATCCGTGGCTTTTCCTCAGTAGCTTTCTGTGCTTGAATTCTATCCCTGAACAACCTCTGTGGGTTTGGTCGGATGAGTAATTTTTAAAATCTAAGCAGAGAGTTGGTTAGCTTAAAAGATTTGCAGGATAGAAAAGTAGGCTTAGTTTCTTGCTTGTAGAAATTCTAGTGCAAGAATTTTAGCTGTCTCAGAGCTGTGAGAAGGTGTTTTCAGATAGAAAACATGCTTGTTCTGTCACATTGGAACTGTCACATTTGGTGTGGCATAATCAAAATCATTGGCATTGACCAAAAAGTAGCAAGTCCCTAACTCTGTAAAGTGTAATTTCACACCTATCCAGTGTGGAAGTGCAAATTCTTACAGACTTTTTTTAGTCTGACATGAATACAAGAACCTGGAGTTCACTTAACCATTAAGAAAATGCATTGCAAAGACATTATTTGATCAGAACCCCAAATATAGAAACCCTTTGACTTTCACATTTGGCCTTTTAGTCTTTTGCCTGCTGCCAGACATTAATGGTTACTGATGATGACAGTGCCAAGTTCTGCCAGCAACAGTGGCCACACAACAGTGGCAGGAAAGGGTCACTTGCCATAGCTTTTGTATGCAATTACACCCATACAGCAGGTGTGCCAGAGCTGTGCACAGATGCAGCCAGTTTTGACCTTCTCTGCTTATGAGCATCCCATGATTAGGGCCACTGCAACCATAGCTGTTAGCAGCATCTGGTCCTGGGGACAGCTGAGGAGGGAGCTTGTGTCCCAATATGCTGTTCTGACACCGCCAGCCACCTTGGGTCCTCTTCCCTGGAGCTCCTCACATCTCTTGTAAGAGAGGAAAAAGATGCAGAAAATAAGTGACATAGCGGTTGGTGATGCAACAACAAAACCAGCTTTTCTGGCTTTTTAATATCATTTTCCTGGATGTGGGTCAGGATATGGTCTGAGACAGGGTAAAATCCTCTGGCAGGCCAGACAGCCTGTGGGCCACCACTTCTTAGGTTGTCTTCAGGCTAACTTCTTCCCAATTACTTGAAACAGTAATTTTAAATCAGCTGTTGTAAAGTACATTGCCATGCAGAAAATTTCCCTGATAGTTTTGCATTATCTGAGAGAAAGGGAGTTATCTTCCTTCCCCCCTGCCCAAAAAAATTCTCTTGTTTTCGAGAATAAATGTCAGAATTTTCTACCCAGGGGAGACACCAGTTCTTTTTTCCCTTGACAGCTCTGGCTCTGGCTCTACTTAAATCCACTTGTTGACATCCTTTTGAATCATTTTGGTAATCGATGCAAGAAATTTCATTTTTATTTGAGAAGTCTTTAAACTTTTTGTTGATAATTTCCAGTTTGGTATTAGTCCTTTTTCACTTTTGTTTTACTCAGATTTGTATATTATAATCTGTATATTATAATTTGTAAAGTAATGCGGTATACCTAAATAGGATGTAACCTGTGAAGGGGAAAATGTCATCCTAGTACTGCTAGACAGCCTTTTTCTTTGTTTTTCCCTGCCTTTAATTGTTAAAATTCTGAAAATAAAAGCCCCTGTCTGAGTGTTGACAAAAACCGTTAAGCATCTATTAAAATTTGAATAATTTCTTTCACTTCATAACTGTACTACATAAGCAGAAGTTTCACTTGGTTTCATACCACCATAAATAGTGTTCAGGCAGCAGTTCTGTTTTAATCCAGTGAACTAAATGGATATTGTCTTCTCGGAGCATTCAGCATGTCGTTACTGATGATGTGTGAGGGTCTCCTGTGCCAGATACAGTCCTTATGTCTGAAGCCCTGGTGCATTCATAATGCTGAGCCGCATTTAGGGGTTTACTAATTCATAGCAGACACACTCTCCTCTCTCTTCGTAGTTAAAATCTGCTGTTTGGTACAGTGACACATGGTGATTGACATAGTGTACTTCTTGACTTCATTGATGTGCTTTGTTTCTCTTGCCCTGGTTTTCCTTCAAGGCCTAAGAGTGTGACATGAGCAGGTTACCAGTTATTCTGACAAATAGGAGGACACCTCCTGTCCAAACTGTTTTGCTGAAATACTGGATGGCTTTAAATGTCAAGCTACTGAATGAGGTAAAGGACTGTCCTTGTCAGGATTTTTCTCCACGGGGCAGGATTTGAGAATCATCTGACACACATTGCATCCAAGTGTACAAGCCTGCAAGTAAGTCAGGAAAGGCTTCTTTTACAAATCCCACAAAGGGATTAGAGATGGTTGCAAAATTGTTTTCTTTGTAGATTGTAATATTCTGAACCTTTTCTCTCTTTCTTGGGGATACTGCTTGCTTTCTTACACCATGTGTTTATTTCAAGTGCCTCCACCATGATGTCTTCAACGTGAGAATTGCTTTGTACTACAGATATGTACTAAACACTTCGGGAACTTGGCTAGCAATGCTAGGCAGTCTTACAATCTAAAAACTTTTTCCTCCTCAAGAGGCCACAGAATGGTTTGGGTTGAAAGGAACCTTAAAGCTCATCTAGTTCCAATGCCCCTGCCAGGGACATCTTCCGCTAGACCAGATTGTTCAAAGCCCTATCCAACCTGGCTTGGAATACTCTCTTGAAGTATGGAATCACACAGAATCACAGGGTAAGTAAGATTGTAAGGGACTGCAGCGATCATCTGGTCTAATCTTCCTGCTCAAACAGAGTCACCCTAGAGCACATGGCACAGGATGGATAGACATTGTGATGTCAGTTTAATTATACTGCACTTCAAATCCTGTACATTTTGTTTCGATTGACCTTCATTGTGGCATCAGAAGCAGACTTTTTTTCTGAAAACTACCCATGTGTGTGCTCTTACACTACATTTGGGACCGTATCCTGGGACTCCAGGGAGTAGGAATTACATTTTTTGTTCCATGACAGTCAGAGCTTCAACAGTAATTAAAATAAATACTTTCATTATGAATAAACCATTTATGGAAATGTGATCTTATTGAGCATTTGCAAGATAATGCAAGCGAATTAAAAAATCCTGTAAGTTGTGTGACTTTGAAACTACCTCTACAGTCATGTAAGTTCCTTCTTAAAAAAAAAAAAAAGAAAGAAAATGTGTTTCAGAGTCCATACCTATCAGTAAAAGCTGATTTTCAATTTTATTTTTTACTGGAATTGCTTTCTATTCATTAGGAACTGTACTGTAGTTTTGCTTTTGCTTTCCATACCAGTGGTTGCAAAAACAACATGTCATTGACCAAGAAAACCTCTATCTTTCTTTTCTTTAATTTTTTAAAATACAGATTGTTTGAGTTAGTGTCATGAGTAGTTCAGCAGTCTATGGGGATATCCTGTATGGAGACTCAGTGTTTCCAGTGGATCTGAATGATTAAGTTTGGTTTTGTTTGGTTGGTTTTAGTCCCATTTTTCATCCAGTAATTTAAAAGAGGAGCCTGCTGTCTTCCTGTTTGTTCCACATAAATGGGAAACATGCAAGTTAAGTGTTTGGATCATTGCCAAGACTGTAAATGAGCCCTGCAGCAGCACTGGTGGAAATCATAGCTGAGAGCAGTCTTGTGTATTGGTCAGAGACAGTGTTTCAGAACTTACAAATGATTTGTGAGAGAAAGTGGTAGCAGCGGAGTAAAGCCAAGAATATACTGGTTGAAAACTTGTGCTTCTGTCACTTGATTGCGCCAGCTTGTATGCCCTTCCTCTAGCTAGTGGATCTTATTCCGGGATCTTATTTTTTACAGAGAGTAGCAGTGAAAACTTAGTGGGCTTTTTGCTGAAATTCTCTTTTGCTTCATAGCAAAGTTTTGATCATCACTTCCTTACTGAGCTTGGTTTCTGATGTTTCTATCATTCACATGTTACATGCAGGTTTTTGGCATTTGTGATAGAGAAGAATATATATATGTTTGTGTGTGTATATATATGCACTAACTTTTCACAGTTCAGTTCTATAAAAGATGGAAATTAAAAAAAAAAAAAAGGAAGAAAGAGATGTTGAAGAGCTAAGACTTAAAAGAATGCCTGAATTGGTGTGTCCTGTGAATTGTAGCATATTGGCATGCAGGTTTTGATCTGTGGAAAGGATTAGATAGTAACACATCCTACAAAGCCAAGATGGGACAAGAGAACAGAAAATCACATGAAGTAAATAAGGTTTTACAAGTAGGGAAAATCAGGACACACAAACCACTGAATAGGATTAGTCATGGTTGTCCATCGTGGTTCTTAGTGTGATAAGAAGAGATTTGTCAGTGGGAAGTAGCACGTGTCTGTCTCTGGGTTTAGGAATTGTGTTGTACACCTGTGTTTTACACAGCAGTGTCTGGAGAGTACAATTAAGTACTGAATATGAATTTATAGTCAACTGCTGAGCTCTCACACCTATTAGAAATGTCAATAAAATTTCAGGGTAATTAATAGTTGAGAAAGTGAGGCCCCACCGCTGACTGTGAGGCTGGCCAGTAGTTAAGAATCCAGTTAGTGCTAAACAAAATTGTTTAGCTTAAAAGTTTTAAATTTTGCACGTATGGACTGAGCAGCAAGTGGAAATAACAGCCCTTATAACTTAGTACTTGTTAGCCAAATGAGATTATTGAGAGTTCTTATAATTGACGGTTCACTTTTCTGTTGTTGTGTAGAATTTGCTCTGGGGCAAGGAAGAGAGGTACCACAGTTCCTTTTCACTGGCACTTGGGCACATACCAGTAAATGTTATGGATTGCAGAGAAATTTGTAGAGTTCCTATCAAGAAATACAAAGTACAGCATTCTTAGTTTGTGGTTAGAATTAAATTGCTTTCTCTGGCAAGTTCAAGTGCTCAGTAGCTTGTATTTCTCCTTGGAATATTGGGGTCGGCTGTTAAACACTTTTCAGAAAATCTGTTTTGTCCATTTCAAAGAAGAGAGAAACGATGAAGAAGAAATTTGACTCAGATACTTTGCTTTGCTCCAAAGTTATGCTAAATATCTAAAAAAACTTAGTAGTGCAGGACCATTGTAATTTGTAAAAGTAGAGTGTCCTTTTTTGTTGTCACTACCTCTAGTGTTTATCCACACTATTCAGCTTCTATTTATGAAGGACTGAGAGTCAAGTCAAGACAACATATACAGAAAACTGTAAAATTGCCCTTATACATTGGTTTACTTGGAACACTTTTGGTAGTAAAATTATCTTCTGTAAGATCAGGATTAAACTCCTTATTGGTATTATATTTACAAAACTAAAGTGCACACAGAAAACCCTACAACCTTAGAGTAAGGTGTAACATCCTGTAGTGAAATACAGGTTTTCTGCTAAGAAAAACATTTGCAAAGGTGCAGTGCATTTCAGTGTATAGAGAATTTTCAGTATGACTCTCAATATGCAAAACAGATTATTTACGTTCTCCTTCAGGAAAATGTCACACTGACCTGTGGATTGACTCTTCTGTACTTTGCTTCTAGTTAACAGCCAGTAATGTTGACTTTTGTGATGCCCCAAACTTCCTTGTGAAGCAGAGAACAGTAGTTCTGAGTGGGGCTAAGAAGTTGTAGAGACTAATACATCAGTGTTAATGTGATTGAGACCAGCTGGAGCAGTTATCCCAAGAAACTCATACTATTTCAGACCAGCCAAAAATTCTGGTACTGGAGGAATTTTATGCTTTGAAGGAAAGAGAACAGTAGCTGAGACTGTCTTCTGTGAGGCAAGAGAGATTGGAAAGGAAGACAGGAGAGAGGGAAGACATCCCTAGACACAAACAGCATCACACCACAGCACCTCTCATCACGTTACCTCACTTACCATTTACCCTGGTGATTCACATCACATTCTTAGTCCCCTTCTTTTCAAAGTAAGATACTGAATTGGTCTTTTAGTGTCTTTTTCCTCCTGCTGAATTCAGGACAGGATAAGCCTCTGTTCATGAATTGGGTTTATGGATTGTGTTTTAGCTACTCATTATCAAGTGACTGTAATACACTTACTGGAAATATACTGTGCTGGGAAATCCTCGGGCAGTAATTAATGGCTTGTTTCAGATAATACATATGTATCTGTGCCACTTAAGTAATAACATGCATTGTATGCATTTTTCCTTCCTCTTTTGTTATATTGATAGAAATGAATGGAAGGACGGATTATAAATCATACAAAACTTGTGGTTAAAATATGAATAGGAGTCTGAGGCCAGAGCTCATCACTGGATTGTCTTCTTTTTGGTGGTCATATGTAGAAGACAGCAATAAGTAATCCATTGGGTGGTGCCTCTGGGGCTAACAGATTCAGGCCTTCTCAGGAGGATCTCCTCTATCCCAGTAACATGCAGTGCTAAGAAGCTTCTGATACTGTTCTCAAAATCGGAAGTTGTGGCTAGAAGCACATGGGAGGGAAGGAGAGTCAATAATGGCTGACACTTAATTTTTTTCATTTCCTCTCTTCTGATGCAAGGTCTTGCTCTGTATAACATATACCTCCACCTTTGAGCTGAATGGGAGTTCAGTGTTGAAGATTGCTGAGGTAAGTGCCTCTGTTATACCACAGCTTGTGTCACTTAACCTTTCCCTACTACCTGGAGTGTGTCTTACATATATAATCTGAAACTGAACCAGTCTAAAACATGTCTACCATCTTTAGGACTGGTATGACCTTATGTCTAATGTGAAGAAATAGTTGCAAGTTGGGCAGGTTTGGGCTTGCATGGGAAGGCAGTCTTGGAAGTTGACTGATAATTGTATATTACAGCATCGCACATTTACTACTTCTCATATTTACTTTATTTTGCTTTTCCAATAGAAGAATTTTCTTGAGTTCTTCATAAAACAGCACTGTGCTGATTTCTTACTGGCAGCATCTCTAACACTAATGAAATTTCCTCAAGGGAAGTGTGTAAGCCATAGTGTGCCATGTTCGCACAAGGGCCTTAATGTTCCTTGTTGTGTTCGTTTCTTGACACATCCAAGTAAAACATATATAATGCCTCTAGATCCATTGGGTTGTTAGTCACTCTACTCCCTTTATTCCATTAGATTTTAGTCTGAATTAAATTGTAAAGGAGCTTTGGTTGTAGAAAAACATACCTGCAGGCATATTTAGTGAGCCTTTGTAGGTGGGTGATATTTTTAGAACAGTATGTTGCAAGCCATGGGCTGTTTGTTCAGGTTAAAGAAGATGCACAGGAACACTTAATCCTCCTATGCAACACATACTGCTGTGTGCAGAATCTGTTATAAAATTACATTGTTAACGTGATATGAGCAGAGCTAGGTGTCCATGAGGTGATGTAAATGTTACATGTCCTACACTTCCAAGTGTCTGTAGACATTAAGAGATGTGTTCCTCCTCAGGTTTTGATATTTGGGGTAGGGGCTTTTGTAAAAAACAGAAATCCCATGTGAAAATAGCTTACTTTGGCTGGAAGTTACAGTATATTCTGAGTTTAAGAATAAAACTGACCTTACCTTACCTTATTGGAAGCTGAGAAATGAGTTGTAGGGAACCAAAGAAACAGGGAACCAAACAGGGAACCAAAGAAAATTACTTCCATTTTGTAAAAGAAAAAAGAGCTTTAAAAGGTAAGGATACAACATAAATAGTTCATGTATATAATATATACCAGAATTAAAAAAAATATACTAATCATTCTAGATTAGCACATCTTAGATTTAGGGTTCTCTTGTGCTACTTGAGACCATAAGGTGTGGCTATTTTTGGAGGTCTTGGTAAGCCCCATCTGTAGATGCTGCAGCAGGGATGAACTGAACTGCTACTTAAAAGCAAGCCGTGATTTTTTAATTTCTACAAAACCCTTTTTTATGTCAGTGTCACACACTGAAAAAAAATTACAGATGATTTCCTCTTTTGCAGTTTTTCTCACATTTTCTATTCTCTCTGTAAACAACAGTGGTGTTATTCATCAAAAGCATTCTGAAAATTGGCAGTTGTCTTTCACATATTGATGTGAAACTCTGCTGGTTTTGGTAGTTGCACTTCACTTTTATCCTCAGAAGGACAATCTGATTTTGAAAAAGCTTTGCTAGTGTACTGATACAAATTGGGACAATGCTAGTTCTTTTCTGTTATGGTGAACAAGACTAATGCATGATGAGATGTGCCGTCAAAGCAAGCAAAACTCCTTTCCTTCAGTGAATTGGAACAAGCAGTAATACAGAATGTGCTTGCCTCTCTTTGGAGTGTTTGGGGGTACACTTATTTTCTCCACACGTCGTGAGAAAATATTGCCTCAGATTTTTCTAAATAACCTAGATTTTTCTAAATAGCAAATCCTACCAGGCACATAGATGCTTCCCCAGGTCCTTCTTGCCCAGGCTTTAGGTAAGGCAAAGACTTCAACAGCTGGCATCACTATGCCTTTGTGTCTGAATTACCAATGTATAGGCAGTAGGAAACAGAAAATCATTTCTCAGTTCAGCATTTGGTTAACCTTCTGACTTGCTCTAAGGGAAAGGTAGCAGAGAGGAGCTTTCTGTGCAGTGCCCATGCTCTTTAACATTTCTTTCCAAGTCAGTCCCTTAGTTTGCCTGGCCTGCACTCTGTAACAAGTAGAGCCACTGCAGGATTGGAAAGGTTCTGTCTTCATTGCTGGTGGAACTCCCTGAGGACTATCTCTGACAAGCAAAGCTCCAGACTGGCCATTTAGCACTGCCTGATCGTTTGCAATTCATGTGTACAAAACAGTGGCACTCAAAATCTTTCTGAACCCTATCAGCTTCAAATTAAGGAAGCATCCAACATGGAGAGTACTATAATTTGTGCCCTAAGTATTAATAGTATTGAAAATAGATTAGTAGTATTAAAAATAGATTAAATCTTGCCCTGTGCACCTTCCCATGCTTGCCTAGACACCTGCGGAAAATTTAGTTGATGCTATTGCTTGTTTTTTTATGTGTGTTTGTTGCTCCAGTGTGCCTTCTGGAGGTTTATTTTGTGTAACTGTTGTGTTTCATTAGCTAACCCTTCTGTGTTTTGCTCTTAGTTGTGTTTTGCATGCCATAGAGCTGGAAGTCCCCGAATGCATGAAATGATCAAAATGTCCATTGCACACCTCTTTGGAGCCCTGAGCTCTCGTATTTTTACTGCTGCTTCTTCATCAGTGGCTTTTCAAAAGGTACATTACCCAGCCATTTAGAACACAGGCCTTCTGTAAGATTGCAGCTCAAACGGAGAGTATTGTTTGCTTATTAGCTTGCATGGGGAGGGGATAGAAGGAGATATCAGCCATGCTCTTTCCAGAAAGTCAGCCTACCTCTAAGAATGGTATTTCATTAATTAATTCAGGTACTCTAGAAAAAGGCTTGCAGCTCAAAAAGAATTATCTCAGCAGCACTGGAATGGTTTGGCCTCTGTGCAGGGCTATATGGATGTGATTAACAGGCTTTTAGGGTTATTTTGTCCACTGGGGTTCAAGTAATAGCTGAATGACGGGCAGAATTGGTCCAGACCAACTTATAAGAACATCTTCATCACTGACCTGTTGACAGCTTGGTTTCATTTCAATAGGAGTTAGAAACTATCAAGAGTCTTGTTTGTGTGCTTGTGTCAGTATTGATCAGACTGTGTCATCAGATCATTTTAATTTTTCCCTCTTAAAAACTCATCCTCATTAGAGAACTATAAAAATGACTTTACATACTATAATACCCTTCTCATTCAAAAATGTACACCAGATGCATTTTCGTATACTACTTATGAATATAATTTATACTACATGCTTATATTTTTAATAATTGATTTTTTTAATAATTTTCACAGCTAGTTCAATTTATATTTACGATTCTTACTTGCCATATATCTAAACAATAGCAGAATAAAACCACTAAAACTCAAAAATATAGAAATATGTGAACAGTCATTTAGTTGTTTGTTTGTTTGTTGCTAGGTTTGGGTTTGGGGATTCTCGTGACTGTGAATGATAAAGCTTAGTGTAGGTCAAAGGACCAAAACTGCTTCTTCAAGAAGACTGTATTGTACAGTTCTGTCACAAACCTGCTCAGCTCCATCAAGGCTTTTATGTACTTAGTAGTTACTGTGCAATGCTTACACTGTTTACTCCAGTTACAGCAAGTCCTACAGAGACCCAGCACCTCCTGCAAAATACCTGATGAAGGATAGAAACTGCACTTTGCAGTGTGCTGTCCCCAGGATCCTAGCTGTGTAACACTTGCGCAGCCATTTGTGCAACATCACCTGGGGCAAAAGTCAAACACGACTCTGGGCACAGGGTGTTGACAGAAAACTGCCAGCAGCTGGGCATGGAGTTGGGAACTGGACGATCCATCAGTGTTCTATTGCTACCTTGGCTCCCATGGGATCTCTGAGAAGAGGAGCCCTCTGCTGGATTGCCAGTTATTAAAAGGCAATTGTGTTATTTGTGGTAAAGTGCTGTTGTATTTTCTGTGTTAAGAAAGGCCTTAAAGGCTTTCAGATGTGTTACAGTACATAATAATTATTGTAGAATAAGTGGCAGATACCTGTACATCAGAAGCAACAAGCTTGAAGAATTGGAGGGTGTTTACATTGCAGACATAGACTTGCAGAGAGGTGGTTACAGTAAGTATCAAGAGATGAACAATCAAAGCAGCATTCAATGAGTTCTGTACAAAGTGAGACAAGTACCAAAATTACTTGGGTTTGACAGGAGACTTGGCCAGTTTCGCCCTACCATTCCTGCAGCTGTGAGACTGATGAATTGCAGGCTGCTTCTAGATGCTAGTTACTTGGTTTTCCAACCACGACTGCTAAAAACTTCTAATGCGCTAATAAAGCAGTAAGAAACAGTAAGGAAGGCTGACTATCTGCGTGCGAGAGACCTTGGTATTCTCCTAAAATGTGTTCCTGGTAAGTGGGAGTTGATCTCTTTGTACTGCTGTCTTGTTTCCTCATCAGGTTTGCATTGAGACATATGTATCTAGCTGTCACCAGCGGAGCATTAACACCGCTGTGCGGGCAACCCTCAGCCAAATGTTGAGTGACTTGACTTTACAGTTACGACAAAAGCAAGAAAACATGGTGAGCCTTCTGGCATCAACAAATGGTTCCATGTCCATGGCTGCATAGCGTTTTGTTCCTCTGAATGCCTTATGGCTTTTATTTGACACTTCCACAATTAATCCTGTTTAAAAGCCTTTTTGGGCTCTGACTATGAGCCTCACAGCTCTCACATTATCAACTTTAGTTGGCTGGTTTGAGTTTTTTTTTCCTTCCATTAAACAAAAGAGACTTTGTTCTGATATCAGGCTACCTCAGCCTGTTCCATTCTTTTGTTTTGTTTTATTTTATTTGTTATAAACAAATAAGTAAGGTTGAAATCCTTCTTCCAAAACTTTTTGCATGACAAATATTTATGTAATTAAAACAGATTCTCAACTAAGGAAAGTATAATTGAGGTTTTTCTTCTACTTCTTTTATAGAAGATAATTTTAAGTTAATGAAATTCTTTTTTTCTTTGTTAGCAAAAAATAAATTTAAATTTATTTATTTCATTATTAAAATCCATGAGAGCAGTTTGAATGCCATCTCAGCACATTTTCCACTGTAAATGTTCTGGGTACACGTGGAATTACATTGGCTTCTTACATTTGTTCGTACTGCTTTGTATAATAGCATATTGTCAAAGAAGTACTATTTGTAAAAGTCAGTCTCTATTTATTAGGAAATTTTAAGGACTGTAGTTGTACAGATTGTTTTCCTTACATCTGTTTTGGGTTAAGATGATCACTTCTTTTTCGGATTAGTAGACTAGATTGCTTTTATCCTGCTGAGCAACTGCAAAAAGAATTAATCAGTTTAACTAAACTTGTCTTCTGTTGGTGCTAAGTAGGTTCATTTTACTAGCCAAAGCATTTACCAAAAAAAACCCCCAAACAAACAGCAGAAACCTTTTGGGTCTGCAAGTTCAATTTTGTTAGTTCTTTTCTTAGCTGAGGAGTAGGTAAATGCATATGAGAACTGCATTTAGTTCCTGGCAGTTTGTTATTGATGCTTGAGAGAATTCGGCTTGACCCTGTTGTGCCCAATAGGAAGAATCCTATACCACAGCTGAACCAAAGGATGTAAGAGGTCATTTCCATTTCCTTACTGCCATTAATTCTGTTGGTACTGTAACATTAACATTGTCAGTGTTCTAAATTCTCTAACACTCAATTGATTTTGGTTTCTAAGTAGTTTGTGAAGTCTTAATTATGCTTTTCTCTCACTTATTTTCAATGCAATTTACATGCCTAATTATTACTGAGTTGTTTAAGGTCTAGGAAATCCCTTAATGACTTACAAAGCTTTCACCTAAATGAGATGCAATTTCCTTAAATCTAAATGACTGTTAAAACAGATCTTAAGGAATTTTTAAAAATGTTTTGCAAAAGGTTCACTTAAAAACCCTAACAAAAACCCAAAACCAGATAGAGGACATGAATTTAAGAAAGTTCTGCTGTTAAAATATTGATTCTATAACGTTCCTCTGCCCCTTGCACCAATACACCACCTCTATCTTTCCTCAACAGATAGTTGAAAACCCTGACGCCTTGCAGAAATTCAAGAGTCAAGGTATTTGTAATACTTTTTTAATGACTCCTTCCAATCCAGCTTTTTTATTCTTAACTTTGCTTTTATCACCACAATGCTGTTTGATGTCATGGGAATTGCATCCTCAGGATTTCTTAACTTCTCTATAGTTTGGTGCTCTCCTGCTTACCTGTGGTAAGAACTGAGACAGCCCTGTTAGCTCCTGATACTTCCAGTTGTGTATTCATTTGGATCATGGTAACAGAATTGCACTCAACATAGTAATAAGTTATTGTTTCAAGATGCTAACTTCTGTAATTAAGGAGTTTCAGTGATCTGGAAAAAGTTTCAGTAAGTGCTTTTACTTCCGGAAATGAAATAGATTCACAGAGTCGGATGTGGAATCTGAACAAGATTGTTACCGTTTTTCAGGCCAAAGACAATGTTTACATAATGTCTTTGGCCTGAAATACAGTAACAATACTTGCCAGGTGATTATTTTAGGAGAGAATGTTTTTCTATTCCCATTGTGGCTTAACTTTCAACATCTCCGAGTAGGAAAAGTAGTCCCTGGCTTTAACCTTCACAGAGGATTTCTGTAGGAGAACTTGTGTGAATGGAGGCTAAAATCTTTGAAGAGCACAAGCATTCTTGTAAGATCAGAACTTGGTCAGACATCAGAAAATATGTAAGAGAGAGAAACTGCAGGGAGAGATACAGAAATTGGCTGCCATATAGAAATACTGGGGCCAGTCTTTTTTATTATTTAATTGTATACTTATTTTATTATCAGAATTTGATTTCAGCTAACCTTCTGTGAATCCATGTAAGCAATTAGTGCTCTCTTCGGATTTAACACTGCTGCTTTTGTATTTTGTGGTGATCACTTTCCAATCTAGGACTTTTCCTACTGCATCTTCTCTGTGAATTTTGGTAGCCCTGCACCATGTTTAGAACTCTGACCAGCTCTGAAAGCCCGTGCAAATAATCCAGCTGCTCATATGTAATGCCTCTGATCTTTGTCCTTTTTGGAGGTACTTCAGCTGAGTCTCTTTGTGATGATGTTGTATCTGTCCTCACTGTGCTCTGTGAGAAGCTCCAGGCTGTCATAAAGTGAGTTATTTAAGTTTATAATTTCAATTTATTACCTGGAGATTGAGAGTTTCACTGATGTTTGTGATTGTACTGTTGCAGTTCTGGAATTATGGAGCAAAGCTGTTCTTAAATGAAGTGTTTACTAGAGAAAGTATTGTCCATGATGCATTAATTCAATCCTCACTTGAAATTAGGAGCTAATTTGCCTTCTTTGTGCACTATTCAGCTTTAAAGAGCTTCCAGTAAATCTAACCTGTAGATAACTTCCATTCAGCAGCAAAATACTAATCCAAGGTGAAGTTTTCTTTTCTGGCTGGAAGAACCATCATAGAGAGAATAACAATTACTAGAGCCATGGAAAGACCTAACAAATGATATATTCAGAATTAATAAATCTGTCCTTCGTAGGCAGCATTTATCCAATTGAGGTAATTTGTACTATCAAAGAATTCCTCCAATTTAGGAATATCGTACTGTGTTGGTTTAGCATGAATGGTAAAAAACAATTAATGATCTTCTTTGAAACTGATAACCAGATTAGCCAGTTAAATACAGGTATACACCTCTGGGTAAACAGCTTAAATTCAGGAGGATTTTGGGAAGCCCTTCTCTCTTTTTCCAGCGAGCCACCCGGTAACACCGTGGGCAGCAGTGGGGCCTGGCTTAGACCCCTCTGCCCCCTGGGCGGCCAGGCTGGGCCCCACTGCTGCATCTCCGGGAGCTGCGGCCATGGGGAGCGGCCCAGCCAGCTGAGCCCCTTTGCTCCCCGGCTGCCAGCGCAGGGGAGGGGAGGCTGCAGCTCGGCAGGGCTGGCTGCGTGATGGGGCCCACGGTGGAGGGGCCCAGGCCATGGCCATGCCTGGTAGCCCCTGGCAGCGAGAAAAGGGAGCTTGCAAACTCTGATAGCGCCTCTGAGCTGGGCTACCTTGCATGAGGTCCAGGGGTGGAAAGAAGAGACATTCACCAGCCAGGCCGTTTTGAATTTCCTCAGCCTGAGCTCTTCATCCCTGTGGGGCTTTTGAAAATCCTTGAGGCTGCCACCCAGCAGAAATCACATAACCACCTATACTGGTTTGAAAGCAAAACCAGTGGAAGCCTCCAAGTCAGAAATACAATTTAATAGGAGGGGGAAAAAAAAGGTAAAATAAAATAAGTTAAATAATACAACCTGTTAGTCAGGGCGGTGGTAGCAGTCCAGATGAAGTGGTCTTGTTGAAGCAGTGATCCCGTAGGAAGGTCTGGTAGCTCTTGTCCTCTGCGAGTCCAGTGGGGTGAGAACCTACTGTGCTATCCCGGGTTATATCCAGGTGGGAATACTTGGCTCCTCCCCATGGGCGGAGCATCTCACAATGGAATGATGTCATTTTATGAGTCATGCAGTGGGTCCTTGATTGCCCATTAAACGGAGATAACTCCTGGATGGGAGTTACCCATAAGTCATACAGCAGAGCATGAATGGGCACATTAACAGAAGATAGTCCAGAGGGTAGGGACAAGGGAAACACTGCCCCACCTGGTTTCAACAGCTCATGAAGATGGTGATAGAATACACACCTTGGGAATATTTTACATTGTAACCTAGGACACCACCGCAGGCCTGGGCAAGTTTTGACTTTACTGCCAGCAGATGGAACTCCCAGAGCGCTGGCCCTTCCCAGAGTGAGAACAGACAAAAGTGGTTGAACTATATGGAGACACATCATGAAATTGATGTCAACAAAAAGAAAGTGAAAAGACTATTGGGACACAGGAGGAGGAGTGGCCTAATTTGGCTGGACATCTCTATTAAACTATGGAGAATGGACTGTTTTTTCCTGTAACACATGAATGCTGTAAGGGGGGATGTAAAGGTCTAGTTCAAAGTGATATGAAGCTGTTTGCCCCTAAGGGAAAGGAGATCTCTAGTTTTTGAGATGAAGATGATTTTGGAGATGGAAGAAGAGAATCTTTGTTTTATACTAGAGGAGGCATCCTTAAACAGTACCCCTTATAAGCAGATATGGCCCATATGCAGTGTTGGGAAAGATGCTATTGGGAGGGACTTCACAAAAGCAGGTTCCTGGGCAGCTGTCTTTGTGAGAGTTGAGACCCACAAGAGGACTGTTCTATGTTGTCAGTGGGGAATCTCCGTGGAAGTTTCTAAGAGAGACTCCTTTCCTAAAAGAACTGATGAAAGATTATTTTTAAATGGTGAAAATGACTGAAAATTACAGGTTTTGTATATGGGAAGTGAACCGTTTTGGCGGGGGGGGGTGCAGAGAGTGCTTTGAAAGCTTTAATTTTAATTCTCTTTTTTTTTTCCTTTCTCTTGGTGTGTGTTAATAAATCTGTCTGTTTTATCTTTAAGTTGGGCCTGCTTTGCCTTATTTTCTTCTAATCCTATCTCACAGCAAAAAAAAAATATTTAAACCACTACACTAAATTTAGCAAACAGCATTCAGTGAACATGAAACCACTACACATACACTCTACCTACTTGAAAATGCATGGTCTTAACTTTTAAAATGTGGTTGTTAAGGACAGTAAGTGTATTGTATGCTGTACAATTTTCAGAAAC
This sequence comes from Donacobius atricapilla, assembly GCA_013397315.1. NCBI lineage: Eukaryota > Metazoa > Chordata > Aves > Passeriformes > Mimidae > Donacobius > Donacobius atricapilla. The sequence goes on along the minus strand of WBMY01010094.1, from coordinate 867,097 downwards.
TACCAGAGGCAAAGATAGCTCAGGCATCTATGTGCAGTTCTTCTGCAGACTTTCTTCCCATAAGTGTCTCTGACAACAGCAAGGTAACAGAGGAGTGCCTTACTTAGCATTATTTAATCAGTGTCAGCATCTGGGAGAATAAAATCAAGAGTGCAGGGATGCCCTGTGCATGCCCGTGCAAGTGTCAGCTGCAAGGTGATGATTATCTGCATTAAGACACATTGCAAGAAAAGCTGTTGGGAAAGAAGGCATCTGTACCTGGTACACATGTATCTTTCCAGGCATGGACTGCTGTGAGGAAAAACCTATCGCCTTTCAAATATATAAGAAGCCAGCAGTTTTCAACCCTCCATAACACAGAGTTAGAAATCTAGCTTTGAGCCTCAGCATTCAGCGTTTTCTACGTGGCATGTGAAACGGGTATTGTTGTACTTGGATGCAAATTCGTAAATGTGAACAAAAGGAACTCAGGCAGTGACAGAAAAACAGATATTTCTCACTCCTTAATTTCAATTCAGATAAATCCATTCTTTACTGCTTCCTTGTCCTCCAGTCATATATCAGGAAGCACATTCCTCCAGCTAATCTCTGACCGAAAGAGAGTTATTAAATCCTGGTTTTCTTGAGAGTGAAAACCAAATTGTGGATGCACTTGCCATGGAGTGCCCCTTTCATAAGGCGAACCTCAGCCTTTCTTGTTTCCTGGATCCCAGAGTTAACCTTAAGGGTAGGCACAGGCACAGTGCATGTTAGAAGTGTATCAGTTCTAGGTGTCCACAGGTTTTTTAATATTCATTCTTATGAGGCTTTCTTTGAGTTTATGGTTCTGACAGAGTAACTGGCAAGGCCCTGAAAGGTAGCCATGTTATCACATGACTTTCTGCCTGTTGACTTTCACTTTTGACCAGTGGCCATCACCAAGAAAAAGAAAAAACAGAAAAGTGTAGCCTAAATCTAATCTTCAGATTGCCTGAAGAAAATATCCAGTAATCCAAAATCTTCTGTTGTCGTCTTTTCCTGTGTTTAAGGCTTCCTTCCCAAGATTTTAGACTGATTTTGAGTAATTATTTGGGTTTTATTCTTCCTCTTTCTTCAATTATTTTTTAAAGTAGTAGATTGCTCCGTGTGGTCAGTACAAAATAAATGGGATGATGAAGGTGATCACACCATTGTAAATGGATAGAAAGAAGCAAAATAAATCACTGCTGCAAATTATGGTATAATTTTCAAGTGAACTAATGTGGTTATTTTAGAAAATCAAGTAGTCTTTGTTTTAATATGATGTGAATGGCATCTTTTCTTTGCCAGTGACAATCGTCAACTTCAGCTTCTTTACTTGGAGTGTATCCTCTCCATGCTAAACAGCTCCTCCCCCAGCATGCACCAGCACAAAGGATTCACTGATCTAATATGGTGAGTACATCTGAAGACTAATGCAAATACTCCGTTTGTAAATGTAAAAGGACCTGCTGCCCCCAGCCTTGCAAAAAAATAAAAACCCTGTAAAAAGTCTCCAGGTGTGAGCAGAGCTTGCTATTAATCTATCAGTTCTCTCTGTGCCTCCTATAAAATTGGTTAGGACCACCTGCTCAGCTACCACATTAAATCCTGATAGTAAATTATCACCGTAATGAGGTCTAATGGATTTAGCCAGAACAGAAAATCTCTTATGCTTTCTGCAATAGTTTGGATTTGTGTGTGGCTTGAAACAGAGATGCTCTGCTTGTTGTAGGAGCGTACTGTTGAGATTCTTAATGTTCTGATACAATAATACAGGAAGATAAGCAAAATTAATGTCAAATGTGTGCTGGTGACCAGAAATGCTTATTATGACCTGCATTGTTGTATAAGGTTTGAGGCTAAATAGTCTTAAAGGCGCTTTTATTTTATCAAGAAATTCTCCTTTTTAATACATTTCACAAGGAAGGCTTGATATCTTTGGTGTTCATATCTACCTCTAAATTGTTTGATACCGTCAACTCAAAGCACCTGAAATAATCCTTCTTTCCTTGTGATTGAACCAGTGGGATATTTATAGCCTGTGGATAATTGATTTATAGTAATAAAGCAAGAATGTAACTAATATGCAGTTCCTTGCAGTCTGTGCCCAGCTTTTGACCTTGTCAGGTGATTGTATTAAGGAAAGATATATGTGACTGTTAATGACAAATGTGTTTCTTGTGCTTTTACCCTGTAATTTTTGAAACTGAAGTGTTTGACTCAGTTCCAATTCTAAGGATGGAACATGTAGAGGCACCCATAATTCCCCCTGCTGTCTCAGGAACATCACTGGCTGCAAGACTAGGCGGTCTTCAGACTGGTAACATTTGGCAATGTTGCACAAGGACCTGGTGCTGAGGCCTCTTGGAGGTCTAACATAAGGGCAGAACTCTCTCTCTCATGGCAGATGCACTTCAGAAGTTTCTGCCTTTGAATTTCGCACAACTCTTTATTTATGCTTAAGTGATAGACCATGGGGCCATCATATAAACAAGGTCACTGAAATTATCTCAGTTAAAAGAAAACACTTCCTGTTTTATTTTCAGTTTAAATTCTTTTGATGATCCAGTTTATGCTGCAAATCTGCACATGTTTGTATCTGTAACTGTGTACCATGAGGGCAAGCCATCAGGGGTGGGATTTCTTAACCTGCCCTGCTGCCAAGGAGAGAATATGCACACTTCAGCTACCTGCTTAAGTGGGGGGAAAAAACCCCAAAACACTAGGAAGATATGAAGCAGTTTAAATCGCAAACATAATTTTGAACATTTTGTACACACTAATACATTACCTGTCTGGTGAGGTTGTGATCCAAACTGGTAGCTGTCATTACTCTTTAAGGAGCTGTTGCCTACATGCACATAGCTTTTACTCTGACGGGTGCTTTGTAGTCAGTTCCCAAAGAAGATGAAGAAGGGAGCAGACAGAGAAGATTTAGCTCTGTGTGCTGACAGTGTTTTCCACAGTTTGATACAGAAACACTTTGATAGGACTAAGATGTGTGGGGAATATATTGTTGTTGCAACCTGTGATTATGCCTGCTTTGAGGCAGGCATCTTTCTTAAGCAGTGAATTGTTATGTTTTGAAATGTTCTTGATTGGAGAAATAAATGCAGTAAGCAGATTCAAAGTCATTATCTGATGTCCTCTTAAAAGCTGGTTTTCTTTCTGTGACATGGGGAAGTTGAGCTGTTTCAGAAATCTTGTTAAGAGAAGCGATGGAAATTCTGGGCTGCTTAAAACCTTGAGAAAATAAAATGTCATTACCTATGAGGAGGTATTTTATGAAATTGTACTTGTAATTGGGTGTTTGCTCTAGGTACTCACTTGAACCTCCAAGACATGGGTCAAAACCAGATTTGGGACTCATTCTCATGCAGCACTTGGCTTCTTAAATTAAGGTCTTGCAGACTAAAGTAAAATGTCAAGTGCGTGAGTGCAAAGCTGAAATAGTAGCTAATGGAGCAAAGTGCTGAGCTGGCTTTGGTTCCAGAGAAGAGTGATCTGCTGGTGTTGAATCACTTAACATGAGTGCTCATGCAGAAAGACAGTTGAAGGAAGGATGGTTATATACTGTATAGTGGCATATGCATAGTATAGCGCACATTTTGAGTTATTGTAGAGGCCTTTCATTCTGTTCTCAAAAGGCAGCCAAACAGAGGCTCACAACTAAGGGTGCAGTTCAGTGATGGAATATTCAGCCTTCTAGTTAACATAGATTAGTTCTTGTTTAGTCACATTTCTTTAAAGCTCCCAAGGTGGACTGAAAGAGAGACATTGAGCAGTGTAAGCCTAGAATTTTTGCCTTGTGGTAGGCTGCAGACAGTGAAAGAGGCAGGCATGCTATCCTGCAAAGGGACAGCACTGTGCAGCAACATGAACTTGCAAAATCAGTACCATGTTTCTACAGCACACAGAGGTATTTCCATATGGACTAGCATGCTTATGCTTGGGAGATGAAAAAAGCCTAGCGTAATTTGTTTCTATCTAGCCACTGCTGTTTGATCATTAAAACAAGAATGTGATCTCATTTAACCATGGGCTATTTTCAATCTGTTCTTGTAAGAGTATTTTTTTTCCAGTTACCATCTGCTGATTTTCTCTTTCTCAGGAAGCAATTGTGTCCAGCCCTAATAGTAATCCTGGGAAATCCAATCCATGACAAAACTATCACCTCTGCCCACAGCAGCATCTGCCTTGAGGCTGATTCACCTTCCTCAGGGATCTCTGATCATGGCCGGGGTTCAGGCTGTTCTTCCACAGCACCTGCCCTTAGTGGTCCTGTTGCACGGACCATATATTATATTGCAGCAGAACTGGTTCGACTGGTGGGGTCAGTGGAATCCATGAAGCCTGTGCTACAGTCTCTGTATCACCGGATATTGCTTTACCCACCACCTCAACATCGAGTAGAAGCCATCAAAATTATGAAAGAGGTAGGGTAATCACATGTGCAAATCCAGGCATATAACAAAATGTTTATTTAACAGTAAGTGTTGCTGATATGTGTGCATACCAATGCATTTCAAACCTTTCCACCTAGGGATGTTGAAATAGTCCTTTCTGAGCACAACTGGTACGTCAGCACCAGTCTGACAAATAGTTTGATGCAGTTGTAATAGCTGTATTTGTCTCCATAACGCAAGCTACTGTGGCAGCACTGTCAGTGGTCATGCTGTGGTGCTGCATGGAGCAGATTCTATCACTGAGTCACAACTGCTCTTTTGGGTGAGATAGAGCATAACGATCCAGTTTGCAACTTCCTTGGCATCCTTCTCCAGACACATCCTCACACTGTGGTTTCCAGGCATTAAGATGAATATATGCTTTGATTACATGCCAGGTTTTTGAAATCTGGTTTCTTGGAGCTTTTTTTGAATAGATACAAGAAAGCTGCCAACAGATTAAGAAGCCATTTCAAGACTAGTGCATTCTGGCCTCTTGTCCAGTGCCTCTGAGAGCACTAGAATAGAGCACTGGGAGACTTATGTAAGCACTAGATGAAATCATGGACTTTTCCATTCCATATGGGCACCTTTCTTTTCGTGTTGTGGACCACAAGAAAATTTATGTAATTTGTAGGAACAGTGAGTGGTATCTCCTAGAGAATTTTTCATCTAGCTTGTGTATACTTAGGCTGTTCTATTTCTGAAAAATCTCTCTTAACACCATACAGCCACCCACTTGGCTCCTGTCTAAACTAGGAGTTAGTCTGTCCTCATCTTTCTCTAATTTTAAACAATAGCAAGATGATGACTAAAGTTTTAGGAGAAGCTTAGTCTAATGTTGTTTTGTGCAGGACATACCTAGTGCTTCTTTGGGCTTTATACCTGTCTGTTTGTATTTCGGGTTGGGCATTAACAAGGTGCCACCTAGCAGGTTGAGTCTGAAGAAATCACTTTGCCTACCTTTGCGTGACTCCCTAATTTTGTAACTGAGGAGAGAGGCTTCCTTTGGTATAAACTATAATAAAAAAATACTTATGTAGGCATAAATATTGTCTTGTGTGCAGTATCAGATGAAAAAAATCAGTCAAAAATGTAAAGCACTGGAGAATATTCTAAATGTGATTCTTGCTGAATATTCTCCTTTACTTGCTATTCTGCCTCTAAAAAGAGGAAAGGTAGCTTTAATAAGTAGAACTCACTGTGCCATTTTCCTTTGCTGTGAGAAATTACAGTAGTGCTACCTTGGGTTCCAGGGCTTAATAGAATTATGACTTATTTATTGTATTTAAATAATGCTTAGATAATCTTCTACTTACTTCTATTTCCTTTCTTTTCAGATACTTGGCAGTCCTCAGCAACTTTGTGATTTGGCAGGGCCGTGCTCTTCTGAGTCAGAATGCAAGAAGAGGTCTATTTCTAAAAGAAAGTCCCATCTGGATCTTCTCAAGCTGTATGTATTGTTTCTTCCTTTGGCCTCTTCTGTCTTAAACCTGTTCACACAGACCACTTAAGCAGTTCAGGAGCATACCCAGTATGAGCCAGGGTATCTGCCTGGTTAAATAAGCTTTGAAAATGGAAAAAGTGTAAAAGCTTTTGCTTGGGCCTGTTTGTAAAGATGTAGATAATTACTGTGTTGAGTTTGCCAAAATTCCCAAATATGTTAGTTTACAGATGAAAATTTTTGAGTATGGGTTCTTAAAGTTGCAGTAAAATAAATGTGTGTTTCTTTAGAGGTATATTTTCAAGATGAAGTCAAAGGAAGTAATAGAAAATTTAAACATTGTCATATTGAGCAAGAAGGGTTCTCAGTTCTTATAAAGATCATATCTTGTAGATAAGATGATTTTCAGGACACAGATGGCCTTTAAATTTAGTTCAGCTGGGTGTTGAGGTTTTTTTTTTTAGTTTAAGTGCTTGTCTGTAAGAGAGAACATGCTGTGCATGCTGGTATAAATGCATGGTAAATTTCCTTGGTTGGCACACTCTTTACAGAATGACTATGTTTGCATGGGAGACTTAATAATTTGTTCTTACACTAATTGTCTTTCTCAGGAATAGTCTTAAAGGATAAGTTCACTTCTTTTTTTCCTGGTTATGGAAAGATTGTGTTGAATGACAGTGACGTGCTCACCATACATGTTGTGTCACTTAAACTCTGTGTTGATTGTAGTATCATGGATGGGATGACGGAAGCGTGCATCAAAGGTGGTATTGAAGCATGTTATGCTTCAGTGTCCTGCGTCTTTGCCCTGCTTGGAGCCTTAGATGAGCTGAGCCAAGGGAGGGGTCTTAGTGAAGAGCAGGTCCAGCTGCTGCTCCAGCGCTTAGAAGAATTGAAGGATGGAACTGAGACAAGCAGGGACTCCATGGAGATCAATGATGCTGACTTCAGGTGGCAGAGGCGCATCCTGTCCTCAGAAAACCCTGCCTGGGAATCAGGAAATGAGAAGAGTCCTGATATTAGCATTAGTGTTACCACAGACACTGGTCAGACTACTTTGGAAGGGGATATGGGACAAACAACTCCAGAGGATAATCCAGAAAATCAAAAAAACTCCCTGCCAACTCCAGCTGGACATGAAAGCAAAGAGATTCATTACAGAGAACCGGAGTCAGAAACCATTGACCAGCCAGATGTTGTTCAAAGAAGTCACACCGTAGTCTATCCAGATATAACTAACTTTTTATCAGTTGATTGCAAGACTCGGTCCTATGGATCCAGATACAGTGAAAGTAACTTCAGTGTAGATGACCAGGACCTTTCTAGGACTGAGTTTGATTCATGTGATCAGTATTCCATGGCAGCAGAAAAGGATTCGGGCAGGTCTGATGTCTCAGACATAGGCTCTGACAATTGTTCCCTGGCTGATGAGGAGCAGACACCACGGGATTGCCCAGGTCACAGGTCTTTACGCACTGCTGCTCTTTCTCTGAAATTGCTGAAGAGCCAAGAAGCAGACCAACACAGTGCACGGCTCTTTATCCAGTCACTTGAAGCACTTCTTCCTAGGCTTATAGCTCTTCCCAGCATAGAAGAAGTGGATGGAGCACTGCAGAGCTTCTCTTCTACATTCTGCTCAGGTTTGCAAGCAAATATTTAGTCTAATCGCATGCACACTATGACAGCACTGTACACAGATTCCCTTGTAGGAGTTCATCTTCAGAGACCATACCCAGAATGAGGAGGTTTGGGCTTTACACCATACATTCCTCCACAGGAACACACTTCATTTAGAGCAAAGCAAATTGAATATGCAGGCACTGATTCAAAGGGAGGTAAATCCATTGACTATTAACAGGCTCTGGATTATGTGCTGAATCAATAAAGAAATGGAATTTGCTGTAGCACAATACCTCCTTGCAGGTTTGTGAAGGTCAGTTGAGAAGCTTTGCACATGGTGTCACTGAAGAAAGGTCGGGGTTGCCCCTTAGCATGAGAGGGGTGTGGGAAACCATCACCTGTTTGTAATGAGATATAAGTAACTTAGTACAATACTGCACTGTTATTATTAGTAATGGCAGCCTCACAAAGAGGGTGGTAACAACTCCACAGCAGTAAGCTCTAGAAAGGATAGGGAAATAGGAGAGTTTGTCTTCACTCTTTTGTTTTTCTTAATGCTGATATCTAATATGGCAGGAAAAGCAAAGCTTAATGCCCAGACCAAGTGAAAAATTAGGATCTTGCCTTCTAAGAGATTAAATATCTTCAGTTCTTTCATGGTTAGAACATTTGGGATCTTGACCTGTCAAACAAACAAAAATAAGTCATGCAAAGGCTAGTTTGTCCTGTTGATAGCATATTTAAATGTGTGTAAATATATGTTCTCAGAAGGGTTTTGCTTTCCTGACAGTGGCCAAAATGAAAATGTTTGTTGTTTCTTTAACTTACTTCACTGCAATTGCCTTTCCTATTGCTTGTCTCCTAATCATTGCTTCATTCATTTGTGCTCTCTCACTCACATTAAACTCATACATAGTCAGCAGGAGGGACTCTTCCCATCATCATACAGAATAATTTAGATATGAAGCTGGGTGAATAAGATGATAGTCCTGATATCCTATTTAATTGCTACGCAAATAAACCCTGAGGAAGATGATAAATGGTATTTTTAAGAAACAGTGGCCATTTTATATCACAGAAAGGAAATACCTTAAAAGAGGCACTGATGTTAGCTACTTTCCTAATTGAGGGGCTCAAGAGCACCCTTTCTGTCACAGGTATTTCTTTTTTCCTGAAAAAGCATAATCTTGAGGTTATGCTGACAGACCAGTGCTAGACCTCTAGCTTAAACCTATGTGCACCTGTTCCCTTGTGCATGAATGAGTATGCCACTTCTTTTCCCTTTTGTCTGTAAAGTCTTTATATAATGCTTTAAAGCTTTGGAAGATGTGGACCTATGAGAATTCTGGACTTCAGGCTAAACATAGCTTTTCTTGGCATTCACTAATGAGTAATGCAGTGAGAAAAATGGAAGAATATAACTCAATTTCGGCATTAAATCCATTATTTGTGGTTTGCGTATCTTAAAAATATACCTAGTCTTGGACTTTGGTTGTTGATAGAGACCTTTCACTTTTCTAAGAAAGCCACCCCTGTGGATAAATCTGTACTTAAAAAATATACACCACATTTCCAGTTGGATTTGGTGAAGTACTTGTAAAAGACACCATTCAGTAAGGAATCATGGAAAAGTGGAGTAGCCAGTCACTGTATTAAGACAGCCTGGAAGAGGTATCCTGGAGTTTTCATGGAGATGTACCTGTTGCAGGGTTGTACTTTTTTGCTTTCATAAGATCTGGGTGGTTCCTGTTTCAGTTTGACACCTGGAATAAGACTCAGTCCAGCTGAAACAGTCCCTTAACTTGTACCTCAGATCTTAAGCAAATGTCCAGTCCTCCTGAGGTGGAAACTTGTGCTCCTGTGTAGGTGAGAGAGCCATGAGTTTGAAGACCTTTAGAGAGAGAGACTTACTAAAGTTGAAACAAATGTCAGGGGTAAGAACTCCTCCTTGGAGAGCTTCTGAGACACCAGTTTGATCTGCCTGTATAAGCAACTTTAGGAGTCCTTCATTAGCACCAGCTGCTCAAGGCACAAATTAGGTGATGAAGGTAGAGGAATTGATCCCATTCATTGTATATACAACATTTATTCATGTATAATTTTTGAAGAATACTTTGGGAAATTTGAGAGTTGGTTAAGATTCAAGTTGAGAAAAGATATAGATGCAGTTCTGCGACGAGTCAGTACAGTACTTTTGGGTTTCTGGGAGACTTTATTTAACTGCTTTTTTTCATTTTTCAATTTTTCTTACACTTTGGAAGAATAATACAACTTAGTACTCTTTCCTACAAGCCAGGAACTTTCCTCCCAGGTCCTTATATAGATAGCATTGCAAAATTAGGTTGTTTTCATAGCATTGAAAGGCAATGAATGGAGATAGGAATTTAAGGCGCTGCTGAGATGAGCATGGAAAAGGTGAAGTCAGCTAAGCAGAGTTATAGTGAAATTAAAATTTGCAAGTTCATTAACTCTTAAGTTAGGAGTAAGTTAGTCCATCTTCAGTTTTGATTCCATACTTTTTAGAAGAAAGGTTTTTATTCTGGTATCATCTTATCTTCTGTTTCTGTGACCTCAGCATCTCAGAAATGCAGTTGTTTGTTTTCCCATATTTTAGAGGAAGTTAAGGAACATATTTTCCCCCAACAGTTTTTGGTGCTCAAATACATGCCCTCAATGGAGTATACACTCTTCTGTGCACTTTTATACCTTCCTTTTTAATTGTAATCTTGTATAGGGGGTTGCACATTTTAAAAAACATTTTAATGCAAAATAAAGTGGGCTTTTTTGGTTTTGGGGGTTTGTTTTTGTTTTGGTTTTTTTTTACTTAATGTCTCTGCCTTGAGGTTTTTATTACTTTAGCAGGTTCTAATCCCTGAGGTACGTACTTAAGAGAGATAAGACAAACAGTGGGAGATGAGATATCTACATCACTGTCATGATCTTCCATCCAACAGAGTGTTAAGATGCGTCTTTGTTTTGATAAGGAAATCACTAAAACTACTCACAGGCTACTTTGAAGCCCATGATTTCAGTTTTGGTGCTAGGTAAAGGTTCTCTGTCAACATTCACCATGAGAAATCTATCCCAAGCAATGCCAGCCTGTGTGGGTGTGGTTTGTGGCCAGCCCTATCACCCTTCTTCCACAAAGGTTGCTCCGTTGAACAGATACTCACTTTTTAGACCCACCCTGGAACAGTTACTCTCTTTCTAAATCCACCCTCAAACAGTTACTCACCTTATCCACGCCCCCAAAGTGACGACAGTGGAAAGTCCGAGAAGGCAGCAGCACAGAGCTTTCAAATCCTCACGAGGCAAGAAAAACATTTGCTTCTTTTCTGTGTGTGGATTTTTTTTTTATGTTAATGGTTTGTTGTATTTTGTCTCAGAAGAGGTATGAGCTTTTTGGTGGGAGGAATATATTCACAGTGAACCACTGCAGTAGTTAACAAATGACACAACTTTGCTTCATCATGTAACTAACCTTGGAAGCTGGTTTTTGCTCCATTTCAAACATTCCTTTAGGATAAAGCTGACTTCCTAATCTTCCCTAATTGACATTATATGAATGGATTTCACAGTTGATGTGAAAACCATGAAATAGTGTGAGCCATGTGGGTGGATCTGGTATTTCTGATTTTTTCATGGTTCAAGCTACAGACCATGGGGATTCAATTAGGTGTTGCTCATACTTGTTTGATATCTTTCTACCGGTAGGTCAGCTATTTACCATCCATGGGAAGAGGTATTGTGCCACTGAGCGTGGTTGTAGGCTTCATACAAATAGTGTTTTCGGGACTAGTGAGTACTTTACATGTGGTTTCTGGGTCTGACAGACGTGCAAGTGCTTAGCTATTTAGAAAGCAGGCCTTGTGTGGGATAAATAGGGCTTGGAGTTGTAACTAGTTCCAGCCAGCTTGGCCCCAGATATTTGTCCACATACCTCTAGGCCATGCGAAGAATGATGATTAAAGACTGATCTTGCAAGGTGTAGAGCACTCCAGTCCCCATTCGGCAACTGACTTAGCCAGAATAGGTTTACTGGGGGGTTAAAAGGGGGTTAACCTTATTAGCACCATTTGTTGCAGTGTATTCTGCTCCTTTCCACCTCACTTTTCCAGTTAGCATTGCAGATGTATCCTACCCTTTGCTTTATACTTGACAGTCATTCCAATGAATCCTGATGCTCCTTACTTATTTCAAATTTAGCACGTTGCTTTGCTGGACTGTGACTGGAGTGTTCAATTTGTCTTGCATTCTAGATGAACTACTCATTTTTCTATTCCCTATTCTAGTAAGTTTAGTGGAGTAATTTCTACTGATTATTCATCAACTATTCTAGCAATCTGTTGTTGCCAAAATGCTAGGGGTAGTTTCTGATATTTTTTCCAGGAAAAATCTCTATAAAATATGAGAGCTCACATGGTGTTTTTGTTAGGTATGATGCACTCACCAGGATTTGAGGGGAACCTAAATTTCAGCTTCCAGACTCTGATGAATGCAGACAGTCTCTACGTGGTATCACATTATACTTTGCTGCTCAACCTGAAATTGGCAAACTCAGATTACTACAGGAAGAAGCCTACCCAAGCCCCTGTGTTGCTGGTGAGTTGGGGAATATGGGATAATTGTTTTTTAAAAATGAAAATTTATTTTGCTTCCTTTCACATAAACCAGCCCACACATAAAGCCTTCAGGCTGTTTGCTAAGTGGAGAAATAGTAATTGCAAATGAAGTGTTCTCCAAGCTACTTATGAATCTTGCATGATAAGTGTCGTGCATCTGAATTACACTGTGATTTGGTGGGAAGGAATGCTGCTTACTGATTGTCGCTAAGGTTGCAGTCATTTTGATGGTTAGACTATTTTCAGAATAGATTAGCAGTGATATGGCAGGTATTGTTTCTTGTTAATGTGTATGAACATACCATCATCTTGCAACTGGTTTTTTTTGCCTAATACTCGATTTGAATTTCTGTAGATAAAGACATGAGAAGTTAAAGTGAAAAATAAGTAGGTCTTAGTAATGTGAAATTATGATTTTTGTTACACCTGGAATTCCTCAGCTTTTTAAGAATCATTTTGAAAACTGTAAGTTATAAAACATGTTTTTCAACTTGGTTGCCCAAGAGACATTGTTTCAGAGTTTTCTGAAAAAAAAATTGTGACATATGGAAAAAATAAAACAGTATGAAAATGTATAATTATTGCTGAACTTCCAGGGTAAGAAAATTTATAATCTAGATCATCTCAAAAACAAAGGGAGTTTAACATCATTCTTAGTTCTGGTGTGTTCTGCAGCAGATCAAGTGCAGATCTGTGACTCAGGACATTCTCTAGAGGATTCGGTGTGCACAACAGGCCTGAGCATGCTCGAAGTATTCTTAGAGATCATTCTGATAAAGTGGAGACCAGTTCATCTGTGATGGCTGTTCTATGCAGAAGGGCCCAGTTGTTGGGCAGGCCACATTAGGTGCCACAACTTCTTTTAATTGGATTTGAGATCCAACTCCTACCTTGTGGAAATAGTGAGAGCTCAGCATGTCCTATTGTCACTATGCAAGAACTGTCATTCCGATTTGCATCTTGCATTAACTGCAGTAGGAGAAGGGAGTGCTGTTCATGTTTATGCCATTCTCCACTGACACAGAAGGATCTGAACAGGCTGGGTTGATGGGGCATGGCCAGTTGTTTGAGGTTCAATAAGGTAAAGTGTCAGATCCTGCCCTCAGGTCTCAGGAACCCAGTGTGGCACTACAGGTTGAGGCAGAGTCGCTGGAAAATTGCTTGGGGGAAAAAAGACCTGGGAGTGCTGATGAGCCAACTGAACATGAGCCAGTGTGTGCTTAGGTGGCCAAAAAGGCCGATGGCATCCTGGACTTGTATCAGGAATAGTGTGGCCAGCAGGACCAGGTCAGGGATTGTCCCTCTACTGGTGAGGCTGCACCTCAAATCCTGTGTTCACCTTTGACTCCCAGCATAAGAAGGACATTGAGGTCCTGGAGAGAGTCCAGAGGAGGGAAGCAAAGGTGGTCAAGGGTCTAGAGACCAAGTCCTATGAGGAGTGGCTGAAGGAGCTGGCATTGTTTAGCCTGGAGGAAAGAAGGCACAGGGGAGACCTCATTGTCTGCAACTCCCTGAAAGGAGGGTTTAGTGAGGTGAGGATAGGCCTCTTCTCCCAGGTAACAAGTGACAGGACTAGAGGAAATGATCCCAAGTTATGCCAGGGGAGGTTTAGGCTAGATATTAGGAAATTTCTTTTCATGGAAAGGTTTGTAAGGAAGAGGAACAGACTGCCTATGGAAGCATTCAAAAACGTGGGTGTGGCACTTCAGGACATGGTTTAATGGTGAACGTGGTAATGGTGCTGTGCTGACAGCTGGACTTGATGATCTTAAAGATATTTTCTAACCTCAACAATTCTAAGGTTGCAATCCTCCATTAATTTTTTCCATAACTTAATTTCTATATCTGCAATCCTTTTCTCAGAAGTAGATCTGGGGGCTGATGCTGTAGGGCTTACACTGTTCTCTTACATTTGGCTTTTATGGTTCTCTGCAGAAGGAGTTCATGAAGCAGGTCCAATCCAGTGGAGTGTTGATGGTATTTTCCCAGGCCTGGGTTGAAGAACTGTACCACCAAGTACTAGAAAGGAACATGCTAGGGGAAGCTGGATACTGGGGAAGCCCTGAGGAACACAGCCTTCCTCTTATCAGCATGCTGACAGGTCAGTACAATATTGTGGTGGCAAGGCTGACTTCCAAGCCTGTCTAAAACAAACTTCAATGACATGCTAGTTTATTGCATTACGTACAGAACGGCATGTCATCGTGCAGTATGTGGTGTCTCATGGAATTGTCAGTAGAGAAGGAGCCAGACCTAGCTGTGGCAGGTACTTAAGTGTTTGTTTTGGCTCATCAGAGTGATTTTGAAGCATAGGTTTAAAAAAAAATCAAAACTGTCCCTGGGAGACAGGGAGAGTAGTTTCGCTCACTGAACCGAAACATCTCTTGATTCTGTCAGCTACAGTTCTGGTAGACTTGATACTTGTTAATGATAAACAGTAAGGCTGCTGTTTTCTTGATGTCATAGCAAAGCCATTTCAGTGTGCCTGTGGTGCAGTACAAATATAAACAGTGGCATCTGATCCTGGAAGCCTTCCACAGATTGGACTCCCCTTGGTTCAGACTTGAGCTATGCCAGGGATATGCCAAATGGCACTAGACAGAAGCTGAAAACAGAGAGCACAAGTGCAATCCTTAGCTTCATTTGAGGGGAAAGAAATCAAATTTTGTCATCTGAAAGACAGCAGGATAGCTATGATACTGTATTGATATAAAATGCACTGTCTGCTTTAATGTGTATGTAATTAAAATAGTGTATGCAGGGAGAACACTGGCTTCAGCTGAGCCACTAAGTGTTGATCAAAGGGCACTACTAAAGTTTTTTTACTGATTGTATTGAGCTCAGTGCTACTTTTAGCTACTGAGTTGGGAAGGTGAAAGAAACACTTGGAAAAATGATACCCAGATGTGGAGATGGGGCTTTTAAGAAGGGAAACTAACCTGGTGTCCCTAATATTAAACTCTGCGAGAATCTGGTCTTTTGTTTTGTTGAAGAAAGGGTTGTATTTCTTTTGCTGAGATTGAGCGCATAGGTCTACTAAAAATCACATTTAGGACTTAGGATCCCAGTGTGCATCTTGAGGACTCAGACTGAGGTCTGGTAACATCTAAATACAGGATTTAGCAAGATTTGAAATCCTATATTAAGAAATGTAGAGATTTAGTGTGTGGTAAGTTTCTGAACTATAAGAAATACCTTAAAATCTCTACTGGAAGTTCCGCTCACTGTGTAACTTGAAAAGGGGGAGAGAGCTTTTCGGAGTGGGGTATCTCCCCTGTTCAGCAAAACATTGGTTATACTGGGCAAAGCCTAAGATGCCACAGCTTGTGTTTATACTAAGACTTTAGAAGGTTGCCAGAAAGAGTAACAAAAAAGCACACCTGAGGCATCAGGGGGACTAGTTCTTAATTGTACACAGAGCCCGGAAGACATGGTTTTCTTCTACCATCTGTGTGTCAAATAGTAACCTGATACTTTTTAATGTTCTGGCAGACATTGACGGCTTGGGCAGCAGTGCAATTGGGGGCCAATTGATGGCATCTGCTTCAGCTCTATCTCCTCTTTCCCAAAACCGGAAGACAGATGATTCAGTTGTTGCAGGTACTAAGCCTACTATAAGTACAAGTGTGTCTATCAGCAACGGGTTGTTATGTACCAAAAGGATATGCAGATAAATTGTGTTGAATAACAATTTAAAAAGAAAGTATATCAGCACATTGTACATGTGAATTGGTAGTTCGGAGTGCAGAGAACAAATGTGGCTTGGTTTGTTACCATTAATGATAGAGCTTCTGTTGTGTCATTTTCTAGTATTCATAGTGTTAATATTTTTTCCACTCCAGGAATTGCTTTTGCCCGATACATTTTAATTGGCTGTTGGAAGAACTTGATTGACACTTTGTCCACCCCACTGACTGGCCGCATGGCAGGCAGCTCCAAGGGGCTGGCCTTCATCTTGGGAGCAGAAGGAGCCAAAGAGCAGAACCAGAAGGAGAAGGACTCCATCTGTGTGAGCCTGGATGGGCTAAGGAGGGCAGCCCGGCTGAGCTGTGCTCTAGGTAATTCTGCATAGGGGATGTCATGGCAGAGTCATAAAATAGGGTGGTAACTTTTCTTGAAGGAGTTTGGGAGAAAGAAATGCAGCATCCTGCTCCAGTTTTGCACAGGAATGTGGATAGTGGGAATATGCGTAGAGTGCCCTACAGCATAAACATACGGAGCCAACTTTCCTTGACCCTACCTCTTGTTGAGGTTTTATGGGACTGGGGAGGAAATGTTGATTATACAGTAATTGTGTTGTTGCTTTACAGGAGTTGCTGCTAACTGTGCATCTGCTCTTGCCCAAATGTCTGCGGCCTCCTGTGTCCAAGAAGAGAAAGAAGAAAAAGAAATCCAGGAACCCAGTGATGCTATAGCTCAAGGTATCTACATGATTAAATTACCTACCTCATATTGTCTGCAAAGCTGCAGCTGGAAAGCATTTTGCCACTCACAGTGGCATTTCCCTCTGTTGTTCTGCTGTGCACCACTTGCTCGTAGGCACATGGGTTGGGCATCTTCCATACATGTCCTGCTGTCCTAGGTTTTTCACATTATGTCCCACTAATTATATTCTATATGGAACTGAAATCAGTGGAACAATGCATAAGCCAACAAAGAGCATTTTTCAATGTGTGCTTTTTAAACCTTGTGATCCTAGTACGACCAGAGAGCATCAGAGAAGAAGCTCATTTGGGGATATTTGTGTGTGGGTGGTAATGTAAGCTGAGTTCTCATCACTCTCCCTGTCTGGCTTATATATTCTTGATTAACTTTTGTCATCATCATCAGATATTTAAAACTGTTTCTGAGTCATGTTAAATTTAAATGGAGTAAAAAATTGTGTCTTTTTCGCACATAAAAAGTTCTGCATCTCTATACCATCATTTCAAACATTTCAGTGGAAGTTGAAGTCAGTTGTTGTCTCCAGTGACTATTGAGAAGGAGTACACAAAATTTCTCTGGTTACATCTGATTTCTATTGGCAAGAAGCCCATTAAAAAACACAGCATTGCAGAAATGACCCTGCTTGGTACTTAAATTTGGTGTCTTGGTAGAGAAAACAAAACTGAAAAAGCCTGAGCTTAAGCAAGCTTTTGACTGTGTTGCTGGACATGACTGAAGTGAGTTGGCCAGAGTATACTGAAACAAAGAGGAGGCAGCAGCCATGGCCAGGGGCCAACAGATCTGTTCTGTGAAAGCTTGCAAAGCTTCAAAACTTGTTTCCATTCCAATGCAGCACGAAAACAAAGTTTTTCAGGAATTCTTGGAAAAAATAAATGGATCCAAATAGTTGTAGCTCAGATCAAGATTAGTTTTGCTTTGACAAGAGCTCATTGGTGAAACTTTTTGTATGGAAATACATGTGAAATCCATAAATGCATTTTTTTTCCATAGCAAAGGAGATTTTGGTAAAAATAAATATCCAGTCAGCCATCTCTGAAGAGAAGTACCACTGGCAAACTGCAACTGTTCTGTGGGCAACAGGATGTGAGTTTGGGGGTGGAGGGTGTCAATCTAGCATTGATTTTTATCGTGTATATAGGATTAGTCAAAAAGGATTTTAGTTTTAAAGCTACCTGAGGTTTATTAGGAAGAAATGGGTTTCTCTGATTTTTTTTTGTCTAAAATTCATGGTCTTTTATAGATTTCAGACTGTAATCCTTTGCCATCACCTTGTATACAAACCAGAGTTTGTTTATAAGCTGAAGAAGCTAATTTTATTTAATTTTTTTTACGCTGCAGTGAAACAAAAAGTGGAGCAGAAACTGGAGCAGATGGGGAAAGTGCAGGGAGTCTGCCTGCACACTGCTCATGTTCTGTGTATGGATGCAGTCCTTAATGTGGGCCTGGAGATGGGAAGCCATAATCAGGACTGTTGGCCTCATGTATTCAGGTACCAGCTTTCCCAAAAGAGCCAGAATTCATGCCATGTTGCCTGAAAGTAAGGGACTGAGAAAAAGGGCTTTGCAGACTCTGTGCATGTTCTGTATAAACAGTGTCAGAGTGAATTAACTGCCAGTATCTCTAAAAGAAAAGATGGTGCTGTTTTCCACCACTACTTGGGGACAAAATCAATGCTTAGAAGCTTGAAAGTTGCCAGAAGACTGTGGCAGACCCAGGAACCTAAATGGGCTTTTCAGGCACCTCCACCAAACTGTTTGTTGTCTAGGACATGGGAGGTCAGAGGATGTAAGCAGAAAGGTTATCTATGTGTAGTCTGAGAGTTAGAAATTATCTGTTTATGATTTGTGGAAAATGTCCTGTGATTAGTGCAGGGAGGAGTTGTTTTAAGGTGTTTATTTTCACTTCTCCTGTGTGTTCTCAGGGTGTGTGAGTACATCAGCACGCTGGAGCACAGCCACTTCAGTGATGGTGCTGCCCAGCCCTCCCTTACCATCACCCAGCCACAGCAAGCACCCACAGGGCTGCACCCAGACTCTGAGCCTGGGGAGGCTCCTCAGCCACTGACCCCCGAGCAAGAGACCACCCTCAGCAGCCATCCTGTCATTCAGCCAGTTTCTATCCAGGATCTCATCAAGGACAGCAGTAAGGGAAGAGCTTTTGACTTCCGTGGAGGCAGTCTGCTGTGTGGTACCAGTGCTGCCAAGGCTGTTCTCACACTCTCCACGCAGGCTGACAGGTAAAAGCACTTCTGTCAGGCACCAGAATCCTTGTTCCCAAAGCAGTACCAAAATGGCCCTTTTTGTGCTGCAGTGGGTCTAATCTTTGTTTGTTGCAGCCACTTGCTTCAGTTTAATATCACAAGAGAGCTGCGTGCATGTCAGTCAGCAGTTTCTAAAAGACCTGGGGTTTTTCATCTCTGCAGTATCTGAAAGTACTGAGTTGAGTATGTCTGTGCACAGCAGTGAATATGCCAAGCAAATCAAATGCATTCTGAGAGTGGTGGATTTATTTCTTGCATGTCAATTGATATGTTGTATTCAGTTAAGCAAAGTAAAAGGGTGTCTTGTCCTGACAGGAAGGAGCTGATTGACAAGACCAGTGTCAGTCAGAAAGCAGCTGCTTCTGTCAGGGCTGCATGGACAGTTCATCCGGCTTCCCCAGTGTGTCCAGAGGAGGAGGGGAACCAAATACGGTCACAGAATGGCTGTCTTAAGTGTCCTTTCATCATGGTCTGCCAACTGATACTATTTCTGCTATTTTTCAAGCAGCCCAGGCTACAGTTGAAAAATTCCTGGGTTTGCATCCTTGAAGTTACCTTTTTGATCCAACTGACATTTTTCGTCTCGATCTCTGCCCATGGGAAGGTGCTGAGTATAAATTCAGAGCCAAAAGTAAAGCATAAACTGCCTTTAGAAATTTTGACTTGGGATATAAAAATACCTTTTATTTAGGAAGCTTACGATACAGCTTGGTTCTGAGGATTAGAGAATAGCAATACTGTAATTTTAATGATGCTGGTTTAATTTCTACCCTTTTACTTAAGTACGAATGTTTATTAGGACTTAATTCTTTGTTTCTTAGAACTGTAGAAAGTTTTTCATGAAAAGCAACGACAGAAAATCATACTTTTGTCAATTTCTGGCTGCACCATATGAAATTCCACTGTAATGTCTGTGGAGCTCCCCTCCAGTGTAACCACATTTACTGTTTTATGTGTACAAATTTTAACTGTTAAATCCTAGGAGCCCATTGCAGCTGAAAATAATGACGCTTTTATTTGTCACTGTTTAACCAAAACATAGCCCCATACTAGCCACTATTAAAAAATTTAACTCTACCCCAGCCAAAACCAGCAAAATATTCCAAAATAGCAATTCAGGTAACAGTAACCTTAGGTTTAAGACTTGAATTAATTTATTTTTCAAGTTAGGTTGGTAACTTCAGATAGAGCAAACTGGTGTAACTCCACAGTCAGTGAAGCTATGATGATCTGTGTTGTGAGGACTGGGCATGTTTCAACTGGTTTTTTGATTACTGGTTCATGAATAGCTTATAGAATTAAGCTAACTTGAAAAAGTGACTTTCTGTTTTAGTGATACAGTTGAATCTTGAAAGGGTTCTGGTTGATCCCAGTGAAACCTACTTTTCACCCTCCAATTAATAAAGCGTCTAGATCAAAGTCTTGCTGCAGCACTGTATAAATGAAAAAGCCCTCAATAACCCAAGGTGTCACGAAAGGCAACTTATAGAAGCCACAGGCAGATAGGAGTCTTCCTCTTACATACACATTTAAGTCTACATCGCATGAATTTTTTCAGTTAGATTCTGTTCTTTACCTACAGGCTTTTTGAAGATGCTGCTGACAAGTTAAACTTGACGGCATTGGCAGGCTTCCTTTACCAGCTCAAGAAGGCTTCTCAGGCCCAGCTTTTCCATTCAGTCACAGATACAGTTGATTACTCGCTAGCAATGCCAGGTAAATCACCTGAAGATCCTGTAGAGTGTTTTATATACAATTGTACTGCTGACAGGACTTACTTTGTACTCCTACAAATTTTTTCCAATTGAAATTTCAAGGTATAAATAAAACACAGTATGTAGTCTAATAAGATGTTTCTTATTAGAATTGTGGGAACAATTTTTTGTCTTTAGAAAAGATTGAGTCCTTTTTTGGAATGGGGACCACATCCACACCTGCTTTGAAACACATCCCAGGACATTCATTTGGTTCTTGGACTTTGAGGGTGTTAATTGCCTGCCAATATATAATCACAACTCTGTTTTTGAACCCAGGCCAGTATGGAAACTTGGGTCAATCTAGACTTAAGACAGTGGACTTAGGTTTGACATTTGACAGCAGGATAACCTCAGAAGTGTTCAGCAAATGGGCAATAGAGAACAAAGCACACAAATGAAAAATGTTAAAGAAAGTAGTAGGATTTGTCCTGCTTGATTTTCCCCAATAGAGTAGAGCATGTACCTCACAGTACAAAGGTTTTCATCTCTATCTCCAATAGAGCAGAGGAATTGGACATAAAGGAAGATAACTTCACTTAAATTTATACCGTGTCTGTAGAAGCTACATTAGTTATACAGGTTTTGTTCTGTCCTGTGTCAGACACAGTTTTTATCTGTGTCTCCAATTTAATTGGTTTCTTCTCTCCCTGAAGTGCTACTTATCATTTTCTCAGTATGACATTTAAAGTTTGTGGTTTTTTTGGTTTTTTTGGTCTTGTGTCTTTTGATCTCCAGACCTCGACATTCATAACTCTAGTTTTAATAAATAGATTTCCTCTTTTCATGTTATGTAGTGGCAAATCAACAGTAGTTTTAATACTGAAATTAAAATTAGGATAGAGGAATTAAGTGCTATTTTTTATTTTAAAAGTGATATGTCCCCTGATTACATCTTTTGTTAGAGGTAAAAGCACCAGCGTATTTGAAATGAGAGGATGAGGTGTCTTTCCAAATGTTTTAAGAGCAATGGAAAAGTAATCCCTTTCAACAGGAAATAACAAGTATTAGTAACTAGGGAACAGAAAAGCATTTTCTCGCATTCTGTTCTTTGTATCCTTTGCTTAGTAAGAAATACAAAATTAAATACCCAAGCTAAATAATTTGCAGTTTATAATCTTTCCTGTAGATGTCACCAAAACTTTTAATAACTACCATTTTTGGTCTTAATATCAATTATCTTACTCCTTGCTTAACTTTACTGCACTACTTTTCCAAGCCTTTCTCTGTCAAATGTTTGCAAAAAAAGTGATCACTTAAAGTATGTATAGTAAACTTTAAACTTGGGTCTGTCTCCTGTCCTTTAACCTTTTTATTACATTTACCAATGTGATTTATATGAGTTTTGGGTTTGTTTTTTTTTTTCTTGCCCCCACTAAAGCTTACCAATAATCAATCACTTAATCAGTAATTTCTAATTCCAGTTCAGACATTTAGGAGTGGAGGAGCAGCTGATGCTTAGCTTCCATTTATTCTTATACTTTCTTGTAGGTGAAGTAAAATCTACACAGGACAGGAGGAGTGCACTTCACTTATTCCGACTTGGTGATGCCATGCTCAGAATTGTAAGGAGTAAGTCCCGCCCATTGCTCCACCTCATGCGCTGCTGGAGCCTGGTAGCGCCTCACCTTGTAGAGGTAGGAATGGGGGACAAAAATGGGAATGTGTGCGCGAAGCAACAAAGCTGAAGAAGATGGAGAAGGCTTTATAGCTTTTAAAATGTATAAAAAACTTCAATATTGTCAAATCTGCTCTGTGTTGTACACACTGTGTCATATATTGCAATATTGCCACCAAGGAGTGTGCTTTTAAGTGACCTAAAGGGGCAGGGACAGGGTGTTGAACTGCTGCAATATGATGCAACTTGTGTCTGGTGTAAAAACTGAAACCAGCCCAAGGGGCTGTAAGTGACTCCTCCATCTGCCTATATTCCCAGTCAAGGTCAGTTGCATCCTTGCAATTCTTCCCATAAAAGGATGCAGGTTTTCTTTTCCCACATAAAGCCATCTCAGCTGCTACCTTTTGAAGGGAATAATGGTCACACAGTCCAAACAAAAGACAACATTTCACTCAAGTTCTGTCCTGTGGGTTTTAGTATTTAATTTATTTATTTATAGCTCTATGTGTTTTTAGTTGTTAGGAAACAGTCATACATCCGTAGACCCCCAGGCAGCTCAGAGTCTCAGTCATCTGTTTCCATTACAATGGGGTCCCTGGTCACATCAGTGGTGAAGCTGTTTTGAAGGTTCAGTAACATGTAGTGCTTACCTCCCTTTAAAGAGTCTGATTAAGAACAAATTTTTTGCTTGGACACAGTCTAATAGTTCTTTCCCTGCAGGCTGCCTGTCACAAGGAGAGACACGTGTCTCAGAAGGCTGTCTCCTTCATCCATGACATCCTCACTGAAGTGCTGATGGATTGGAACGAGCCTTCTCACTTTCACTTCAACGAGGCACTTTTCCGCCCCTTTGAGCGCATCATGCAGCTGGAGCTGTGTGATGAGGACGTGCAAGACCAGGCAAGTCAGCTCTGATCAATGTGTCTGTATCTGGTCTCCATGCCCATAAGGATGGTTTTCAGAGTGCACTTGGTCCACCTGAGAGTGTTTCCCAAATTCCCTTTGAATGTTGCCCTTTAATCAATCTTCGAGGAGTTGAGAGTGCTCTGCCTACCTAATCCAGCATTGTGGCAGAGCACAGAGACAGTAGACCTGGCTTTAAAGCAATCAAGTGAAGATTTTCTACAAAAAAAATTTAAAGAATAAATAAATCTAGACTGTCATAGTGAGGTCTAGGAATGTGTTTAAAGACATTCTCATTCCTTATGAAGATTCATCTGTATATCAGTTTTGTTTTCTGGTTCCTTTTCTTTTAACCCCTCCTACACTGGCTGCAGGTGATCACTTCTGTAGGAGAGCTGGTGGAGATGTGTTCTACCCAGATCCAGTCAGGATGGAGACCCCTGTTCAGTGCCCTGGAAACAGTACACAGCAGCAGCAAGTCAGAGGTTAAAGAGTACCTTGTAGGAGAATACTCTATGGGTAAGGACTTACTGCACTGTTTCAAATGTGCTTTTGATTCCTTGGGGGACACAGTAACTAATTCAATATATTTAAATGCCCAAACTGAACAGTGGCAGTACAGCACTCCAGAACGGTGCCAAAGTATCTGACTTATTAGTTGGGGTAGGAAGGAAAGCAGATGTGACCTTTAATCCTCTACATTCTAACAAATTATTAGAATGAGAAAGAAGTGCTTCAAACCTACTTGAATAATTCTGAGCAAGACAGTAGTGCAAGGCTACTGAGCTTGACTGAGCATTTGTCAGTATCCTGCTGGAGAAAGGACTGTATCCAAGCAGCATGTCTCTTATGGACTGTCATCCCTATTGTATGAAACCTATTGCTCTTATACATCAGGGTAACTTAATGTGATAATCTAGGCAAGTGCTTGTCCAGGCCTTTGATCACAAGGCTTTCAGATTCCTCGTGCTATTACAGGCCACATTTCTGTAAGAATGTGCATCCCTCCCAAACATGTTTGCTTGTATGGAAATGGGTTAATATGGGAAAACCCATTTTTTCTATTCTTTTGCTCCATTAGAGGGTATGTTTAAATGTGACAAGTCAGTTGTGAGGGATATGGTTTTCCTTCTAAACTTTGTCATTGAGATCTGTTATGGTTGATGGCTGAAAGCTGGTGTTACACAGCCTTTGAAGACTGATAATCTACTTCAGAAAAGCAAGGATATTTTGTTACTCTATAGTCTGAATAGTTTTCTACATGATTGATGTCATCTTGGCAGTTTATCAAAAACTAAACCAGAAACTAAACAGAAACCTCAACCAAACAGAAGCATTAGCTCCTGAGTTCAAGAGCTCAGACCTGCTCCTACCATTTGAGCAGGCATAAACTGGTGTTTGTCATAGATTGGGCAAACGAGGGAATCTCTGTCACTTCCTTTGAAATGCTACAAGTTGCATAGGAGCAAGAGAAGGTTTTACATTTAAGATGATTTCTGTCTCTGCCCAGAATAGGGAAGATTCTACAGATTCAGTTAAACTGTTGAAAAATGGTTGGAAATTATTTTAAGGGGCTGTGAGGAAAAGTTCTCGTCTTGTTATCTCTACAGGGAAACGCCAGGCTCCGGTGTTTGATGTCTTTGAAGCATTTCTAAACACAGACAACATCCAGGTCTTTGCCAACGCTGCCACCAGTTATATTATGTGCCTTATGAAGTTTGTCAAAGGACTGGGTAAATATTTTCCCATTAAACCATGATATGTCAAGCTTGATCCCACAGAAGAGGATAATTCAATTATGTAATACATAGTAGCATGGTAGGAAAGAGAGGGGGAGTGAAGATGTTGAGTCCTGAATGCTTTAAAAAAATAAAATAAAATCAAGACCAAGGGGATTATTTCCGTAACATTTTTAATACTATCAGTTCTTCAAGTTCTTATAGTAGCAAAGATGTGTCTCACTATTAAGTGTCTGCTTCTTAATTTGATCTTAGTTTACACCAGGACTTGCTTATATTCATGTAAATAATAAAACAAAAAAACCCCTCTAAACCTAGAATATTGCAGAAATGGCCTGGCATTGTGCAGAGATAGCATGGAATGTTTGGAATAGAGCAGGACATGTTTTACAGTGCAGGCAGCAGAGACCAGGTGTAGCATGTCAGGGTGACCCTGCAGAATAATTGTCATGCTTCACCAACCTTCAGAACAAAGGGAAATGGTACTGGATCGTTCTGTCCCCGTGCTGGTGATCCATGACTCGCCTTGATCATTAGAATCTGACACTTTTCATTGAACTGTGACAATGTTGGGGATTTTTTGTGGATGTAAATTATAGAACTTTTAAGTAGTGATAAAATGGGGCTTTTGGTTCCTATATGAATATTAATTTACAGAGGTTTCTAGGTCTGTAAGCACCTCTTTTTGATTAAAATGCAGCATCTAGTTGTAGCCGATCTACTCTTTAATGTTACTCTTTTCTCATTGAGCTATTTCACCATTGATTTCAATGGGGGAAGAATTCACATTGTGATGTAATTGTAATTGCAGTTATTTCTACAAAAGAGAAATAAACTTATATGTCCAGTACCAATAGAGGGAACTCGTGTTTCTTCTGGAGAGCTTAAAAGCCTGTCTTATATTTCTTAATTTTTCTTGCTTTCATGAGATAGTTTGACCCCATTGTGGTCACATGTCAAAAAGCAAGGTCTTTTTTTGAATTAAAGGTTATAGGACAATGGGAAACATCAGCAAATACAATGCCATACTAAGTGCGTTTTATTATAAAACCAAAGGATTCAAACTTCACTGGCTGACTTGGCTGATCTCAGAAGAAGACAAAAATTTAAAATACATTATGGAGGGAATAGTTAAGAGCATAGAAAAAACAAATAAATATAGTGAAAGGAGAACAAAGTAGGATCTAATAAAATGATTTAATATTTATCTTGTGCTTTTTATGAGAGGAATAACTTTTTAAGGCAAGAAAATGTTAATAGCAATTTAGTCACACTTCAGATTTGGCACCGAATGGGAAGCACTTAGCTAAACTGGAAGAATGGTTTTGAGCCAAGTATTTTAAGGTGGACAGAACATTAGCTGAGAGGAGACTGGCAGACAGGGAAAATGATGGAGTGAATGGAGTTATCCAGACAGGAACTCTGCAGCAGGATGCCTTGGAACTGCTCTGCTTATTGAATTCCCTTAGTGAAGCTGGCCAGAAAGGAGCATTCTGCTGAGCAGTCTGGGAATACCAGCAATAGAGAGGCACTAGAACCTGGGGATACGTGTCATACAGTTGAAACTGAGATCTTGATACCTGCGTTAGACAGCAGAAGGAAGTGTAGTATACAAAATGTAAGATAATGTATTTAAGCAGTAAATAAACTAATGGGAAGAACTTGTGGTAGAAGAATTTTCTGGGGCAGTGGGGTGCAAATGAATAGAAAAAAAATAGTGTAGTAATTGAGCAAAGGATGAATATGAGCAAGTAATTCCTATACCCGTGGAAGAAAGTGGAATGGAGTCAATATGACAGATAATATAATGTATTATTATTATAACTCCAAAATACTCTACTAAAGAGATATTAAATAGGCATATGTTTATTAAAGCATTTATTCATATAAAAATTTGTGTACAAACTTTGGCCAGTGTTATTGCATTCTTTGTGTGGGGGTCACCTGGCTGTCATCTTAAGAAGATCAAACAAAGGATGTTTTCTGGATTCTGTTCAGACATTAGGGTGTAACTGAATGAGAAAAGAAAACTAATGCTTTATTTCCTTTCTTCTGTCCTTCCCAATGCTGCCTTTCCTGTCCCTAGGGGAAGTAGACTGTAAAGAGATGGGTGACTGTGTGCCAGGATCAGGATCTGCATCTACAGACTTGTGCCTTCCCGCGCTTGATTACCTCAGGAGATGTTCTCAGGTATGATGAACAATCTTACACAGGCACTAACCTGGCCTGGGAAACAGTTCTAACCTGCAGGCTTTGCATCAGTCTTTGGATGATTTGCATGAACACAAAAGAGTCTGTGGTGACCCTGATGGTAATACCCTGCATTGCCAAATGGACAGGAGTAATCTGAGGGGATATCATACCTTCCACTCCAGGTAGCAGTGGGAAAACTGAGGAGATAAAAACACTCAGACCCAGGGAGTGTGTTAGAAAATGTGAACGTTCAAAACCGTAGTAACATAATTCAAAGCTAAATTCATTCTTATTTAAACAGTTGCCATAAACAGTGTTGGGAATGAGAGACCAAAAAAAAGAAAACAAAAACAAGAAGTTGAGAATTCTTATATTTTAAGAACAACAGCTTACACCCTCTGAAATGCAGAAGCAGCTTATTTGTACCACGCAAACATATCTGAAGCTCAGGACGAATCTCTAATACATGGAATACTGGCATGTTTCCTGTAATCTCCTAGCATATATTATTATCCAGGGTTATCTGGACAATTTTTGTCTGATTTTACAATCTTGTTTGTATTTCTCTAGCACCTGCAGGTCTTTTTGTTGGACCCAGGCCATCTTTTTCTGGGTACACTGCAAAAGCACAACAAAGGATACTATCATTGCTGAAAGTACTTGATACCTAAATTCAGAGATAATGGGTGGCTTCATCCGACTGAGAAAAGAAGGGAAGAATAAGGCAATTCAGAATAATAAACAGCAGACATACCAAACTCAACTTGCTATCTTGTTCAACTAAAACATTAATAAATACCTGTCTTTATATCTAATGTATGTTCTGTCTGTACACTATTTGTACCACATTGCTATTCCTCATCCTTACAAACTCCAGTTCACAGTGAGGGGGAAATATTTTCTCCTCTTTAAAAGAAGCAGCCATTTATATCTTGTTATACCTTTTAACTTGCCAGTAAAAGAACAGAAATGACTAAAAAAATCCTGTCTGTATATTGCAAGTACATTATTTACTTAGAAATAATTAATGATTAAATGCTGGTAGTATCCCTGCAATAGTATGGCTAACGGAGCTTCGTAGGTCATAGATGCCATCAGTGAATTGTAACGTTTGCCCTTCACAGGTGAGAAGAGAGCATGCTCCCATCTCAGAAATATG
This sequence comes from Donacobius atricapilla, assembly GCA_013397315.1. Lineage (NCBI taxonomy): Eukaryota > Metazoa > Chordata > Aves > Passeriformes > Mimidae > Donacobius > Donacobius atricapilla. The sequence goes on along the minus strand of WBMY01010094.1, from coordinate 838,894 downwards.
TCATTTAAATTGCTGCTCTCCCTCTCTTTATCCACAACCTTTTATTTGTTAGTGAACGGAAGACTTCTGGCCTCTAACTGTGTTTGCATACCTTTTATTTTATTTTATGTACCTGTGTTGTATGTGATCACTTTTACAAACTTTTCCAGGATATTTATCTTCTCTTTTTTTCACTTACCTCTTCTCCACCCTCCCAAGTTGTTAGCCAAAATCTATAAAATGCCCTTGAAACCCATCTTCCTCAGTGGCCGGCTGGTTAACTTGCCCCGAAGAGCGCAGGAACAGTCAGCCACCAGTGAGGATGGGATTGAGTGTATCCTTTCTGACTTCGATGATGACACTGGTAAGTGCATTGAAAGTAATTGCAGAACTAATCAATTGCTTCTTCTATGCATTGCTGCAAATTTTGCCAACTGCTGAAAGCAAAAAGGAGGGAAAACTTCATAGTTTATTGTTTCCTTGTTGTCTACACACACCCACCTTGGAAGTTCAGGTCCAGTCACCTTCTTTATGTAAAAGATACAGTTCATATATAAGAAAAATACAGCCCCTCTCTTAGGGCAAGGTAACAGTATTTTAATTAAGGATTATTTTGACTATCTTGATATTCATAATACAACCATTGTGTATTTCTGAGACCTAACACAAAAATACTTTCTAGACCTCAGCTGAACTAAAGGAGTGAAAACCTTTTGAAGTTGATATTGGCAGGCCTGCCTTTAATAGAAAAAAATACCAGTATTGAGTTACAGTCTAGAAAGATAAAGATTCATTGTTTAAATGTTTCTCAACTTAGGTCCTGTAGTCTGTTGAAATAAACAGGGAATTTCTGAAGTCCATAAAAAGCACTGTGACCTCCAGAAAAACAAGCAGCATTTGTCTCCTGATTATTTGTGTGGTTTATATGGGTTGTGGATTAATCAGGTGTTGGATGAACGAGAGTGTGCAGAGCCAAACAGTAGAGGAATGCAGCCTTATGGGTTCTGGGCTCAGGAGACCTTCACAGCAGTACTTTTGAATATGTGAATTACTGAGCTGTTCCAACCAGGCTGCCTCTGTGAAGAGTCAGCTGCAACCCAGCAGAAAGCAGGCTGACTCCAGTGCATTTCATTCTTGTGCCTCACCAGACTGGCCCTTGGTACCTGCTTTTATCTGGACTCTTCCACTGTGTGGATTGTCCTGTTCCTGCTACCCTGGATAAAGGAGAGAAAAGCTACTCTCTGAAACCAGAAAGTCACAAGTCCTAGTTTTTCACAAAACAACCTTTTACTTCTTTCTGTGCTGGGTTTGTTTTTTCTCTCTTGGGGGATTTTAGGATATTCACCTGGGACATAGGAGACCCAAGTCATTGGAGCCTCTGCTTTGAATCAGACTTGGAACTTGGCCTAGTTGCCACCTCAGTTGCCTACTGTTCAGAAGTGACTCTGCCTGTCAATCTCTTGCTGTAAACAGAAATTATCACCCTGCAGCAAATAAACCTTCTTTTGGTTCTTATCAGAGCTAAGCCCTGAGACTGTCACCCAATTTGTTATTTACATGGCAGTGGTGTTAGAACACTGCTAGGCAAACTGACTTTACAAAGACACAAGGCAGTCTTCACCTGGCACTCTAGTGCTCACTCAGTAGCAAGATGAGGCAAAATGTTTTAACTTTGCCATATTTGCAGTATATTTTCGTACTGTATTTGATTTTGTGCTGGATTCTTCAAGAGGGTCTTTTAGAGATACTCAATTCTCCCAGATTAGAAAATGTCCATGGGCTGTTTCCTTATCCAGAAGTATCACTAAAGTCTAACTGACTCAAAATAATGTCACCATACATACTGCCCTCTGAAAGTGGTGTGAATAAGTAAATCATCAACCTAGTTACAAAGTCATGATTTAACTGTTTTTTCCTTGCTTCTCAGGAAGATTCTTGCAGTCAGCAAGCTCAGTGAATCTTTAAACAAAGTTCCCTCTTGTATTGCTTTTAGAACCTACTTAGCCAGCAAGCATCATTACATCAGCATAGCTACCACTGGCAGAGAACATGAACTTATTAGTGAACCAAAGTAAAATCTATTTTAGCCTAATAAACCCATAGACTTTTAAGATGATTTTACTCAAGAGTGTAATGTGCAAGATCCATCTAGTTGTTCATGTTATCATGGGGAACTAGTAAATACTTAAGGGATCTGTGAAAAATTAAAGGGCGGCAATCCTAACGATCCTCAAAATTCTATTGAATACTAGTTGTATCCCATAATCTTTTAGGGGATACCTGTTTGCCAGTGTAGACCAGAGCTCACCTGTATCCTTTCTGCTGTTCTGGAATTTGTCCAGGTCTGTGACCTCTTCAATATCTAAAGATGGCATGTGAGGCAGCCTGATCATACCTCATGAGACATTTTTACTGTTGAGTTCAGAGTACCAAGTAGAGCCAGTTAAATTATGGCTAGTCTCCTCAGGAGTGTTACTTTAAAGCATAACCTAATGGAGTACAATCTATCCTGGGCAGCATTTGCAATGGTAATGAGATGAGGTTTTATTTATGTTTTTTTGTGGGATATTTTACACAAAGTTAAAAGAGACTGAGCTAGTAGGAATAATAAAGTATGACAAGAACAGGATGTGCATTGATGAGGAAGGAAACAAAACACAAACTTGCTAAAAAAGGAGGGGAAAGGAAACCATCATTTCAGAAATGGCTATTGCCCGCAGCCATTGCACGGCAACAGTAAACATGCAAGAACCGTGATCTTTAAGCTACTTAATAAATTTCCCTCATTTCTGAGGGCAAGTTTCACCTGTGTCAAGCAGTAACTTACTCATGTTTTTTAATATTTCTTTCTTTACTTGTAGGCCTTATCAATGTCTGGATTATTCTGCTGGAAGAATTAACAACTGCCATATCCAACTGTCCCCGTCAGCACCAGCCTCCTACTTTGGATCTGCTCTTTGAGTTGCTGAGGGACGTTGCCAAGACACCTGGTAATGAAAGGGCTTGATAAAATGTGAGCTAGTGGAGTCCTAGCCAAATCTTTTAGACTCCTAAGCCATTTCTGTAAAGTATGGTACTTATGTTAAAGCTGCACAGAGACAGTCTTTACTAGAAAGGGATTTTCTCAGAGCCGATTAAGTTGTTCTGGTTAGTCCATCATTCTGTTGACAAAAGGTATCTTGTAAGAGTATATTGAACATTGCACCATAAAGAGGTGTGGTACTCTATCAGTGTCCTAGCCACAGAAAGTGTTTACTTCGTGTCTAGGAAATGGAAAGGGAAAATTACATAATGCTGCAGATCTGCTGGGAAAGACTGCAGGTAAACTGTTGGCCAAATGTACCTCATAGCTACATCCAAAACATTTTGCCACTCTCATCCCACAAAAAAGTTGCAGAACCTCTTTCCCTCAGCATTACCTCAGGCTTCAGATTGGAACAAGTTAGCAAATCTACTGAGCATGTAGGCTTTGTAAGCAAGTACATACAACCATTATTGTGTTTATTTTAAGGACCAGGATTTGGCATTTATGCAGTTGTACATCTTCTTCTTCCCACGATGTCTCTTTGGCTCCATCGCAGCCATGGTGACCATTCTTACTGGGATGTGGCATCTTCTAATTTCAAGCATGCCATTGGCCTTTCCAGTGAACTTGTAGTGGAGCACATTCAGAATTTCATACACTCAGGTATGTCATTGTAGTGGCACATCTACTGTCATCAGTGGCATGTTACTGAATAGCTACTTGGGGAGATGGTTCATTGCTTTTTGGTTGCTAAAGCATAAAATAGGAGCAAAGTGAAAAATTTCTGATTGGGATTTTTTTTTTCTTTATAGGGTTTAGAATTACAGGGAAAAAACTGTAAGACGCTTATGGAAATTACTTAGACCAGGCTCCTTCTCAGAGCAGGGCTATCTTCAAAATTAAAAAGATCATCATCTTTAGTATACTTCCCAAAAGAAGCTACAAAGACTTTGATCATGAGGAACTAGAATATCAGAAACAGGATCTAAGATAATTTCTCCTGTACCATTTCAGTCTAGACATTTTGTATTTTTACCTTACAAAGGATTGTTCTTATTTCAGCTTGATGTGATGCATGTTTCAATAGCTGCATAAAAAGCATTTGGTTTTGCGAATTCTCTGAATAGCAGTAAGTGTAGCAAGACTGTTCATCTCTAATTATAATGAAAAGGCAATGAGGTTAAAACCAGTCTGTGTTTTTTCCTTATAGATATTGGTTATGAAAATATGATCAATACTATGCTGAAAGATCTTTTCAAGTTACTGGTAGCCTGTGTAGCAGAACCAACAGAAATTATTTCCAGAGTCGGCTGCTCCTGTATCAGGTAACCCAATCTGTTCACTCTTAGCATTATATTCAAAAAAGATATCTATGTCTTTGAAGAACTTTTGGACTGATAAGTTGGTTAACATCTCAAAAGAAGTCTACAATATGTCTTAGCTCTTTTTAGTTGAATAATGAATTTTAGACTTATTAACCTTTCCTTACTGTTTTCAGTGTGCTTCAGAACCTGTGATTTGAGGCATTACTATGTGTATGATTCTCAAAAAAAGCACTTAGACTTTACTTATATGTAGTTAGTCAATAATTGATCCTTAAGAAAAAGGTTCTTCTGGCATTTACAGGTCTTTAGAGGTAATAAACACCTTTCACAGTCTTCAGGTTTTACAGTCATAATCAAAATAAGCACTGCATTTATACAGTTACATAGTGTGTGGTTCTTCTGGCAACATATCTATTTAAAGAGGAAAAGCAAAGGAGAAAAAATGTCACAACTATAGTGTAATTACAAAACTAGGACAGGGTAACAACTGAGGAGATTGGATAACATTAGCTTGCTACTGAGTAAGCCTTTTGTTCTGTTTTCATAGAATCATAGAATGGTTTGGGTTGGAAGGGACCTTAAAGATCACTTAGTCTCAACTCCCCTGCCATGGGCGGAAACACTTTCCACTAGATAGACCAAGTTGCTCAAAGCCCCATCCATCCTGGCTTTGGAGAATTCCAAAGATGGGAATTTTCAACCTTCTCCTTTCACAAGTAAGAATTGTCTAGTCCCTGCTTGAACATGATAACATTGTCTTGTGTCCTTGCAGGTATGTGTTGGTGACAGCAGGGCCTGGTTTTACTGAAGAGATGTGGAGGCTTGCATGTTGTGCCTTGCAGGATGCATTCTCTGCCACCCTGGAGCCAGTAAAGGTAAAACTGCCATTTTTCTGTCAGTCAAAATGTAATCACATAGTGGATGCACTGACTTTTGACAAGTCGTTTATTTGTCAGTTCACAGTTAAACATGTTGAATCAACAGTGGAGATTGAAATCAGTTTTTCTAAACATGTACAGACAGCAGTAGTAGCTTACAGTTCTGATTTATTTTAAATTTCCTTGCCAGTATAAAATGAACTCTCAGAAGAGTTCAATAGGTGAAAGTTGCCCTTTTGATCCATTTCTTCCTCTGGATTTATAAAAATTATGTAGACGACAATGTTGTTTTCCTGTAGCTGCATACTCCATATAGACTAGTTTTCAATTCACTGTCTGTTTTGTAAACAAAATAATCCTGTAAAGGCTATGCAGACCAGCATCCATAGGAAGCTGCCTTTACATTGGAGATACTAATTGCCAGATGGCAGGTGACCAGCTGGCGGGAATGGGAAAGGTCACTGAATCTTGTATTTCACACAAACAGGCTGGGCATGGCTACAGTCGTTTGTTTAACACACAGTGAAATTCTGATGTTGTGTCTCTCTATAGAACCTGTTGGGCTATTTCCATAGTGGTACTGAAAGCTTTAGTGGAGATGCCTGTGAAGTGAAGGTGGCAGCCCCCTCCCTCTCGCCAAGTGCTGAAGCTGAGTACTGGAGAATCAGAGCCATGGCACAACAGGTACTGACAGATGTTTCAGGGGAAGTCAGAAAACCTTTTAAACTTGGAGCTTTTATTTACAAAGGTGTATTTTTTCCACCATCTTCCTCACAAACCCTAAAGGCAAAGACTTTCTCAATACCAGGCTAACATGAATTGTCTAATAGTAGTATTCTGAAAAATCAACAAAATCTAGAAAAAACAAACAAGAAACCAACCAAAAAAAAAACCTGTCACCCTGTAAATAGGAATCTGGAATGCCTAGAGTGGGAAAAAATGCATGGGTATCTAAAGAGGACTGACAATGAGCCTACTGTGTAATGTGATTTTAAAATTTGCCAGGTTAACATACCTCAGTGGAGATGTTTCTGATGGAGAAAAGGAAATAGTGGTGTCTCTGTGAATCCTCATCAAGAAGAGGATCGCATAGATTTCTGAATACTCTGTTAAAGGATGACAAATTCAAAGCACAAAAATTGCACTACAACAGAGATGGTGATAAGAAAATAGGAAAAAATTATTTGATTAACCTATCAAAGCATTTTTCTCTATAAATACCTAGGTATAGATTGCAAAGAAGAAAACGGGTTACTGGCAACTAGAGGATAATGCTGACATTTAACAAATGATTCACTAACTCCTAATCAGAATTAGCAGAGCAAACTTGGAAACAACCTTCTTAGGGTCCTTTTGACTATGGTGAAGATTATTCATTCTATGAAAGTGGTTCTATGAAACAAGTTCTTTGAAACACAGCAGACTGAACTTAATGACCTGCAGGGTACCATAAAACTGTAAATACCATATGACAGTTTCAGCATGGGAAAGCAGATAAATTAAAACAGCCAGCAGATGTTTGATGTCAATTTCTGACTTGATAAATCGTACTCTGATGCTGTTTAAAAATCTGAGACACACAGACCAGGATTGGTGATCACAAATAATGTGGTAGTGGCACACATTGTTTGAATAGAAAATGTGTTTTAAATTAAGTTTTAAAGATGCAGAACTCAAGAAAGCAGGGAATATAACATTAATATTTTTCTTGTGGACAGTATCAGTGGCACTCCCTGAGCCCTCCTCAGTGAGGGTTTGCCACAACTATGAAGCTACAAAACAAAGCTACAGCAATTGAGAGTTGTTTCTCTATTTCCCACTGAACTGATTTTGGCTGGGATGGAGTTAATTTTCTTCCTGGTAGTTGGTACAGTGCTCTGGTTTGAATTTAGTTGAGAATAATGTTGATAGCACACTGATGTTCTAGTTCCTGAATAAAGCTTACACTAAGTCAAGGACCATTCAGTTTCCCATCCTCTGCCAGTAAGGAGGTATGTGTGAAGCCTCGGGGAAGCATGGCCAGGACAGCTGATGGAGACTGGCCAGAGGGACATCCTGTACCATAGAGTGTCATGCTTAGTATGTAAATGGGGGGAGTTGTCTGGCAGGGGCTGCTCAGGAACACACTTGGCATCAGTCATTGGGTGATGAGCAACTGTACCATGCAAGTTTTATTTCTCTCTCTCTCTCTTTTATTTAATTGACTCCCTTTTTGTAGTGGTGGTTGATATTACTGTCTTTTATTTAAATTATTAAACCATTCCTATATCAACCCATGGAATTTATCTTTTTTTCCCTGATTCCCCTCCCCATCATTGAGAGGGATGGGGTGAGGGGTGTGGTAAATTCATGGCTGCTTGGTATTTAATTGCTGTCTATGGTTAAACCACAACACACCCCCGAAGAATTGCATATTTGCTGTCTGTTGTATCTTCATGGCTCAAAATAATCCTTCCAACAACCAACCTTTCCAGGTGCAACTGGCTAACTGTGCAAACAGGTCCATGTCTCCACTGTATGTGATACTTTCAGATAGAAGCATACAGACAGCAGAAATCTTAGTTTGGTATTTGGTGTTATGCTGTATACAGGTTCAAAGAAAAATATGTCTGTCCTTTGCCCTGCACCCTGCTGGATGTCTGGAGGTAGCCCATTGCTGTTTTACCAAAGTAGCATCCTTCGGGAAAGGTCTGCCTGGGGGGATACCTCTCTCTCACTGTAAAATAATTCAGTACGACAGATATTTCACACTGCAGGGAATCTTATTCCCAGCCCCTCCCCACCCCAGACCCACTGCAAGTGCTAAACTGATTGTTTTATGTAACTTGTTGTTTTCTAGGTCTTCATGTTGGAGACTCAGTGCTCCCCAAAAACCCCTAGCAACAAGGAAGGGTTTGAACATGCCCAGTCGTGTGTACTCATCATTGACCTGCCGCCAGATAAGAAACCAAATGGGCATAACCAGAGAAGGTAAAATATCTTCCAAGGAAGACACTGTGTCACTAAAAGCAAGATAAAAATATTGCTGGACAGGAAGAGATGTGAACTGAGCCTGGTAAATCATACCTCTCCATAGGGCTCATCAACAAAAACGAATACACTGATCAAATTAGGTGTTGTGACACTGTTGCATTTTTAGTGATACCTAGAAAATGCAATGTCTGCTTCACTAAGGGTCTTTTAAATTCAATATTACTTAGTTAAGAAGGTAGAAAAAGGTAATGGATAAACTGAGGCATTATAGACTGAAGAGACCACATCCAAATCTGCAAAGCTGTCAACATTGAGCTAGGGACCATTGTTTTTGCTTGGCACATTATTTTTGTGGAAATCTTTCTGTTATGTTACCACCTGAGAAACTCATCTATTTGCACTACAGTCTGATCCTGTGGAAGAATATTTCCTTTTGCTTGTGCTTGGTTGTTTAAACAACTGCTGTACCATCATTTGGGCCAAGAACCAGAATTCTGCATTCAGGGTTTGTGTTTGTATTGCAAGGTATGTAATGGCAAGAAATTGTCTTTTATGAGATACCAAACATGGTTTTATACCATTCAAATCTAAACTATTGCTTGCAACAAGAGACAGAATGTGGTGTTCCTTCTTTGGATTGACAGGAAGAAAGATCATGCAAGATGTCTCTATTCTTACACTGCTGTACAGAAGTTTTCCCCCAAGAGCAGGAGCTCTGCTGCCTCACCATCAGAGAATAGGGCCCTGTACAGAGACAAAGAAAGCTTGAGATCACAGGTTAAACCCTTCCTTTACAGGGGAAAATATCTATTTTATCCAAAGGCTAGCAGGTCATTCTTCTTGTTACTATGAATGCAAAGCAGAAGACTGGAATATTCACCTCTCACAGCACATAAGGCCATGCAATCTAACAGGCTGTGTTTGTAAGGGTAGCAAGGATTTTGCTTGTCTTTAAACAAATAAATAAAGCTTGCAATTAATACAAACTCTGAATGCTCTCACACTGCACTTTGTCCAACCAACTGCTAAAGGTGTATATGCCCATAACCAAGGGTTATCCCAGCAATGCTCATTTTTCCACCAAAACTCAACTCACAAGTTGACTGTGCCACTGTTTTCATATTATTTGCTACAGCAGTGCAGTAATATGGCAATCATGCATGATAGTAAATGTGGCCTTTCCAAAGTTTTACTTTAACCTTAGCAGGGTTTCACTTCTCCCTTTTGGTTTTGTTTCCTTAATGCTGCATCGTTTCACAGGAAGCTGGGGTAAGGGAGCTTTTCTTCTTCCTAAAAAGCAATCATATATTTCAGTTTGAAACTTTGGGCAGAATAAGAAAATACTATCCTTAACCAGCTTTGAAACTGTGTTTTCATGCGTAGTTCTCTATCAGTTTCTTTTGTGATTGAGCAGTACTTTACACTGTCCTTGTAAATTGCTTTTTTGGCTACTACAAGGAAAGCAGATCTCCTTCATTCCTGACCCTGCTTTTGGAACAGGATTAGTTGCTTGAAATCACTGCAAGATCTCCTTTAACTTTATAGTTAAAGCTCTTAAGAGCTTTTCTGAGTCAGAGCCTCTAATGATTTTTACAGCAGAAAACTACTTCCCCATAAAGAGCTCAACTGTATGTGCTAATCATCAACATTTTATCACTGTCAAATAATAAGACCACTAAATTTTACTGATGTATCAGCACTGACAGTTGTGTCATGGTAGACAAACGGAAACAGGGAATGTAGCCAAAGAGCAGGTTTGCCTTAAATTTTTTTTTAAATGTTGTATTCCCAAAATTGTGTTTTGATAGTATTTCTCAAAAAAAGAAAAAATAAATTGACTTTTTGTCTTGGTATTCCCAAATACTTTTGAAAGTTGTTTAATGAAAGTGGAATAATTTTTGCAACAAAAAATGTCAAAGGTCTACAACTGAACTTCCGATGTTACATGAAGGTTTGCTTTGACATAGACCTAAAACTTCAGTATTGCAAATAAACTGAAAAATATCTTCCTTACTTGATAGCTGTGCTAATTAAAACTTAGCCCATTGCATCAAACCAAGTATTATTATGTGCATCAGCTGCATTTAAAACATTGCCCTGTAATCTTAAATAAAGACCTTTTTAAAAGACCCAAAGATAGGATTAGCAGTTTATAATTTGAAAGCCATGAGATACCAAACAACGGTCCTCTTCTTTTTTTCCAAACCTTGCTTGCCTGTAAGCCTCTCAGTGTTATTTACTGGAGGAAGACCTGAAAAATTTGGTCAGAGGCATTTGCAATTTGAAAATCAGTGAGGGTTAAAACAACTCCCAGCATCTCTGTAACAGGAGCACAGCTAAGAATCACCCAGTGTATGTGAGGAACAGGGTTAGGAATAGATAGTTCCATGTTAGGCTCTCAGTGTTCAAGCTGAAGTCTTAGGAGCAAGCAGTGAAATGTGCCTTCAGCCAGACTTCAGCTTCTTTGCATGCTGCATTGCACTGCTGATGTTTCTATACATGTTTCTTTATTGGTTGGATACCAATAAATACCATGGTTTATTTTTAAGAAGTACTCCTGGGCATTAGTGGAAATGGAAACTGAGTAGAAAACTAGTTTTGGCCTCAATCTGTAATACCAAAATAAAGGTTGTCTGACACATTGGTGGAGGAATAATTTGTGTGTTAATAAATTCCTCAGTTATAGCAGGCTGAAATACCTGAGTGTGCTTTTATTCCTAGTACAAGCACAAAGCACCATTTTAATATTCTATTATTTTTCTTTCCCATGCTTGGTTTACCAAGTATTCCTTTCAGGACGATAGTAGTGAGCTTGCTGTCCCACCAAGTACTGCTCCAGAATTTATATGACATCTTACTGGAAGAATTTGTGAAAGGCCCTTCTAACTTGGAAGAGAAAATGGCAATACAAGTACCAGAAAACAAGTTGGCTGGTTTTCTCAGGTACATCTCCATGCAAAACCTGGCTGTCATCTTTGACCTACTCCTGGACTCCTACAGAACAGCCAGAGAGTTTGACACCAGACCTGGGCTGAAGTGTTTGTTGAAAAAAGTGTCTGGCATTAGTGGAGCTGCCAACTTGTATCGCCAGTCAGCAATGAGCTTCAATATCTACTTCCATGCCTTGGTTTGTGCAATCCTGACAAACCAGGAGAACATCACTGCAGAGCAAGTGAAAAAGATCCTCTTTGAAGATGATGAGAGAAGCACAGACTCATCACAGCAGTGTTCTTCAGAAGATGAAGACATTTTTGAAGAAACTGCCCAGGTCAGTCCCCCACGAGGGAAGGAGAAGAGGCAGTGGAGGGCTCGAATCCCATCTTTGAGTGTCCAGCCTGTCAGCAATGCAGACTGGGGATGGCTGATCAAGCGGCTTCACAAGCTCTGCATGGAACTGTGCAACAACTACATCCAAATGCATCTGGACCTGGAGAATAATTTAGAGGAACCTCCAGTGTTCAAAGGTGACTCTTTCTTCATTTTACCATCTTTTCACTCAGAAACCTCCACCCCATCAACTGGAGGGCTATCTGGAAAGGACACACCATCAGAAGATGACCGAAGTCAAATCAGGGACCAACTGGGAGACAGCTTGACACCTCGAGGAGGGAGTGGAGAAATACTGCTGCTACCCCCACCCCTGAGTCCTAAACCAGAGAAAAAAGAGCAAACCAAGAAAAAAGAATGGTGGGAGAGTGCTGGCAACAAAATCTACACTATAGCCACTGACAAAACGATCTCCAAGTTTATGACAGAATACAAGAAGAGAAAGCAGCAACAGACCATGACATCCTTCACCAAAGAGGTCAAAGTGGAAAAGAAAGGGGAACTCCTGGGTTCAAGAGGGCCAGACTCACCTGTACTCCAGCGGCCACAACATCTTCTAGATCAAGGTCAGATGAGGCATTCATTCAGTGCTGGTCCAGAGATCCTGAGACAAGAGAAGAGACCCCGTTCAGGGTCCACAGTCAGCTCCCTGAGTATATCTATTAGGGATGCAGAGGCCCAGATACAGGTAGGACACTCTTGTAGAAGGCTAATAATAACAGCAATAAATAAAAAGATACCTATACTTTTTTTTACATTAGTATAATCTTTTTGTTAAATATTGTATTAAATAATGAAGTCCTCATGATGAGGACTGAGTCTTTCAGGAGCTGGAATTAATAAAAACCTGATTCTGTCCTCTTAAAAGAAAGTCAGTCTTCAGGGAAGTGTCATCAGGCATAAGTTCAGCTTTCAAGAGTGCTTCTATGACTGGGGCCAAAGCTGCCCTTAGTCCTGAGAACTGACAGCCTACAGTGAACTCATTGCTTCCTGCTGTGGGCTGTAGCCCACTGAAGGCTTTTGAAAATTCCATGCTGCTTATCACACTGCTTTTGTGCTTAAGAATGGGGTTTTTTTAATTCCAGAGAAAATTAATGGGTTCTTTTGCTAAACAAAAGCTTTCTGTTTGCATGTCCAAGTGAACCAAGCAGTGAAAGCATCAAATTTGACAGATTTTGTTCACTGGGGGACAAAAAAAGGAAGCAGTGAGCATGATACCTGCAATACAAATTCAAATAATGACTTAGTACTGAGTGTGATTTAGGAAGACAGAGTGAACATTAAATGAATATGCTGGCATTACTCAGTCTGCTTCATGTGTCTGCAACCACCAGATACTTTATTTTCTGTCTCAACCACTGGGCTCACCTATTTAGAAAGGTCTTCTAAATGATTTTTTTTAAATCCAATTCCTTCATAGGCATGGACCAACATGGTGCTGACAGTTCTCAACCAGATTCAGGCTCTGCCAGACCAAACTTTCACAGCCCTGCAGCCAGCAGTGTTTCCCTGTATTAGCCAGCTGACTTGCCACGTGACAGATATCCGTGTCCGCCAGGCCGTACGGGAATGGCTGGGAAGAGTGGGCCGAGTTTACGATATCATCATTTAAACCAAGCTGTGCTCTGTTGCAAAGGGCAGAAGACATTCAAGGTATACAGCAAAGAAGTACTTGGGCTTCATTAATTGCCTGTTTGTTGGTGATAAATTAAGAAACAACGAGCTTGTCAATTTATATTGTCTATCCACCTGAGATTGTGTGTCTCTCACACACACTGGCAATGGAGGCAAAGCTGAGTCTGTTAAGAGGAGCTGGCATGGCCCCAGAACTCAGAATCTGTCTCTAAGTCAGGCTCCTACCAGAAGACATGATACATTTCATAGCCTTCATTTTAATTCAGATTTGCAGCAGTGGGAGCCACCAGAAACTGCAACAAAACCAGAACTTCAGACTTGAAATTAGCTGTGAGTGCAACTGTCATGTGGATGTCAGACCAGGTCAGTAAACCTATTTAACTAAGAAAATAAATAAATAAATACAAGTCAGTGAAAAGGTGGGGCTATAGGACGATTAAGAAGGTGGTATTTTTTAGGGTAACATCTTCCCTTCAAAAATTGTTACAAGAGAGGACAGCCAACTAAAGGTTATTGTAGTAACTAAATGTGTCACTCACTAGAGAAAATGGAAATTTATTTTGCTCCAAGAAGAGCCTTTGAAGTCACATTTGGAGTTGCTAAAAAGTCCTAGGTCTAAAATGGGTGAACCAAGCACAGACTATTAATCCTTTCATTGCTCTTACGGAGTATTGCTTGAAGAGAAATGGCACTGTTAAACTGCCCTCTCTGCAACACCACCCTGGCTGCCTCTTCAGTTATGCCTACAGCTGAGCATCTTGCCACATGTCTAATTCCCTCTAAGGGCAAAAGGGAAGTTTGTTTTGCTCTTTCCTGTAAAGCTGTAGGGAAGACACACCACAGCAAATACCAGCATGTGCCAGTATCCAGCATTCAACCAAGCAGAGTAGAGGTAAAGTGTTCCAGTTTAAGCACCACTGCAGCTATTAGTCTACTGGAAAATTATGTTTACTTATGTAGAGCTGCTGTAGCCAGGAATGCCCTTATCACCTTTGTTAAATGTAGCCTGTCACTCCACTTGGAGCTGAAGCAGGATGGAAAATGGTATGAAAGGGAGGTATATTTCCTGTTCCTCTTCTATTTCTTGTCTGCTGCTGTAAATAGAAAAGGACAGACCCTCATGGAGGTACATCCCTCCTCCATGCAGCACTCCTATTGGGACTATTGCAATTTGCTGTTATTAGTAAGAGGGAGGAGAAGGGGGAGGATTGACTATTGTGTTGTCAAATGCATATGTGATGCTTTTTACACTGTACAAAGCAAAGGGTTACCTTGCTGCACAGTTTATGTGACAGCCCTTGGGACATTTCATCTTGTAATGAAATGATTCATTCTTGATTTGTTGATAACTTGTTGAAAATTAGTTGATTTTAATTCTGGGTGACCCTGTAATGCTGTTCTCCCAAGGCTTTTAAAATGTGCATGCCAACTAAATATACAGCTTCAGTCCCGGCTCCAAAGCATCTTAAAAATGTAATCTCTTTCTATAAGGCCTGGATTTTGCACAACTAACTGCTTTTAGTGTCTTAAACCTGGAAAAACAGAGGGAGCCAAGAAGCTCCACTGAACAGCCATCTCCCAAGATGCTTTGTTTACAAAGATTCTGACACTGTCCTCCTGCCTTTTCCCTCCATTGCCTATTTCCCATTTGTCACCTGCTAGTCTTGTGCAGGGAGTATTTGTCCCATAACTTTCTGTAGTGCCAGTCATGCTGTTTCCCTTTCTTTAAAAAGTTCCCTTTGCTAAATTGTTTAAAGGACATAAAAAATCTGTAAAAGCAACTCTTTTCTACCACCTAAACTGATTTTATGAATTACTAATTTACCAGTGTTTTCAATTGTCAATTTTCCCCCAACAGTTCTAATACTTCCTCAGGGACAGGTTAGATTATGCTTTGGTATCTGGAAAAGTAGTAGTACAGTTTGATTTCTGTTGCCATGTCTTTCTTATACATCTTTAGGTATAGAAAAAGTGTGATTACATTTTTTGTTAAAGTTTTTTATTTGGGATCTATACAGAACTGCTTTTAAAGCAGTATATTAATTAGGCAACAGCAGAAATCAGAATAATAAACCATATTCAAAGTAGCCAACTCAGATGGTTTTCATTATAAATGCACTGAATGAATACAGATCCTTGCTGTACTGATCTAAAACTAAAGCAAATCCCTAAATTATGCAGGGGAAGTAAAATTGATAGCAGTACTAGTGAAATCACTCAGGACTACAGAAGAGGTCCTAGAATCTAGGAAACACCATGGTTGCATTGTGGTTGCAATACAAAATCCTTCTGTAAATCAGAAAAAAAAGGTTTAGGAGTGACAATACCATTACCACCACCTCCCTCAAGCTCACGAACACAGGATAACCTAGTGTAGCCTGACTAGCCACCATCTTGACCTGAAATGTAATTTCATTTTAACTATTTACACCACAAATACCACATTGGAAAACGAGGACAAGTACTTTTGCTATGTTGCTATTGGCCTATTTTGAACTTCATCCTTCAAATTGTGCACGAAGTGCCCATTGTCACCCTCAGTGCCTCTGCTCATTAGCACTGCTCCCTGAAATGTCATGAGTAACTTTGAGTAATTCCAGAAACGTAACTTAGAAGGAGGGAAGAAGGAATATTTGAAGCAGCAGACTTTAGAGAGCAAAGTTGCGCATGTGCTGCTCTGCCTTTTCCTTGTGTGTATAAAATGCTAATGAGGTGAGGGGAGCGGCCCATGGCCACTTCAAATAACCACAACCATGAGATGTGGAAGCTGAAGCACATTCAAAACATAAACCAATAAAAAAATCAGTCGGTTCATCAGATTCTCAGCAATTTTTCTGCTAGTTTAGCTATAGACATCAGTAAGTCCCAAAGAAGTAGAATAATAAATATGTGAATTCACCATTTCACAGGACCTGTGTGACCTGTTTCATGGCTCATGACTGCCAGCATGATACTTTCAGACCTCATAAAACAAGGTTTTAGCCCAAAGGAGGTCTGCCAGAACAGTCCCAGGAAAAGGAGGGGGCTGTCCTAAGCTTCAGAAGTGGAATTCCTAACATCGCACACCCCAGTCGTGTCCATGCCACAGTGGCTTTTCTGCTTTCTCCTTATGAGTGGGGAAGCACCTCAGTCAGCAGTATTAGTAGTCCTGTATCCACATGTGCATTCACACGTGTATCCCATTCAAATCCTTACTGTTAGCTCTATTACCTCATCCATGGCAGCGTATTGGCAGCTTTACTGTTGAACCAAACATTTGAACCTTGAGCAAACCAGTCTCTCTGCATTACAGCCTTAGCTTGCTCTTGCTCTTTTTCTTTGCCTTGGTTAATGACCACATTCTTCTCTTTTTTCTTAAAAATGATTGCCCAGTAAATTTTACTGTACTGAAATGCTTTTAAAAAGAAGATGTGGTAGCTTGACAGCCTTCTCAGGTACCAGAGCTGCACCTCTGCTGCCTTTGCCTAATTCACTCTGCCCCCTTCAGGGCCACCACAGCCAGCAGAGGCAAGGATATCTCAAAATCTTGTAGGCAGTTGCTAATAAAGTTGCTGCTGCCCAGCATCAACTACCTTTAAGCACATGAAATAGCTCATCACTGTGCAAATATTTAAAGCTGAGAAAAGCAGAGCATTCATCAGGAAAGCAATCCTTTTCCTACAGAACAGGGGCAGGGTTTGACCCCAACTTACACTGTCTCAGGTCATTGCATATGTTTGCACTTAATTCTGCACTGTGAACGTATGCAGTCGTATGAGATGATTGACATGTGTATGTATGTACAGATACCTATAGCTCCAGTCACTGCCATATTCTGGGCATTCAGCATATTTTCAGAGAGCTATCTGCATTAATAATATGCTTATCTGCTGTGTTATGTATTTGTGTCACACCAGCAGTGGTTAACACAGTTATTCTGGTACCTTTTCTGAGCATTCAGCAGGCAATGAATTCCCACCACTGTCTCTTGGTTAACATGCCTTCATGTCTTTATGATGTTAAAATACAGACTTAATACTCTCCTAGGGATAAACACTCATTTGAGAATAAATTACTTAATATACCATATAGAAAGAATTATTAGGAAAGTATTTGCACAGACCTGGGCAATACTTTCCTTGTACAACTCCCAGCACAGGCAACACAGCTTTTGCCCTATCACAGATGAAAAATTTAACTCCTCTGCACTGTGGCTTGTTCATGTCAAGGCCAAGCACAGTTTACACTTGTGACTTGTAAGGTGCTTTCCCTTTCAGTTTGAGCTTCAAGTTTTAAACAAAACTTAAACCTTCATGTAAAATTCATTGACAAATCCTCACTCATTGAAGATAAAACCCCCACCTCTAAGTACCATGTGCAATCTTCACTTGTACTTTATATAGCAGCATCTCAGTGTTGGTATCAATACTGCAGTGCCCAGCACAGCACTGGCATGAAACTGAGTGGCAAACAAATTAGAAAGTAGAGTCTAGCTCCATGTGCTGCCTGTACTTTGTACCTTTCTTCACAGCTTGGGCCCACACTCAAAGTGCTGAAGCTGTCAAAATCAGTGGAAGTTAAGTAGCTAGGGATCTTTAATATCAGGACTCGGTCCTCGAATCCTTCATTCCTTACATACGTGTTCACAAGTCCTCAGGAAAGGGGGAGTCTTGTAAAGTTCTTTGTGCCACCCTCTCTGCTGCTGTCCTCTATACACCTGCTTGAAAAATCCAGAGGAACCAGCACACAGTCCCACACAACACCATACTGCATAATTAGAACCCTCTTTTTGGCACAGATCCAGCAAGCCAAAGTGATTTATTTTTTACCTAGCTCATCTGTATAGAAGCCTTTGGGAAATTGTGCCTGTGGTTTGGTTATTGTCGCCTTCAACAATCCATTCTAGAAATGCCAATGTGCTATATTGTTTTTAATCCACAAAAAAAAGTGAGGTGCTTCCCTTTTCCCCCCAGTTTTATACTAAGATATGGCTAAGGTGTCTAAGCAGGCTATTTACTCATTACTTCACTCATTGTAATTTATGGGAAGACCTGAGTACAGGGTTCATTGTGGTATATGACATGAAATAGAGTTTCTTCAGTTGCTGATCATTCCACAATTGTTAAAGAAGTAAGATGATACCATCAATTTACCAAAAGAAGTTTCTCTTCTTTTAGTGTAAAGGACCAATTTACCATTTCACAGAAGCACAAATTTTGGATGTTATGCAATGTAGATAAAAGCATGTGGCAGCTAGCGATCCCTCTTCCCTAAGCCTCCCTAATTTGAGCAGAGCTTCTTCTATAGGGATATCACCAAAGGGTCTCAGCAGTCCTCACCAGCAACATGGCTGGGACTCCAGAAATTGTGCAACTGCAAGGAAGAAGTCAGTTCCACTAATTCCCCTCAGAACATATACTTTATATGTGACATTAACTAATACGGTATTAAACAGTTTCGGCCAAACATGCTGTGCTGGCTTTTTAAAAAGGAAAAACTAAAACACACATGGCCTAAGTGTGCATCAGTCTTTTCACTTAGTGCTCAGAGGTCTCCAAGCTGAAAACTAAAAGCAGAGGGAAGAAGAAATGCCCTAATTCTGTGGATATTAGTGGAGCTACACTGTATGATCCTGGATTAATGCAATAATGAGCTCGCCTGTGGAACCAGATCCCTCAAATTCCAATTTTTGGCGAAATCACAAGTTGAGGTTTTCATAGTCTACACTGCCACATTGAATCAAGGAGCTGAGTTTATGGAATGTGTTTTTGGTTAAGAAACATGGCAACAGGATCTATTCAATCCTTGTACCCCAACATCCCACTTTTTCAAAAGGTAGTTTCTGTACTTTGATAAATTTTGTCTGACCTCCATGAGCATTAGGGCCCTGTTTCCTGTCCATGTAGTTGGTCCATCTGGGCAGTGGTGAAGTGCCACAGTTCCATAAGCAGCAAGCTGCAGTGAGAGAGCTGAGCTGGCGGACAGGCACAGGTACACAGGTTCAAGCAAGGGACAGATATCTCCTCCACAAGCAGGCTGTGACTCCTGAGCCCCCTACTCTGCTGAGAAAGACATGACTCATTATCAAAGGGAGAACAGCCAGGATGGGCAGAGCATGGTGGTGACAGAGCCCTGTAGTGCACACTGTTTGCTAGAGCAGATGGGAGCAAGAGGTTGAAGGTGTGCAATGACAACAGCAAGCACCTTCTTTTAGTTCCCCCCCACTTTCTCTTCTCTGCCTCTTTTCCCCTCCCTCCCTTTTTTCATTTTTGTGAGACTGCATACTTTTATGGGCCCTTCAACCAGAACTGAAAGCAAGCCAAAGGGAGTGGACACTCCATTTCACCAAAGATCTAAGTCTTTTCTGTTTGAAAATTAAAAAAAAATAAATAAAAAATCAAATTTTATTTCCATTATGATGGCTGCCAGAGGAAGCATTTTACCACAAAACATGGTTCCCAGGACTTAATCTCTCTAGCTGTATATTCAGGAGGAGCCAGTGTCAACTCATAAGAGAGACTATACCTTGTCAAACAAGTGCTTACACTGAGTTTACCTTCTGCTGAGGTCATACCTATCTGCAATTCCTTGGTCTCATCCACGTTTCCTACCTGTACCTTTCTGCCCTTCTTTTGAAGAACACTTCCCCATGTCCACCATGTCCTGTTGTACCGCTAGCTTTGTATGGTCCTTGGGTGTCCAGTGGTTGGGCAGTCACTGTCAGCTGGCTTGCAAATTGTATTTTGTGTATATTGTATTCTGACTGAATTCTGAAATGGAAATATTTTAAAACAAAAACTATAAACTATTTATGTTGCTTGTGTTGTAGAATAAAGATGCAAATGCAAAATAAATTATGCTTTGGTTTTGTCTAATAAAAGTTATTATACAGTTCCTGATGAAGCAAAGGAACAGAGCAGAGAAAGGGCCTGAAATACTCTTGGTATGTACTAGCAGGAACTACAGTTTTCATGGATGACCTTGGGAATTTAATCACTATGAACTGCTATGTGTTTTTGATGGTAACTGAGATGTAAACACTGACAAATTACTTCTCCAGCACTTCTAGCCAGAGTCAGGGTTTGTGGGGTGGAGAAGGATGAAGCTATTGAGATAGTTAAAGGTACAAGTAGATGCCGTGCAGAATTTTGATGCATCTAGACAGGAAACATTTCTTCCTTCATTTAAATGGGGCGAATACTGTTGGCTCTGATTTCATTAGAGATGGGTTGCTCAGAGCTCTCTTTCACAGCTAGACTTTTGATGGGTTTTTAAGCTCGGCATTCCCTGACCACAGACAGTTTAGATGGCACTCATCAGGTGTTCCCAAGTAAAGAGGTGCATCCCAGTAAAGGATGTTGCTGATGCCTATAAACCAAATACCCCTGTATTCAATTATTCACACGTCTCTGTCTGGTCCGCGTATTTTTGGATTCATGGGCTGATACCTTATGGGCCCCAGCTGGGGTCACCCTCCCTCCGAGTGCCAGCAGGAGTGGGGGTCAGGAGCTGGGTGTTCCTCTGGTCCGGGGAGCGTTTTCAGATGCCTCACTGTCCCAGCTGGGTCGCCAGAAACTGATGCCTTGGGAAGGCTGACCTGGAACAGAGACTGGACACAGCTAAGAGAATAAAGTAGATATTTATTGAAAGGCCTTTAAGGATACACCTTGGGCAGCACAAGAGCCTGGCCAGGGCTACATCGAAGGCGTACTAAGAATGGTCACAAAATGGACCCCCATCATGAGGTCTCACAGTTTTACAAGTTTTGGTCCATTAGCATATTGGGGTTTAATTGTCCAGTTACAGCTTCGGGTTGTGAAGCCTCATCCATCTTGTTTTCTCTCTTCAGTCCACCATTGTTTATGCTTTTGGGCCTGAAACTTGTTCTCACTGTCCTTGGTCTCCATCAGGAAAAGGATTTGTTTTGTCTACCTACTCTGTGAAGAGAGCTTACTAGCACTTAGTATGAGGCTCAGAACTACACCCCTAGGAAACACAGAATCTGAAAAACACGAAGGCTAAAACTTGAGGCATCACCGCAGTGTTTCATTCTGCTGAAATGAGAGCTCAGCAAGGGCTCTCCCCACACCTACGTCCATCTTTTGATTAAACCAAAGATTGCTCGTGTTGAAGAAAACCTTTTAATTTAATGAAAATAATAAACACCTTTACAGCAGTCACTCCTGCTTCTGTATGCAGCCACAATTTAGGTACTGAAGGAGAAAGGGTTTGCCAATGTCCCTGTCAAGAGAATTGCCATTGGCTTCCTGAAGGCAGGAGTGTTTCAGTGACAAGACATAGCGTTATACAGTAAACCTTAGGATACACCTCTCTGTGGTCAGGGATGCTACCCACAGCCCAGAAAGCAAGTTTTCCACTTAATCTCAAGAGGGAAAATGCAGCCATCGTTCGACCTGGCCTGTCTGGGGTCTCTGGGTTTGGGCTCCTATACACTGAAGCAACATACGGTCTGGCCCTCACTGGTTGTTACATAACAACCTCATCAGCCTGAAGGTTAAGAACAGATTACAAAGCGACCAAATGAGGTTGTGATGCTTTAATAATCTTACACACTTCTGGCAAAAAGAGAGTGTTTTAAATCCCAACTGTCAGATCTAATTTCATTCCAGGGAACCACCTTCTGCTGCTCCACACATCTCATTTAGATCCCATTAGAAAGATTTTCATTTCCTCCTAAACACCATTCAGTAATGTGAAACAGCAACAGAGTAAATACAGAAAGTAATGCTCCACTATTCCACTCACTCCATACATGTACAGATTCCCAGTTGCCTTCCCACTAATGCTGGGGTCAGGCTAGCATGGCTTTTGCTGCCGCTAGACTTACCTAGAAGATGCTTGGTCTTGTCCTTCTGTTGAGGAGCAGAGTGTTAAGAACACTTGCCAAAGATAACAGCTGTCAGTAAATACTTTAAAAAACAAGAAAGGAAATTTTTAAAAGGACTAAACAGATACACTATTGAATCTCAGTCATCATCTTCATTTCAATGGATTCACTAAACTCATTCATTTTTTTCACAATGTAGGTTTATCACTGGTTACACTGAATTAATCTATGTCAAACTAAATGTTAAAAGCTTCCCTGATACCAAGCCAGAATAATTGTTTGCAAATTCTTATTATTTGGCAGGATGCCAAAGGAGTGCCCAATGTCAGTGTCACTACTACCATTTGACAGGTGGGATGAACAATCAAGCAAGTAAAAAATTTGTCCTTGACCTCAAAGTGACAGTGACCCAAAGTATCTAAACACATGCTCTGGCCTCTTGCTTATCCCAAAGTTGTAGATCTGTGAGAT
>WBMY01010094.1:644405-816446 GCA_013397315.1 Donacobius atricapilla | reverse complement strand
TATGCGGAAAGGGGGGCCCCCCCCCCCCCAAAAAAAAAAAAACCCACAAAAGAACCCCACCAAAACCAAACCACCAAACAAACAACAGAGAAGACAGTTTATAAGAGGAATGCAGAAAGGCAACCTAGAGATACCAGTGGGTACTTCAGGTGCTTACAGGACAAAAAGGAAACACACTTCAGATGTAACTGTTAATGCACAGTAGGGTTGCATAGGAGACCACTATCACATCCATACCCGCAAGCACTGAGGTAAAAACAGGACAATATTTTCAGTAAGCTTGCTGGAACAACATGCCCTCTCCAGGACAGATACTTCCTGATCATGTTTTCCAGAGGAAGAAACATTTTGGTTCACTGAGCAAACCTATGGCAGAAGTTGAAAGAAGTAGAATGAGGCCGGGATTCTGTCCACAGAGCTATGTGAAATGCAGGGTGATCTCTGATTTTGGAGCTTTTGGCAAAGAAGCTAGCATCAGGATAAACCTCTTAACATCTAATATCACTGTAAACAAACACAAATTGAAGTCTTTATCCAAATGCATGACAGTGTCCTAGAAGAGTGCAGTCAGTATCCAGATTTCAAAACTCAACAGAATTCAAAATAAATCAGAACAATTTAGATGTAAGCA
Organism: Donacobius atricapilla; assembly: GCA_013397315.1. Lineage (NCBI taxonomy): Eukaryota > Metazoa > Chordata > Aves > Passeriformes > Mimidae > Donacobius > Donacobius atricapilla. The sequence continues at coordinate 815,815 of WBMY01010094.1, read as the reverse complement.
CAGGTCATCTAGGTCCTACTCTCAATACTGAAAGAAAAAAAAAAAGGCAGGGGAGGGAACCAAAACCCGACATATTAGCCAGGCTACATGTGGAATTTTCTGACTCCTGATACGAATCCATAATTATAAATCTGCTTGATTTTTTTGTTGTTGTTTTTAGAAGAGATTTGTACTTTCATCTACTCTGTAATTGCTGGGAAATCTGTATCCATAAAGGAGAGACAAAACTTCTGATTTGCCAGCTCTGAGAAAATACGCCCAACTTGAAATATTTTTGCTCACTGTGGTTAGTGTGACCACTTCTCATGTCTTATGTTCATTCCCTACTCAGTCAAACAAAGTTATGTAAAATAATGTGGAATACTTTTCTGCGTAGCATTTATGAATTATTTACTATGTTTTTCAATGTTACATTATATTCCCAGCAGACCACTTTGTACTTCAAATCAGGTTCTTTATGCCAAAGGTTACAAGGAGAGGAAGAGATCAAAATAAAACTGGATAAGATGCTATACTGAAATCTATCCCTATAAGTAATTTTGTCTAGGAGGTCAAAAAAGACAAATCTTCAAGCCTGGGAAACAATAACGTCAAACATAATGAGAAAGTGAAAAATGGTTTTGAAAAGGTATTGCAGTAACTCATGCGAGGAGGGGAAGGGGACAAGGCTCTTGGTTGGTTTGCTTATTTGCAAAAACAATTCATCGTCCCTTGGGAAAACAGGAATTGATTTCTGGGTAGAATTGCAATACTGGCACCACAAGCACAAAGGCCCTGACAAAAATGTTCTTTTAAAATCCCAGCTGTGGGGATGGTCACCAGAGCAGATCTTACATCGCTCTTGCATACATTACCTTTTCTTTTAAAAGGACACTAAATAATTGAATATCTCAATGCAGGCTCTTGTGAACAGCCCCAAACCCAGGAGAATAAAGATTATTAGTTTGCAAAGCTGGGCATGAAGGTTTAAAAAAAAAAAAAAAGAAAAAAATTTTAATCTAGTTAGCTAATTTTTTCTCACACATTTTCAATTTTTTAGTTAGAGCTGCGCTGAGAGTAGGGCAAGAAGGATGACTACTACTGAGGGTCTGTTGGGATTGTGGGGTATGCAGGGTATGCTGTGTTGTTCTAGACAACTTCACAGATCTGCAGCAACTGTGAAAGGAAAACAGGATGAGAAAGAAGAGCCTGGGGCAGGGCACAAGTGCCAAACTACATCACTTGGAGGGTCTCTTTTAGAGCCTGAGCCATCAAACCAAGCCAGTCTGGCTGGACAAGCATCCCTCTCAAGAAGGCTACACTCTGCACATGGCAAAATGTAATGGTTGGAGTTAAAGTTTTAAAAACCCCCTAAATCCTGAAGAGCAACATGAGAATGTAAATGCCTCTAACCAGTCAGGCCTAGAGCTGCCCCTACAACCTGGGCACATTGCAAATGCTCACCCCTACAGGCCCCAGTGCCCCTCAGCAGCCACCTGGTTCCTCCTGCTATTAACACACCAAGTCACTTGACACCAAGAGTGTGAGGAGGATATGCCCGGAAAAGGGGTGAGAGGATCCCCATCTTGTAGCAGAATGAAGTAACTGCCTCCGATGTTCTTTTCACAACTGATTCCCTTTGTCCAGGGGAATCTGCCCCCGGCAAAATCTACTTTTTCCTCAAAGAGAAAATCCACGTTTATCCAGCCTGGCTTCAGGCTTTCCTCTCTGTACAACTCTGAGTGACCCTGAAGCTTCGCATAGGAGCAACATTTTGCACTGCAGCATCAATGCAACCCATGCAGGGTGAACTTGAATGCACCACTGGACAGACACCCTCTTCCCATTCCCTAATCCAGAAGTGGGTCACTGCAGTGGATATTTTCTCAATACTCTCTCAAATGACAATATTGTCTCCTGAATTAAGAACTGTTCACAACTTGGTGTGGTTGAATCCATCCAACCACACCAAGCCCCAGAGCAGAATCTTCTTTACATTCTTCTACTGTTTTGACCCTTCTCGTATAATCCTTCACCTCAACATCAGTTTGCTGCGGAAGGCACTATCACATACCTCTATTCACCTTAACATCAGCACATCATTCTTGGGCTGCAGTTTGCATTTCCTAACTGAAAACCTGGCCTGTTAGTTATAAAGCTGCCCTTGCTGAGTAGTGGTTCTCAGCAGCTCAACTGTCCAGGTATTTCTAATTTTATTCCCCTCTAAACATTCACACATCCCTCAGACAGCACATTTCTTTCATGACAGGTCTTCCATGCCACTCCCTGCTGCCAGGCTGAGCCTCTTGTTTTAAGAAACCACACTTAAAGCCTTTGCCTCTGTATCCATGGTTTTCTATGGAGGGTATTGCATGGTGCCTTGCCTTTTCTAATACCAAGACCCTTTCATTTCCAATCTCATGGCATATTTTCGACTTGCATCTGTGTAAGCTCTCATGTCCCCAGCCTGAGGAAACTGGCAGTGTCTTTACTCCTCTGTTCCAAGTGTTCTTATCGTTATGGCCTTGCACTGGTCAATTCTGGAATGTTTTTACATTGGAAACATCTGCCAGTTGTGTTTAACTCATCCCTTTCCCTCTCTGCCTCCTGATGTTTGATTTTCCAGTCTATAGGTCCATTGTAGGAGCTCTTCAGCCTTCCCCTGACAATTTTTAGCAGGTAACTTACCCAGCAGACATTGCCTGCTAACACAGAAGCACAAGGCAGGGCAGCCAGTCAGCACAAGCAGCTCAGGCGCCGCACCGAGTGTGACGCAGTTGACGCAAATGGCATCACAAAGCAAAAACATCCAACAGGGAGTTTGAGCAGCTCCCGCAGAGTCACGCGGCGCCTGCTGCACCAACAGGACACCCCAAGGAGGAGGGTGCCTGCCTGGGGATCCCTCACTTCCCACCTGACTGGTGGCGAGAAGTTTTCCCTTTTCTCTGCCCCTTCAGGTACCGCTGCAGTCAATGCATGCCTCAGCTCTGCTTTATTACCATTTATTGTCATGCATTTAGGGCTAGCTGACCTGCCTTTGCATGACAAGGCTCATACTCTAAAATCCTCTGCAATTTTGTTGGCCAGTTGAACCATTAACAAGTGCACCTGAGACAATAAAGTTGTCATGTCTGCAGATTTGGGGCCTTTTTTATATACAAGATTTTCCTAATACTTTCATTTCTATAGCAAATTTTATTCTACAAGTTGCAGGAGGCTCTGCATCTTCTCCATAAGTTTGAAGTAGAAATCTTAAGATTCAAATCAGGAGAATAACCTTCAGGATGTGAGGTCTGAATTGGAACTGTACACACAATGTGTTCTATTTCAAGCTAAACAGTACAAAATTACTCAAAGCCTCTCAGTTGATGTTCTGTTAAATAATACAGTTCATATGGATTCAGAAGTCCACAGACAGTTTCCTTCCTGTCCAGAAGGCCAAAGACCGAGGTTGGCCTTTCCTCGACAACTGGAACAACACTGAATAAATGTATTCTGATTTTTCAAACGTTTCAAGCATCTTAATAATGGCAAATGAACAGTTACAGATTCATTGCCAATGATGGGTGATATCAGGGCCTATCTAAGTCCGTAATCAGAGGCACTAAACTGTAAGAGGGGATGTTAATCACTACAGTTCTGCTGTGGAGCCGCACCTGGCTTTAAAGGGATGACAAAGGACTTACAAATTAGTTTTCATTTTTTCCACTCTGATGAAGAACTGAACTAGTTTCAGAAGCTAGAAGAGCTATTGCTTCTCCAACAGTGCTCTCCTGACACTAGTTCTAAGCAACAATAAGAAAGACTAATTCCTTCGGAATCTAGAGATAATAGATTTTTGGCAGCAAATGATGCCAACTAAATCAGGCTATATAAATATATGATCATTCTACAATCTACTGTGTTAGCAACAAGTAGTGGCACAGAGACTGGTGTCCTTGGATACAGTCTCAAGAGATTTCGTTCAGGGAAATAGCAGAAAATTTCATCAGTTTGAACAAAAACTTGAACACAAGACTGCAGATATGTTGGGAGTTCCATACCTAAGGCATGCCCAGCACTACATGAAGTCAACCGCCAGGGTAAGAAACATCAAATACAATGAGCAATAAGCTAATCTTAAAAGTTTACTTCTAAAAGCTTAGCTGAAGGTTAACCACACATTGACATTTCTCCTTAGAAGTTTATTTCCCTATATTGATGTTGTGGTTTAGGAATGGTACTCCCCAATTTGTTTCCCACTGAAACTCCGAACTACATACCACTTGCTCACCCACCCCCTTCTCCCCTTTTTCCCTCTCAGAGGATTTGAGAGGAGAATTGGAGCCACAAAAAGCAAAGGTCATGGGTTAAGATAAGAACTATTTACTCAAAACAGCAGTGAAATAAGAAAATTAACAATATTAATAATGGAAGTATCCAAAAGAGAGAGTGTGGAGCTCGACCTGACTGCAGCCACACCACCTAAAATTGTTTCTTTTTAGAATTTCATCCTTATAAGGTAGAAAAATGCTTAATTTCTCACTAAGCTTACGGCAACACTTCTAAAAGCAAATGCAACCCAAAGCATAATGTGGTCAGCTGGCCCTTCAGAAATGCTGAAAAAACCCAGATCACCAAAAATCCAACCACAACACCAACCCCTCCCCCATTCCCTTCCCACTAAACAAAGAGTTTCTATAGTTTGGCTAAATAGGTATGAAATTCCATACCTTGTGTGCTGGCAGATATGCACTCTTAAATAGAGTGGCAGATTTTTCTCCTTAATACGAAAAGACAAGCATTCAGGGTAAGGATAGCCAAAATGAAGGGTATCAAACTTAGATAGACAGAAATGACAAAAAATAAATAAATATAAAACATAATAAAACCCCATAGTTCTAGACAGTATCATCAGATGGATACTGCTTAGCCACCAGCATTCTGCCTTGACCACACATCTTTTCAGGTATTATCACACTCACAGAACTTCGAGGGACATTCTGTAGGAGGCAACCCTGCTCTGGCAGCAGCCTGAGGTCTCTCCCTGGTGCTCTCTCTAGTGACTTTGTTTTCAGCTGCCCATCTGCAGCCTGGGGATCTGGGATCAGTAACTTACCAGTACTCCTGCTGCTCCCTACTCCGAGGGACAGCGACAGTGTGCACACATTTTGTAGCAGGGTCTCCCTGCCTCCGTTTCTATAGACTGTGAATATGTCCACCCTGTCCTCAAACACCATTCTCCAGAACTATGGCAGAGCTGTGCCAACTTGTGTCTATCCTTTGAAGTAACAGTGAGTTTAGTTTAGTGGGGAGAGGAGAATGCTCTTCAGAAGGTGTTTTGTTTTAGAAAAAAAAAAGTATTGATAATTAACAAAAAAGAAAAAGTAAAGCTTAAATCTCAATATAATGAAAATCTATCAAAAAAAAAAAAAAAAGTACAAAACAGAATTTCCTAATTACCCAAGTGAGAGTGAATGGACAGAAGCCAACACCATTCCCACCTGAAGGACTCCCAGTGAATCTACACGTACTAACACAGGACTGCTAACAGTGGAACACCTCAACCGCTAAAATTCTAGTTTTGCTTTATTCAGATTAACCCAGCATCACAGTCATTCAGTCAGGGAAGTTTCACCACCACCTGTGGGCAGCAACAAAAGAAACTGGTGGAAGAAAGTATCAAGAAACCTGAAAGGTTGTGTAAGGCACTGCGGATATTGTGTTCCCTACCAATGTTAGTGGCGATATAGCCTAGAATTACACTGCAAGCCTCGAACATCTCAGCAAATCAGAGAGATGAATAATTTATGACAGTTGGAGCTTCAAACCGAGGACAGCGGAGACACCTATTTTCTGCAGTGGCTTCCTCAGAAAGTCTCTCCCTGCTTCGATATTGGAAGTGATGATATCAACACTGTCTCAGTTAAAAATATCATGTTGGTATTTCACAAACCTTTACCAAAGTTTAATCAAAGTCAGTGGTACCGCTCCGTGTCAGCTATTTTCTTAAAATTGTTTGACCAGGCAGCATCTAGGTCAAACTATTTCAAAGAACAAAGCCAATGAAGGAAGAGGGTAGGACATTTTGTCCATGTCAAGATCTGATGATCTCTGAACCCAACCCACACTTCAAAGTGGCAAGCCTGACATCTGGCCAAGGGCTTGGAATTAAGGATGAACCTCTTCGCCCCATCTTTCACATTACAGCATGCCCCAAGCTATGATGGTATTTATGAACTCCGTGTGAGAAGGAAAAAGAAGTGTCTGTGAGTCCCACAGGGCTGGTAGAAATCTGCAATAGATTTCTGCACAAGAGCAGATCTGCTCTACAAAGGCAGTGCAGCAAATGAGCACCTTGACCCCTGGCAGCAGAAAGAGGGTATCCCAATCACACTCACTAATCTTGCTGCTAGGTCCACTGATGATACGAAAAGCCAGAGGGACAATCATTACTTTATATTCTAATTACCTGCCTGACAAAAGGCACTGCATTTCCCCAGATGCCCATTGAGTCTCAACTCTGCAAAGTTAAATCATTGTTATGCATTTTTCCAGAGGTCAAGTAGCCAAAGCAGCACTTGACAAATCAGGTCAGTGAGACTTAAAAGTGTACACCTTATTTTTCTTGGCTAAAATTCATCAACTAGAATCTAACGATGCCAAGCAGGTGTTTATACCGTAAGGAGAGACGTTTTTTAACTTCTCCTCATAATTCATGCAGAGTCCCAAGGCAAATTTATAGCCAGCTTTTAAAAATAGCATTAATAATCTTAGGGGCTGCACTAAGACCCTAATTAAGATGGTGCATGAATGTTTCCTGCTTGCACGTGAGATTATAGATTTAAGCTACACAGTCTCAAGGCTCCTTTAGGAATTTATTTTCTTAACATTGGTTTGGGAAAGATGGTCATTACTCTTGCTTTCATACAAGGTGTTGAGACATCAAGAGAAATATCTTACTGTTTTGACCTGTGACCTTTTAATCCATGTTTAGGACCTGGCTTCTCAGTGGACATTGTAAGTCACAGTGTAACTGCCCTGTGCCTGGTGGCTGGACACACTCAGCACCTCTGAAAGTGCTTTCCAGCTAGTGAGGCATTGAGGAAAGCAGGAGCCTTCTCACTAGCATGCAAAGGCTTTGCTGAGGTGAGATTTCCAGCTTCACACAGGACCACCTCAGCGGAACCAAGAGTTCAGTTTCCAACAAATGATGCAGCTGCTTGAGCAGCAAGACCAGCCCTTCATGCAATATTGTTGTTCCCCATCCCTGCTCATTCACCTGGCAAATTCAGTAACAAAACAGGATAGATTTATCAAACTACCACCTCTCTTTCCCACAGCCATGGTTCACCAGCAGGGTGAATCCTCCCTGCAAGCTGCAGACACAGGGATTACAGCCAGTTTTGGAAGAGGTTCTTCCAGGGTCCTCTCACTGGAAATGGCGAGTGCTGGCACTGCTGGCTGCCACTGCAGGAGCTGCAGGAGTAGAGCCTGCCGCTGCCAACTAGGCCTGCTGTTTTCCGGGAGCCATGAACTAAAAGAAGAGTTGATGAAAAGAAAGTCCAAGAAAGAAATAAGAGGTTAAGATTCTAACCCCAATTTCTGTCATCAGTCCTAAACACAACTTTTGCTTGGACAGATAAGCCTTGAGAAATCATTAAAAGTGCACCGCAGTTGAACAGGTGCACAGCTGAAAGGGACATTTAGCAATAGCCTTTCCCTCTGCTCACAGCAAGGCAGCAAAAGACACCTCCAGCTTTATAGCACAAGTTACAAGTTTAATCAAGGTTTAACCAGGTTAAAGTGGCCTTCCTTCAGAAATTACCACACATCAGTGAAATAAGTTTGTGTTGCCTCTTGTGGATAAACAGTCTTCTCACTGGAAACAAGTGCCATTTAACGAGTATCCTAGAAAGCTGTTAACCTGATTTAACTGAACTGACAACTCGTTCTTACCAGAAGCAATCATACACTCCCACAGTGACCAAAGCCTTCCTGGCAGAGCTCTCTCTCTGGATTTATCATTAACATCTACATCCTAACACTGCTAAATAATTCAGTACAGCATTTAGCCTTGTGTCCTTGCCTCTCTACTCAGAAACCACTCTCTTTTCTGTTTGTTTCAGCAACAGGGAACAAAAACCTGCCTGGATTGTGGTTCCACCTTGTGCTGTGTAACTGAGGGGGGAACCTCACTTACCCTTTCACTTTCAACAAAGAAGTGTGGGGTTTATTTCTTTTATTTTGTTGGAAATAGTGTTTATTAGATAACTAAATATAGAGCGTTATTTATCCACACGGAGTCATGACCATGTGGGCTCAGATTCACATGCAAATTCCCCTTTTAATAATCCTAATGCAGGGAGTGCTCCAATCAGAGCGCTATCAGCCCCAGCTCCCAGATACCTGATGCCAGCTTTGCTGGTAATGTAGGCCACTGAAGCAAATCCAGAGAGATTGAGTTGGAAGTGGAGAGAGGCTCTGAGATCTATTTGCTTGGCTTCCTGACGACGAGGGGATGTCTAACTTCTTTTTTTCTTTTCCGCTGTAAAGGGGATATCATTTAAGAGGGATCATTAGCTGCGAGCCGCCCAGCTGGGTCAAGGCTGGGAGGCGGAGACGCGGTTGCAAGCAGCGAAGCAAGGTGGAGGCACGAAGGCAGAAGACCAGGTTAAAGAAAGCATGAGGTGGCTCTTGGGCAGCAGCTTGAAAAATTTTGGACATGCTGACAGGGGAAACTATGACTGGCTAAACAGTGAACCAGGTGGGCCACTTCTGGAAACAGAGCTTCAGGTCTGTACCCCCCTGCTCATCTCTGTGGCATGTCCTTTGACTTTGCATGTGTGTGTATGTCTGTGTAATGCCTCAGTGTACAGTGCAGAGTAAATCCCTGCGTATTGGGACATATCAAAGCAATAGTGCTCAATTACATAGAGTCAGAGCATTTCTTTATTGCTGTAAAGTCTTTTTAAACACATTTGTGGAAGACAAAAACATTAGATGGAAAAATTCTGCTGGGGTAGCAAGTAAGGAAGTTTAATTACTTCTTTTAAGCATAAGGCATCCCTGATTTCCTTTCTATTAAAGGCGTGTTTATGCTTTGGATCTAGTCCCGTGAAGCCTTTCTGCAGATGGTGCGAGTCAGTAGCAGGCAGCAATGAACTCTTGTTCCCTAAGCTGTGCGCTGATTACTTCTGTGAGAGAGGATCACATGCAGCTGAGTGGGGGAGGGAAGTAGCCCCCAGAGATGAAAACACAGCCTGCTTTCTGGCTTTGTCTGGGATACAGCAAAAGGGTTCCTCTGATCAAAAATAATAATTTAAGGTGCTCGAACGTCCTCGGTAAATGTCCAAAGCACGTTGCATTAGCGAATGAACTGGCCACACTATTCAGCTGATATATAAAAAGTGTACTGTTGCAAAATAAATAGGGGTAGGAGTGTGTATGGGTGTCAAAACAGGACAATAAGTAGTATTTAAATGTTGCCACAATTTTAACAAAGTCTGCCTCACCAGTAACATTGCCTCACCAGTTAGAATAGCAATGGCAATGTCTTCACACCTCAAGACTGCTTTTGTCTGACAGTGAAAACAAATAGCATCACTAGAGTCACATTCCAACAAGTATTTGAAAATTCTGTGTAAATTCAGGCTCACTCCTAAATTACGTGTCATTACTAATGGATACAAAACCACATAAAAATGTTTTTTATTTGCCAGAGTTACATGTTTTTGCTTTTTTCAAGTAATGAATCAGCTTCAAGAAGCAGGATAGAGCTTGGAAAAGAACCTGTGGGGAGACCACACCCTTATGACTTCAAAGCAGACTTTGTTCCAAATCCACTTAAAACATTTCAGAAATATTGGTTTCCTGATTCAACTTCAAAAGATATTTGCATAAATATGGGCTATATTAACAAAAATAATTTTAATGGAGTTCTAAGTATGCTAGCAAATCATTAACAACATAATAAATCTTAGCACAACTCAATCACTTCAATAGGAATTTTGGTAAGCAAAATTTTTCTATCCTTAACCTCATGTTTTGCCTTGTGAGGTCATTCCCTCCCAAGGCAGGTACTGCCCCTCATTTGTCCAGACACATAGTTCAGCTCCAAGCCCAATACATTACTCATCGTGGTTATACCACACAACTTGGCTACACTCTGCATTTCATTCCTTTACCAACAGGCACGAGTAAAAGCTCATCTTAACTGATATGGGTCACATAATCTGTAAGCTGACAACTGTACATGCTCAGCATGTTAAAAAAACATAGGCAGACAGATTACTAACGAAAGGCTTTACTACTTCCACAGTATGTGCTCAGTGGTTGGGGAAAACGGACCCTCTGCTTCTGTCCCTACAAATATATAAACGAAAGGAGGAGAATAAACAATGTCCAAACTATCCTAGTAAGAATCAGTTCTGGGAAAACAGGACTCTTTAGAAATATGATCCCTTTTACTTCCGTGCTCTTTTCTGCCCTTCTCTATTTTAAAAAGGATATTTTCCCATATGTATGTGTCCGTGCCTTATTTCATGCTGTCAGATCCTTTTCTCTGTCACTTATAAACCTGACAATAGATGCTTGTGATGACACAGGCAGAGCATGCTGATATCCCATGAAGCAGCATCAAACAAAACCAGTCAATTAATAATTCCATCAGTCATTTCATATGCCTGGTGTGGAAACTTTCAGATGTAAAACAGTAGAAGATTTTACCTTAAATCTGTTCTGTAGTCATATTGCTTTCAATTAATGAAGATTCAGTTTGATTTCTAGAAAATTTTGTTTTCCAGTTCTGGCAGCTATTCCTGATACCTATACACAGCAGTTACATTTCTATTTTTTGAGCTTCAGCTGCTGAAGTTAGTTTTAGGTCAGTTTAGAACTAGTTTTAGTTTAGAATTTCAGAATTTTTTTTTAAAGTAACCTTTGATTCATTGTATTAAAATTATTCCTATTTTTAGTGCAATTTTTAAAATGCCTATTAGATTTTCCAAGTCTTTATGTCAAGATCTTTCCAACATTCTTCAGTAGCCCTTTAGGCAGCCATTGCAGAAATGGGCACAAAACCACAATAGAAAAAGAGGGATTAATATTGATCAATTGTCTAATACATTTGATCTATTTGTATGGATATACAAACAAAAAGTCCATCAGCTTTTGGAACTACATCTCAAGGTAAAATCAGTCCATGTAATGTTTGGCAGGTGGCAGCATCAAAATGGATATATAACTCCCTGTTCCAGTTCAGGGCATCTGTGGGGCAGTATTACCTTATGAAAAACTATTTCAGCTCAAATAGCAGACTAAGTAGCCTACGAATTACTTCACCTAGACAGGAAAGTCTTAACATTAGCTGTTTTTAAACAGCTATGAGCACTTTGAAACACAGACTGAGGAAACCAGTCCTTATTGTCACCTGTTAGCATACAGAAAAAGCATGAAGCTGAGTCAGGGGAGGTTTAGGTTAGATATGAGGAAAAAATCTTTCACTCAGGGTGGTTGGGCACTGGAACAGGCTCCCCAGGGAAGTGGGCACAGCACTGTCCTGGTTTGNAGAACAGACGATTGGGGATACAAGCATCATAAAGTCACTCTAGGACAAGCGCCGAGCCTGACAGAGTTCAAAAATCATTTGGACAATGTTTGAAGGCACATGCTGTGACTCTTGGGGTGTCCTGCACAGGGCCAGGAGTTGGGCCCAATGATCTTGATGAGTCCCCTCTGACTCAATATATTTTATAATTCTATAACATTGACTAATTCTTAATCCTGTCTGCTTCATATGCCATTAATTTGTATATCATAATAAAACACACTTACTGTTCTTTCACAACTATACAGTAGGTGTGAAACAAAAGAACAAACTAAACAATTTTATTATGTCTTCTTTTGCACACATTCCTGAATAGATAGCCACCAGGCAGTGGTTATTGTGGTTATTTTGAAATAGAATAGGATAAAACAGGAGTTGTTCATTTGAAAGGGGCCTGCGATGAAAATCTAATCCAGCCACCTGACCACTTTAGGGAGTACAAGGGAATATGGGCTGCTTTGTAATAACCTATGCAATTTTTGTCCAGACCCCACCACGCAATAAAGTACTTGCAAGTTCAGGGCACTGCTTTTTCATCCTCAGAGACAGTAATACAGATGCAGAATTTCTGCAGACCATACCCACGGATTTCAACACAGGCACTCAAAATGAGGCATAACTGAGTAACCCACAAGAAACACCTCCACTGATCTGTCTTGCCCCTTCCCTGGAGCATTTGGTAGCAGAGACAGGAGTACAGCTCCCCAGGAGAACATTTGCTTTACCAGACAAACAGGCAGTCTTCTCTCTTCCCACAGTCTTCTGACTCAGTCACTGCATACTCTACACACCCTGCAACACAGTGCCCTGTGGTACTGTGGAGTTCATCTCCTTCCCTAAGCAATCTATCACAATGCTGAGGAGGCACTTTGTGTGCAGTAATGTAATTAAAAATTACCTGTGTTGCCGAGCAAATTAAGGATTTCACAGATTTTGAAAATGCTGGCATTTATTCAGGCTTGAGAGCTTGATTTTGCAACTTTAGAAGCAGTGCTGTAGGCTACTCTTTGAAGGCCTTTAAACAAGAAGAGTTTTGAGGCCAGTAGCCCACTGACACCCTAAGGTGTCCTTTTGTAGCTACTTCACAGACTGTGCCCATCTGAGCCTGCTCATAATACAAATAGTTGCACTCCTTCCATTAGATGCAAACTGTCCCCTCCAACAATAACATATTTTGCACATTTCTCCTAATGGGTACTTAATTGCAAGGCCCAAGACCTCTGGGTTCCAATCAAGGCTTTGGAGCAAAGTTTATTTCCCTGAGATCCAAGACAATTTGTTAATTCCTTCCATCAAGCTTAACCTTTCCTTTCCTTCTGAAGTCCGGTATTTGTACAAGGCCATGTCTTAGAACCCTAACTCTTGTCTGTGCTTCCAGCAGCAAATGAAGATACACTGTCCTTGGCCATTGTTTAACACATGAATATAATTTCAGGGAAATGTATGGCGAAGCTGCACTGAATCTCAGTGATAACTGGGGTTTTATATACCTTTTAGTAACCTCATGTAGGAAACACTGGCAATCCCACTCTCTGTCCTCACAAACCACCAGAATGCTGTACAACTCACAGATCCTAAGACCAACACTTAACCTGGATAAAAGCCTGCTCCCTACAAATTAAACCCAAAACTTAGACTTGGATTCTAAAAACAAGCTCTTCACTGATCAAGAATAATGCTATCCATTATAACTCTGCTCTTCTCAATATTTACTGTAAGAATATAGATAAAGTATCGGTGAGTCTCCACATATATAGTGCACTAACATACTATGAATGCTTTCTTCTCATTTTCTCTTGAAATGTTTTATGCACATCATAAGGCACACTAAAAAAGCATTAACAAACTTAAAAAAAATAAATCCCCTCATTTTTAAGAAATTATTTATTTATGTCTGCATTGGAAGAACAGTTGGAACAATTTCTTCCATTTTAGCTCTTTCCTGTCACTCATTGAATGGTGAGGTAAGACAACAGCTCGTACAGCCAGAAATTCTTTAATAAAAATTATCAATAAATATAGGACAGTTTTTAAATTTTTTTGGTGGGGGCAGGGTAAAAGACCATTGGCCAAAAATAGCATAATAGCTAATCTGCAAAAGTTTCAGTGTATTTTTAAATTAATGCATTTAGCTTTGGACTCACAATACCTTAGAGAAAAAAATAGAAAAACAGTAATCTCCCCTACATTATTTCTTAGGAGTCAATGCCTATTTACTTTATTTTTCTTAGGCATGACCACATAATAATAATTTCATAGTATGACAACAAAGCAAAGAGGTTACAAATACCTGGTAGATAATCAGTTGAGTGTAGATTACAGTGTGGTTTTGTAGCTAGAAGAATGACTGTGATTCCTGGAAGAATAAGAACAGAATGTTTTTGTCGACTAAGAAGGAGATACTGGAGTTCCTGCCCTTTTCACAAAGCCATTGCTGCAAATGGCCAGTTTGCATCCCTGCTTCCAAACCCTTTGAGGAAAGAATCACTCAAGTTCTCCTAGCCTGAATGGTCACCTTCACTCAAAATAAAGGAAATCTGATCCATTGATCTGTTCAGCCTCACCACACAAATATGAAAAAGTCACCTCATAGCATTCATCAAGGGCTTACAAAGGGAATGATTTGATAAACAGCATTATAGGGTTTAGATTTTCTTTCTGCCCTAGACTAGACTCCAAATGAGACACAATTATTAGAAGGTGGAATCAGACTGGAAACAAGATATACTAAATTTTAAAACTAAAGCTAATACAACACAAGAACACAAATGGCTTCTCATAGCTTATGTCTCCAGTTAACATTACATCACAATTCAAAAGCCATGGGACAGAGGTCTTTTGTGCAACATTTTGCAGAAAACAAAGCTGACACAGCAGTCACAACTGTTACTTCTCTTACACCAGAAGTTCTTTTCCCATAGCTCTAAACAGGGGAAAATGATTCTTGGATCGCTGGCAGAACAAGCGCAAGAGGTCCAGTCCAAGCTCTCCTGTCCAATACAAACACCACGTTTTTTTTGGAACTGGCCTGTGAGGTTAGAACAACCCAAAGAGCAGGTATTGTAGCCAACGGGCCCTGTTTGAAAGGGCTAGTTGTCGTAATATTTGTTCTTTAAACAGTTTTCCAAACACAAAGGAACAGCACCAGAGGGTGGATCACCAGCCTTATTCATCTGCAATTCAATGTTCTCCCAAATTTTAAAAGCTCAACTGATCTCCTACGAAGTTGACTGGTCTCGCTATAATCCAAGGTAATAAAATGTCATACAAAATTGCATATACTTCCAGGCTGTTGGAATTTTTTCCCCATTGGGTTTTCTAAAAACTCAATACTCTTTGCAGCTTCTCTGGGGGTTTTTTGTCTCTGTTTGTGATTTGCTTTAATTGGCCAGTAAACAGAATTTATGAGTCTGCAAAACATACTGCTTGAATGAGACTAGTGCAGAGAGAAAGAAATTTTGAAAAGCAACTGCTATGTCATAAGGCAGAGATGGGGAATGTGGTTTTGCTCTCTGATTAAGAGATCTCCTGGAATCCAACACCCTTCCTCTTTGCTTTGGTTACAGAGCAGACAACAGACAAGTTCAACCAAAGACGACATAGAACCATTTCTGTGTATCATATTGCCTGCCACCATGATGCTCTTCCTGGCATTCCTGCTGCTCTTCCTGTACCGCCGTTGCCAGCGCCCCACTCAGCAGGGGCAGATCTTCAGCATCGACCTTCCTGAGGCCCTGCCTGAGCACGATGTGTCCAATTTCCTTTCTGCACTGCCCTGGAGCAGTGAGCAGAGCTTCCACTACTCAACGCTGCTCCCTGATGCCACATTCCTCTCTGTGTGCTTGCCTCCATCATATGAGGAGGCCACCATGAAGACTTCCATGGAAGAGGCTCACATTGAGCTCTCTCCAGACCCAGTGCCTCCTTATGAAGAGAGCAGACCAACAGCACCAAATAAACTTCCTACGGAAGCACCTTAGCCGAAGCATGCAGCACAAAGGTAGAACAATGCTATGGCCTTTAAAATTTGTGAAAAGATTCCAAATGAGGCACAAAACCAATGAATTTATGAAGGAAGGAACTTGAAGTAACAGGGAGTGCATCTCTTCACCTTGTCCTAGGATTCCCTACCTTCCATTTGTGGCAAGTGTACACATGGTGTAGCACCAAATCCAATCCAGACTCGTAATGTGGGGATTCTAGTTAACAAACATGTCATGCAAGGATTAAACTTAAGGAAAGCTGGGAAGCTCTTCCTCTGTAATCCCTCAGCTACAATGAAATGTCAATAATGGTATATATTCAGCAATCACAAAAAGGGCTTTTAGCACATACATATTCCAGTTTATGGGGTTTTTTTCTGTTTTATGCATTTATATTTAAATGAGTTTTTGACAAGCTGAGTCACTCAGTCTGTGTGTGTTTACATCACATCATTCTGCAGTGCTCTGGAATGACCACAATAGTTCTCAGGAAAGCAAATAAATATAAAACCTCCACAAAATTTTCAGTAACTGTCCCCAGAGGTTCAAATGTGCACTGTGAATAAAGGCTGGCTTTTCTCACAGTTGAACAACGAGGACAACCAGAGAAGACCTGATTGTTCTGGGTGAGAAAGACTCCATGCAAGAGCACATTCACTCTGTTGCTGTAAGCTGCTTGCCAAGGTCTGCAAGGTCCCAGCATTCCAGACTACTCGAATGACTTCTTTTCCAAGTCTAAAATAATAAACCATGTGACTTACTTGGTGCAGTCTGTAAAGGATTTGGGGAAAAATCAATAAAATCAAGTGCACCAAAAAATCCCTGGTCTGTATTTCAAAACAGCATTATAATCCCTTCCCCTTAATCATCAGGGCAGGGTGAGGCTCATTCAGTTGTGTTGGTGGCAGTGGTTCAGAGGGTTTGCATATGCAAATGCTTTCAGAAAATGATGTATGTTATCTTTAATTCTTTCTTACAGGATAGCATTTTCACTAAGTTGATAGATGCTTTTGTTAAAAAAGGTGGTTACTGCAGGTCCTGACAGCCTCAAAAGTTGTGTTGGCAAGTCACGGACAAATGCAGTGTTGTGGAATATCTGACACCTGCAAGGAAGAAACTGTTGGAGCAACTTGTGAAGTCTTGGTGTAACTTAAAAACCCAAAGGCTTGCACTTGGTGATTTCAGCAACTGTCAGGAGGTGTCAATAACAGCCAGTCCTGCTTTACAAACTTCGCACGTTCTTTAAAAAACCCCAACAAGAATAACACAATAATGGAAGAAAAAGTCCTCACGGTACAGCAGAAGAAAGGCCACTTTGGAGCTGCAAGGTGGTTGAATTCTGTGTTATGACAACAGTGAAACAATCACAGTAACCAAATAGTCCATATCAAAACTGATGTTCTCATTCTTGCATTTCTCTTACAACAAGGAAAATAGTGCCATTTTTATTTAGAAAAAAAAGGTTATTTTCTTGAACTACAAATTTGAGGTCATTCTTTTTCTAATGTTCCATTTGGGTCATCAAACTGAAGCAGCAGATGTTTTGGAAAACTCCAGATTCAATCAACAATTTTTCTTTTCAGGCCATATCTGGGAACAGTTCCTGGTATTTGCTAACGTGTTTGAAAGTACCATATTCTACTACCTCCTCGCAATTTCTTTACTTCCTTAATATTTGGTACATGCAGTTGTTTCTAAAGAAAGCTGGAAAAATACAAGAGTCCCAAACAACATATCTAATTGGAAAGGTGCAAAGGTTTGAGGTTCAAAGATAAACCACTTCTGCCTCTGGTGTTTGTGTATTCCACTAACTTCAGCAGAAATGTACAGATATGCTTGAAAACTCAGACATTGTCATATCAAGTTGAGTATATTTTGCCCTAAGAGTTCCTAAGAGATCTGCTGTATTCTGAAATGAGTTCTGCTGTTCTTCAGCATGATCTCCTGTTTACCCTTAACTTGGGTAGAGCCTGATACTCAGCCTCTGGGCTCATCATTCTAAACTGCTCTCCAGTTACCTTAGTTACAGCTGAGAAAAACTTTGACTGGTATTTCTTGTGACCAAGGCTGATATACTTCTATAACTAGCTGAGAATTGCTATTCTCTGCAAGAATATAGAGAGTGATTGTGTTTCATGCAGTATTTATTGGACAGCTCTCAAATCCTGCTTTAGACAAATAGATTCTGATTGTTATCATTGCTCAAGACAATTAAAAACAGGCACTTGCTCAAATCCATATTAACAAAAACACTGCCATAACTCTGCCATAACTTAAATTATTCTTTCTAGTAAACTGCTTTTTATTCCATCTGGAATTGGCATCCCTTATCTCATTCCATCACAGATGTGACTAGTCTTGAATGTTAACTGTCCCTAGCAGGTTTCAACATAACCAGCACCTCTGCTCTTAAATCTCCACCCCAAAGAGAAGGCCCACCAAAAAAAAAAAAAGAGACAATGTTTCTCATGCAAACATACTGAAATTAAATCTCCATTGCCTAGAAGCTGCCCCTGATCCCGTCAGGCTGTGGTGACACACATCTCAGCAGCCATGGTGTTGCTGATGTTAGTGCTTCTGGCTGTGGAGAACTCTCAGGTGCTCCGGGCAAACACCTTGTGCATCAAAGCAGAGAGCTCATGACCCGAAAAGAACTCATGCCTGGCAATAGGAGCAACCATAAGTGCAATGGGAAGACCTTTCATTGTTTTAGCTGCAGTAATCTGAAGGGTGACGTTTTAGAGCACCCATCTAAAAGAAAGATGTTGGAATTGGGACCATAAACAAAAAGACTGAGGAGAGTCATTGAGTTTTCAATTACATAAAAGGTAACTACAAACAAAGCCAAACAGGGACCCCTTATGCCTGAACCAATCTGAACTGGTACTAGTGATTTTAAACTAAAGCAAGATTAAATCAGAAAAGAAATCTCTAGAAGTGAAGTGTAGTCTGAAAGTGCAGTGAAGCAGTGGCAGTACCATCTCTGGACACATTGAGAAGGTAGACAAACATCTGTCCAGAATGATGAAGGCTCCTGGTTGGAGCAGAGAATGGATTAGATGTCTTCTCTGTGTCCTTTCCTGTTTCTATGCCCTAAAGTTACATCAAAATAAGTTTTGTTCCTCGTTTTGAAACTGTATGAAATCAGATAGCTATTTCTTGGAAAATTTCATATTATGAGATTTCACGTGCATCCTGAAATCACTAACATTGGCATTGTACTTTATAGCCACAAGGTCATTTTTCTTTTTTTTGTTTAAATCTTATATCTGCTAGTACACATAGAAATTATGAACTCACCTTGATATGAAGGGTAATTGTAATTCATTTTCCTATTATGAAAATACTAAGGAACCATGATGAGATTAATTATGTATACGCTAACCCCGTTTATATCTAGTAGGAAACTATGGAGCAATACAGGCCCTTTCATTAAGGGGGCTTCACAAGAGTAGAGGGCAATCTCTGTGCTTGCCTACCCCGTGAGAGCTGCCAGGGTCCCTCACTGACATGGGCCCATTGTTCTGCAGACCAACACGAAGACACATCATGGCAGATTCTTGATCAAAAGACACTTAATGGAAAACAACACAGGTAATTTACACAAAATAGTTCATCTAGATAGCCACTGAAGGTATTCAGCACACATCTCCAATAATGCCGCAGTAGTTTCATATTAATAGAATACCCTGCCTGTCTCACTTTAGCCAAAGGAAGAAAAGGTGACACAGCTCTTTGCAACCACAGTGGGATCTCAGAAACTAACATCTTGGATAAAACTGATGCATGCTTTTGCATAGATTGAGCATCTGGCACCTGATCTTTGCTGAACTTGAAACTAATTCGTGACTCATTGGTTTGTACCTGTCAATGATAAAAGGTGCTTTTCAAAACAGAATAGTCATTGCTTGGCCTTATGAAGGAACCCTTAGTCTAGAAAAGGCAGCATAAGCATTTCAGTGCATATATTTCACTTCAGAGAAATCCCCACCTGTAACAAGTATCTTGACTAGAAATTTAGAAATGCAACTGAAGTGGAAAACACTTTGAAAAAAAAAAACAAAACAAACCACAACCATAAAAACCCCGGCAGTGTCTCTTTAAGATAGTTCAGTATATCACAGTGGTCAAGAAAGAACTGCTCCCAGAATAAAACTCTTTGCTTAATCCACGCTTTAAAGGATTTTACTTGGGTTCTTATGGCAGCAAAGCCTCCAAATACAGACACACAACTACTTTTGCTAGTACAAACTCCATTGGCATGAACTATATATGCTCCAGTAGTGCAAACTCTTACAAATGTAGGTTTTATCAGTAGGAGAAAGTGAGTGGGCAGTCTTATTCTGGTGAGGAGAGTAATTTTATTTGGGTGTAGGGGTTTTTGTTGTTGTTGTTTTTTGTTGGGTTTTTAACAAATTTTCAAGAACAAACATTGCACAAAAACATCAGATAAGGATGAGCTGAATGCTTATGGCAAATAAATTATTCACTGACTCCTCTCTCAAAAACTGTCATAAGTGAAACAGCTATGAATTTTTAATCATGAAATGTCTTAATTTCAGTCTGTTAGTAAATAATCATGTCATGTTGTGACTTTCATTACAAAGGAGTTCTGTTCATCACTTGGATAATGAGGTCTTCTGCAGAACAGGAAAGGCATGTGAGTGGGGAGCCTAAGGAAGGTGTCCTCTGTAATAAAGACAACCTGCCATTCTTAGTGATATGGCTAGCAAGGCTGGGCACAGCTAATAAATCAATGCTGCAGACACATGGGTGTTGATGAAGACAGCAAAACCTCATTGGAGACTCTTAGATACATGACTAGGCTGACAGCAGTGTAAATGTACGTTTGCACTTTCACAAGCTTTTCATTAAAAAGGTAAAAAAATGCCAATGTCTTTCATGTTTGTTGAGGGTATGAAAGAATCAAACTTGTCTGTGAGTTTGGCTCCATCAGTAGTTTTACTTCTGATTATTCACAGGAGTATCATGTCTATGACAGCTTACTGTCAGAAATTAAGTTTAAGGAAGAAGCAGCAATCAAAACTGTAGTACTCAGAATTTCATAGAAACAAATCATAGAATCATTGAGGTTGGAAAAGGCCTCTAAGGTCATCAAGTTCAACTTCTAGCCCAGCATTGCCATGTTCACTGCTAAACCATGTAAATGACACATTTTTTGAACACATGTAAATGACACACATTTTTTTAATGCTTCTAAGGATAGTGACACTGCCACTTTCCTGGACAGCCTGTTTCAATGCTTAATAACTTCTTAGTGAAGAATTTTTTTCTAGTATCCAATTTAAACCTTCCCTGGTGCAAGTTTTCCTCTCTTCTTGTCATTTTTCATCTGGGAGAAGAGGCCAACCCCTACCTCATTATGAACATCCTTTCAAAAAAGTTGTGCCATTAATATCCTGTTATCTTATCCAGCCCCTTCTATATTCATTTGTCCCTACAATGTCAGCATTATTTTATTCTGGAATGCTTATCTTAGAACTTTTCAGACATTTCCATCTGTGACAAAAATAAATACTTCAAAGCAAGAGAGCATGGACAGGCAATCCTCTCTAGTCATGTCAAGCACCTTCATAGGTCTACCTTTTATTTTATAGTGTTTTGGCTTCTTGTTTTGTTTTTTTTTTTTCCAGGTTCAAACTAAGAGAAATTAATTCATGGTTTTTTTAGTTCTTTGAATACTAATGAACTGAATTCCTTTAGTGGCCTTCCGAGCACAAAGTACAGGAAGCAAAGCCACACTCTTCCTGCCCTACCCCATCAAACATCCTAAAGAGAAAGGAATGTGAAAAAGATCACAAATCGGGATGAAAAAAGGTAAGAGCCCACAAGAAATAAACCTCTCACAAAATTGCTTTCTCCTCACTGACTTCCTATTTTTCACTTCTCTCTCCTTTGACTTACTTTTAATTTTCTGCCAACTATATAAAAGACAACACAGAAAGAAAAGCTACCTCCACAGACTGACGCACATCTGTAGAGAGCAAAACTAAGTGTCATGTGTTGTGTTCTACTAGTAATCTGGAATATTTGTTTGTGATTATAAAATGCTTTGCACAAAGTCAATTTCCACTACAGGTAAACCAGACAAATTCAAACCCATTTCTACAAACACATTTCCCTGCTTGGGTACCAAAACCACACCAAATTATTTAAACAGCACCATTAAACACTCAGTATGTGTATCAGCTCTGTGGCACTTCTTCTCTCTTTTTCTTCCAGTTCAGAAAATTCAGTTGACAACATTCTCAGATGTTAGTATAGCCTAAGGTTCTTCAGAAAGACTCTACACCTATGTTTTAGGGAAAAAAAAAAATAAACTTGATGGGAATTAGCTTGTTTATAAACTGTGTTTTCAACAAACACTGACCCCTTTTTCACTTTTGTTAATCATGCAGAACCTAAATATTTCTATAAAAGACTGATTTCTAGTGGTTTCTAGCAGCAAAATATTGTGGTCATCAGGAACCAAAAAATGCTGCTGTCATGCAATGAAAGGAAAAAAAAAAAGCAGATCCATTAGCACAACTCTTGAGCATTTGGCTGCATAAGGAAGATCAAGCAAACAGAGGACATTAGCTTGGAGACAGAAGAAACCACGTAAGTACAGTTGTGTCTAGCACTATTCTGAGACTTTCACAGTGGTTCTTTTCCACAGCATTACCAGCAATCATCACCTGAGGAAAAGCACGGTGCAACAGGACAGAGGAGCATGGTGTCCCTGATGCATGACTGGCGACACCTGAGGCACTGGCATCCATGGGCCCAGCGGTGCCATGCTCCACCACCAGCTCCTGCGCCTCTCCAGCCGCCCCAGCCCTGCCACTCCCACCCACAAGAAGGAAAGGCTGAGTGGTCTCAACCTGCCCAGTAAGATCTCTACTGGAAACAAAATAAAATTAGACCCTTAGAGCATATTTTTATTACAAAAGTAGCAAGTTAATACAATGGTAACATCCAGACCTGCCTGCCAGTTATTATGGCAGACTCTATAAAACGGACACAAAGTAAATTCTACTTTATCTAAAAACATGACCAAACATAAATGAGAGCACAAGGAAAACACTACTGATTGATATTGCATTTTATGCTTTGCAGATCATCCTGTAAATCAGAGGGGTTATTTTCTAATCTATTATTCTTTATCTAGCTTATGCATGTCTTATTTTAAATAAGGTAAATAGATACTGTAAGGATGGCAGGCAAAGTAAATTAATTATAAGCCTGAAGCATGCCCGGATACCATATCTGAGAGCTCCAGAAGAACAGCTCTCTCTTTTAGCTAATATCTCTTCAAAAAATTACCACCTCCTATATATTTTCACAGTTATCTGGACTCCTTTCAAATGCCCACTCCAACCACCAACTAACCACACAGTTGTTGGAGGCATTTATGACTTTGGTTTGTCCACTTTTATTTCTTAACAGATTTTCTGTTTTAGCTGGGACTGAGTGCCAGGAAATATTTATACTACATGCATTAATGTCTAATAAATACCACTTTCTACTTTTGTTAGAAGACAAAAAATATTTCCAGAATGGCTTGCATTTAGAGCCAATATACTGTTTTTAAAGAGCTGAAAAGAAATTTTCATGACAATGACAACCTGCTTCCTCAACCCAAATTATGCTAGGCACAACTCCCAGCTACCAGAAGAGGGGAGCTTGGCAAGGCCTTCTCTCCATTAGGTAGCTTGCCATCATGTTTAACAGACAACAAGATTAAATTCCCAATTTTTCCAGGACTCAGCTTGTTTAGTGCAACTGGACACCACCACATCCAACAGCTACTCTGAGGGAGGTTGGATTTCACTGCTGATGGGCCTCAGAGAGTTTCCAGTGACTCCTGTTCACCCAGTCCCTTGTCCCCAGTGCTGTACCAGCCCTTTTTAAAGTTGTATGCTTTTATTTAGTACTTCTCATAAATTACCACAATAGTACCCAACAACACAAACTACTCCAACTGGTATTTTCCCAGCTAACACTGTTTTGAACCATAAATTTTGACAAAATATTATTCTTAACCCTAGTCAAAAATATTATTCTTAACCCTAGTCATTAGCTCCCAACAGCCTCACTCCTGGTTTGTGACAGCTACACAGCAAAGGTCCCTTTCTGCCTGCACCGGCCCAAAGCAGCAGAACAGCTGCCAGGGGCCAAATAATGACTGACTCCTTGGGCTGGCACAGGATCAACTGCTCTGAATGGCACCAGGGCTTCCGATGGAGGCTGTCAGATGTTTTTCTGCATCCTCCGAGTGTCTGGAATTGAGAGGGAACTGCCAAAGCCATCCAGGAGCACCAGGGGTACAACATAGCAGTGCTGGACCAAGTGGCAGCTTCATCCAAAGACCCTAGTGACAGTTCAACAGCTCTGCATCAAACCATTAGGTGTCTGGCAAATCAGCACAGTTTTAAATACTTAATACCAGATAGTCTGCTCAGAGTAAACCTGCACTTACTCATTTTTGTCTCAGTTTCCTTCCCTTGGCACTCTGCACAGAGGGGACAGATGGCCTCCAAGCCCCATCAGTGTTTGCTCCTGTGTCCCCTACCTGCAACCTTCCTCAAGAGGTGTCTGTGACTGGCAGATACCCTGACAAGGTAACAGACTGAGCAGGTACAAGACCTTATAGATGGCAAAAGGTGAGTTAAGTATACATAGGAGGATCAGGAGTGCTTTCTCCAACACCAAGGGAATAGCCTGGACATCCCATCAGTTTCCTAGAAAGGCCCACCCAGCACCTGCTGAATTATGAAGGTTGGTGCACAGCCACGAGGATCCCTCAGCACATATTACCTTCATTTACTAAACACAAAAGTGCAGCAAACCAGAAGGAGATTCACAGTTCTGGCTTTAGAGCCTTGCAGAGAGAGGTAATTGGCGAACATAACATCTACTGCTGCTCAGTTTTAACCCACAGCCTCCATACATCTGCCAGTCAGGGCATCCTTAATCTAGCTGCTGGTTCAGTCAAGGGCACAGAAGCTAAGGTGTAGTAGCAGTCCTTACAGCTGTCAGCTTAAGAACAAGAATGAAAAGCAAGGATTTAAAGACACACCCTGTTCACCAAAAGTGTTTTACACAGCTCCTTCTACTTTGCAATTTCTTCCTCTTGAAGAGGCCTGGAAGTTTTGCATCCTCTGGTTCCACTGCTCACACCACTTTGAAAGTCAGAATTTCAGATTAAATGCAATTCGTATCAAAGAATAAAAAATGGTAGAACAATTTCTATACTGTTTAAGGCAACTTGAACATTTGACCTACATACTTGATTACAACCATTTGGAGAGGATTTAAATAGCTGTTTTCTACTCTGTACACAGGCTTTCTTCAGCTTTGATAGGGCTCCCTGAACAATTTTTTCCTGATATGGTATTATGAGGGCAAGGATACTTCCAACAGAGGAAATTACCTCTGTTCTAGGTCACAGTCAATAAAACATCAATAAATCTTGTAATTCAACAAATTTAAAAGTATTTAAAAGTACTGGTAGCAAACACTATTGATAAGCCATGAGAAAACAAGATACAGCATTTCAGATAACTGCAACTGCCTCTTTCATCCTGCTTTTCCAAGCTCCCTCCCAAACCAACTTTAATTTGTAATCAGATTTCACCTGTGGCTTGTTTTCTGCAGAGCAGTCAAGGAGTTCTCAGGACTTAAAGGAAACCTTAAGCAATCATTATGCAAGGTAAATTTAACTTTCTTGGTTGGTCTGGCTAGTTTCAATTAGGTGCTAGTGCTTCTCCAGACTTTGACTTGGCTGCTACAACCTCCCCAATCCCACAGGGAGCTGTGGTCTTTTCTTGTGCCCATCTTAATAATAACAGTAAACTTAATTAATGCTTTCTAGTTCTCAGTGTGGAGAAAACAACTGAGTTGAATAAACCTAGGGATAGGAACATTTGTTTTATCAGGTCTGCAAAGCGCACAGCCCACAGAGAGCTGCCTCCACTCCAAACAGGCTTGCTACAAAACAGTGTTCAGGATTAGTAGTGATCCTTCAGATGTACTTCCTTGGGTCACAAGGAGTCTACTATGTAGCTGAGGAAAAAGGGTGTGCTGGGTAGCAAGGTTTCCTTGGAACATCAGTCTAATGTAATGTGATTATGCTGCATGGGACCCGAGTCTGTTTTCCTAGTGGCTTTTCCACGCTGTTACGGCCTCTCTGTGGAATCTGTATGAAATCAGGCAATTTCAAAAGCACAAGTTTCTTTCAGTTTCACAGAAACTCAAATTTCAATGAAAGTGAGTACAACAGTGACCTCACTACGGGAAGGACTGTAGTATTCACCTCTTGTAGGACACTGAGAAAACCCATGCAGAAGAAAGGCTCCATAAATATGGTGAAAATGTTATTGTAGTGGGCCCTCTGTGATGCAGCAGAGAATCCAAGTCAAAAAAGGTACAGAAAAACTGGCGTTTGTACTTTGTTGCCCTCAGAACTACAGCAGAACAATGAAGTTGTATTAGGTATATCTGCAGAATTAAAGGAGCAAATGCAGACTTTGAACAAGTTACCGAGACAGATGCTTTCTTGAACTTCATGCTGTTTAGGTGATCTGCCTGAGTTTCTGTGTGCCATTGAGCTATTTTTACTCACCTGATCTTCTGAAGAAATGACAATATTGATGGTGCCCCAGTGAGCCTGGTGCACATCGAATCTGCATCCACCTTTGCAGTCTTCCCTCATTGCCACTCAACCACCAGAATAATGGAATTAATCCCTTGAAACTGGATATCTTTGCTGAAGAAAGAGGAGAAACATGTGGGTCTGCCAGGTGTGGATTAATTTGTGTGGTTCTGTCAAATGGTTTGTGTCCCTTTTGATTACCCAAAGGTAATCTCCAGAATAATAAACTTGGATAAAGTACCTACTTTCCTGCATTAGGGAACTAATTTTTCATTTTCATCAACTAAATCATGCGCTGCCTAGAGACAAAACCTGGTCTGAATTAGCCTGTAGTACAGCAACAGTCATTACCCTCCTACAATAGGCATTCACTGGGGTAATTCTCACACAAAAACTTCTCGTTTCTTTTTATTTAATCTGACCAAGGCCACAATTTACGTAGATTGTTTCTCATCAGATTATTTATTACTTTCCATTATCACATATTTTCCCTGCTTGATCGTGTGAGTCAGCACAGGCAGGACACAGGAGCAACCACAAAAGCACTAAAATGACATTTCCCTTACCTCACCAACCAGGGGATGCCCAAAGCAGCACCCAGGCAGAGGCACACAAGTGGGACACAGGCACCACAGATTTTGTCTGTGCTAGAGAATCACCAAACCTGCTGTCCTTGCCCATTTATCAGGGATTCACACAGGTATTTTGCCACTGTGCTTTGATCTTTCCTGAAGCAGAGCAGGAATCTCAAGCATGTGTGATAGGGTGTCTCTGAGTCTCTCACAGGCTTATGTTATCTAAACACAGATGTTCTACTTGTCAAACACACAAGGCTAAACAACAATTAGTATGATGTATGTGTTTTTCTACACCCCCAGTCACTTCAGCGTGTTTATAATCCTCCTCACCAGCCTTCTGCTATTATCCCACATTGGTTGTTCATATCACAATAAAAACATTGTGCCAGCAGGAGCTAGGGAGGGTAGGGAAAAACTTGAACAGTTTGCAAATGTGGAGGAAACAAACTACATTCCACATTCCAGTATCTTCTCAGAGTTACAGACTGCTAAAAGGCTGAATTGAAGTCTACCAGGTAAAACTTCAGATTAATATCCAGTGTTCCCAATTAGGCCCTATTTGATGGAATTCTACTGCTGAGGTAGAGTCTCTCAGGACATCAGGTTCTTAAGAAATGCAAAACAAGATGTGCAGCCAGTTATCTTACCAATTTGTCTTGCTAGTCTGTTCACTGAAAAGTTGCTCAATATTCGCTGTCTTTTGTCCTAAGGGTCACCTCTCTTCACAGACATTTAGGAAACCCCAATGTTTGCAAGTGAGGAGAGCCCAGTAAAATAGACTGTGGGCAACAGTCTTGCACCATGGGCACAAACCACAGCTCAGTGTTGGGTGCTGAGGGCAGAGACACTGCCCTCACCATGACTGGACACCAGGAGAGCCTGCCTGTGCTGTTACAGCTGGAGTGGTGCCTAGTTGTCCGCAGGCCTTTCTCGGCTCTGAGGAGGAGCTGGAGTGGCTGAGGACACGGAGCTGAGCTTCTTGTTTGTGGGAGCTGGGTGTGAAATGGGACACTGAGCAAGAGCTTGGAGGTCAGCATCAGTCTCCGGAGCAGAATGAAGAGATGGCATCTGGGGCTGGGGTTAAGGGAAGCAGGCATGCCAAGAGGCACGTCAAAGGTTTGGCAGGTCACGTTAGAAAAGGTGAGTATGAAACTCTTCTCTAGATCCAGAGTTTAGCAAAAAGGTTTTGGCTCTCTGTACCAATTGAAGAGCCAAGAAGGCTGGAGGCCCCTGTGCTGTCAGGTAGGTAGGACTGGCACAGAAGCGGGAGTTGCTGCTCCTGATGGCATTTTCCTACATAGATGAACCTTGGGGAAGTCCATCATCTACAGACTAGGGCGTAAAGGACAATCAAGCTTAGATTCCCTTCATATTTATTATTCCTGGCAGGCCTTTAAAAGACATTAGCAGTATCACAAAGAAAAACTCTTGATGCTAGCAAGATGTTTCAAGCAGGATGAGGAAATTCCTGTTGAAAGAGTACTGCTAAGGCACTCTACAGGAATTAATAGATGACATGAGATCTGGTTTATCCAAAGAAGGAAAAGTCCAACAAACAAGAGTAACAACCAGAATGACTTTTGAGAAAGGCATTTCAATTTATTGTCAAGGCACTTTCTTCCTTCTTTTCTCAGCAAGTATTTTAGATAATTTCTAACATGGACTTTCAGTTCAAAGAGGTCACAATTTCTCAGACACGGGTGATCATTTGAGAGAACAAATTTGCGGCACAGAAAGTGATTTTTTAGATTCTTTGTTCCCAAAATCCAACATGGCTCCACATGACGTTGTCACACCATGGAAGAAACTCATCCCATTAATTTGATGACCAATTTGTTGCAATCAGTCCTGGACTTCGAAGTAGCACTTCAAAAAAAGCTTTTATGTTACACAGCTCACTTGCCTTGAGTTGTGCTTAACAGTCTAAAACCAGAGTACTGCTTCTGGATTTTTAAACTCAGAAACCACCTATCAACTACTTTCCATGTTTCCACATGCCACAATCCTAAATTCAGACAAATTTTGAAATGCAGAAAATGCATCAGTAAATGGAGAAACCAGGCTTAATGTTCTGTATCAGAATAAATAAAGGGTTGCCTCTTGAATATCACACTGAGGTACACTTTTTTCCCTGTGTATCACACATCACAAGAGACTTATCTGCGGAACTTAAGTTTGTTTGATCTTCGGCCTAAAAGATCCAAGTGTGCTGTGTATGCGAATATGCCAACCTTATTCGGGATTACCAGTGGTTTGATACTGTCTATCCATGGCTTGTAAATGGACTCAAGCTACCTTAGACCCAAACTTGCACTTCTGTGCAACTGCATGACCTCTGCTCACAGCCACCTGCTCCCTGTGCACCATTTTCCTAAGGATCTCCTTTCTGAAATGTACTTTTGTTTTGTATCAGGACTCTATAAAAAAGTAAATACATTAAAATCATTATCATTCCCTAGTCTGTGATTGCTGTACTGACTGCATAAATCTGGGCTTTGCTTTTTAAGTCCTCTGAACTACACTGCCACCTCCCAGCTGGCACAGCAATTTGCAAAATCTCCATTTCCAAGCAGCACACTACAACACCCTGATTAAGGCAAAAAGGATGGGACCATCTTTTACTAAGGCAGCTTCTCAACTGGAGATGCTGCATTGGGCACTGAATTCTCGTGTCATTGTAATGCTCTTTCACCTGTTTTAAACTGACCTAGAAATCAGAGGTTTTTTCCACAAATTTTACTCCCAAAGGCAGGGATTTCTGTGTCCATTTTCTGCAACCCAGTGTGAAAAGACTCTTAGAAACAGTCTGGAAGAAGTAAACTGAACTGGTATTTATAAAGAAGACACTACTGAACTACCAAGATGCACATGAACAACATTCCTCTTCAGATAGCAGATAGTTAATTTAGTTTCTTGTATTTCTTGTTGCAGGATTTAATCTTGTGGTGTTTTGGAATTCTTTTGGTTTTTGAAGGGTTTTTTCGTTTTCATGGTTTGCATATTTTTCCCTCACGAATTAATTTTTACCATCTAAACACAGAACTTAATTTTTTACTGTTTTTTTTCCAGAGGTAGTGAAAATGCAGGAACTTCTACTACTTTATGCGCCCTGACAGATTTTTTTTTTTTTCCTTCAGTAGCTAACAAATCTGGTTTTATACTGAAGGTTGGTGCACAAATAGACCAGTGTGCTACAGACAAAGCAGCTCAGGTAGATTGGGATTGGACTTTCTTCTCTATATACCTCCCCACATCCAATACATTTGGATTCACTATTAACAGACCATTTCCAACTAAAAATCAATTACATTTTCCATTAGCATTGCTGGGAGAAGCATTGATTGGCCCTTAAAAGGTTGGCTGCACATTGTGCGAAATTGCAAAGAGCTAAATTTGCAACATAAAATGCACCCAACATTCTGCTTCGGAAGCACTATCAAGGCTTTTACCCAGCTTTTCAGGATAATATACAACACAGCAAAGAATTTATCAAAAATTTTTCTATTTTACCGGGTTGAGTGTTTATTAATTCACACCTGTATAGCTACAGTCACAATCCAGCACTGAGCAGCTCCAAGATTTTAATGCTGCATTTCTGATTTAAGTTGATAACACCCCTTTAGAACCAAGAAAGTTATCAATTTTGCCAGAAGAATTTTCTAGTCTTAACTATGCAAGAAATCACCTCTGAAAGTTATTCAGAAAATTAAGTATAAGGGGGGACCTCAGAAAGCTACCAAGCGCATTATAAAGCTATTGTGATCCTTTTTGTGAGTACTGAAGTTATTTTAAATAAAACAGACAAAGTGATTCCTCATTGCCACTGTAAGGTATGTAACACTTTGTTTTCCCATTGATTTCCATCCTTTCAATTCTCTCCTATGAAAGCAAACAATGCATCATTTTAAATCACTCAAATGTACTGTGGCAACAGTTCTGTTTGAACAGTGACTGCTGCTATAAATGACTTTCCCAGAACTTTGTGGTATCCAAAGAATACCTAACAAGATCTATTTGCTTACAGTAGTATTAACACATTCATCCCTGTGCCACATGTATAAGTGGCCTCTCTTTGCTTCAGGAAATGACTGAAGGTTTAGCAAGCTATCTCACTGCAGGTGTCTGGAGACCTGTACCCAGTCCACTGGCACCACTGGATGCAGAGATGTTGCTAGAAATTAGACAAGATCAACCTGAGCTTTGATTGTCCCAATCCCCTTTACTCTTTCCAGGCTTCAGGCACAGTGGTTCTGTGGAACCCGCCCAAGAGTTGTGCTTGAGCCACCTACCCAGTGTTGCCTGAGGTCTCTTAGAGCAGTCCTCACTTCAGCCTATTACTGCTTCTCAAAGTTCACCCAATTTCGCTCGTTTTCCTCTTCTGAATTGTTAGGTGGTTTGGTTTGAGTTTTCCCCCCCATGTTTGACTGACTTTGGCCTTCTACACCCTTTGAATTAGGATGAAACATATGGGCTAGAATTTTTCTTCCTCCTTGCTTTGGCTATTCCATTGTTCCTTTGCCTTTTTCTCTCTTCTGTACCTGCTGAAACTTCTTTATCATCTAGAATCTGCACTAGCCTGCCAACCCCGTACCTTAATCTGTGCATTCACTGTACTTCTCAGTAATCTCCTTGCTTCACCTTTTCTGCCAGTGCCATCTTTCAGGCCAAACCTTATGCAGGAACTAGCGTCCCAGTCGTGGTTTCTCAAAATCCCGTCTTCATCAAATCCACTTCTTTCCCAGTTCTTTTAACTGATATCCAGTAGCCTCCCAAACCTCCTCTCAACCAAGCTATTGCTCCTTGCATAACCTCCATCATTTCAATTAAGGCAGAAAGTTCTCCTTTCCAATATACAAACAGTAGTTAAGGCTTGTAAATGCCCCAGAGCGCTGTGAATGTATTAACAGAATAACTGGGGGGCTCTAATTTACAGGGTTATTGGGGCTGCCTACACCTGACAGCAGAACTTTGAACATAAAGGAATGAAACACAAAATGAGTTCATATAGGCCGGAATTTAGAAAAAGACTGAAGCTGAAAACCATTCCCAGTAATGTGGAAACCAAAAATTAATCTCACATCTAGCTTCAATAAAAATTTTTGTTTTAGAGGCAAACTGTGGACCAGGTGTAAACTCCAAACAAGACAGTATGATGCATTAAGCATCAGGATGACAAGTCTGCTTTTTTTCCTTCAGCACAGCCAAGTTTGCATATATGTCCTCCTCTCCTTCTGCTCTGGATGTCTTAAGCAGAGGTTTGCTAAATTTAATCTACAGTTGTAGACCAATAAAACCTCAATTGCAAAACCTCCCTATGGAGGAACCTTATTGTCTAAGAAAGTAACTTTGAAGTTGTAAGTGTGACAAAATAATTAACCAGTTCTGCCTTTGGAGAGATGACATGGTGACACCTCTGTAAGAAAGTGAAAGAAAGTTACATCAGCTACATAAGTAAATGGTGTAAGCACCATTAAACGTTATTTCAGAACACTTAAGGTATTTCACTACACCTTGTACTGTGTAAAATGTAGTCATGTAGCAACACCAGTAGGGCTGCATAAACATTACCCTCTGCGTGTTAGCCAAAGCCTGAGCTTCAGCCCAAGTTCACCACGTGTGGGTTTTAGAGGAGCACCAAGGCGATGCGTGGCCAGAGAGGAAATTCAGCCTGTGCTACATTCAAGCTCAATCTCATCTACCTGCACTGACAAGGTGGTGTGCATTTAAGATGGGCTTTTCCAAAGAGTTCCCCACATAGCCCATAAAAATAACTGGCAGAGCATCATCAGGCCAGCACCAAGGAACAAGCTGGCTACGCTCCAGTTACAGGCACTTGGTGCAAAAGGCTGCAAATGGCTGCAGAAGCTGCAGGTACCAGAGCTACAATTTTCCCCAGTGCATCCATTTTTCACTTAGAAGATTTTCCCATCTGTAAACAACAAAACAAAGCCTGAGTATTATTTATTACACATTATCCTGTTAGGATGGTGGCATGAGGACTGGTTAGCATTTAGCATGGCTTTCAAAAGGACAGTACCTGCTGTGAAAAGGACTTGGTCCTTTCATGTTTCATGGGATCAGCTGTGGAAGAGAGACCAAAGCAACATTTGCAAGATGCATAGCGCAAACCATTCTGCCACTGCTCTCTCTTTGTAACAGAATGTAGTTCAGAGCAGTATCAACAATAGCTGAAACAATCTACTTTATCCAATTAGGTTTTATTTTAATTTTAAAAATCCAATGGTGGTTTCAATATAGTTAGCAGAGAAAAATGGTGGAAAGTTTGCTGCGCACCAGTTAATCCCTCCCTTGTTCCACTGAGTGCAGCTGGATTCAACTTGTTCATTTCACCTCTCACTCACTCTGCTTATAATCTGGTTCTCCAAGAATTTTAGTTTCCTGGGACAGGTTGCAAGTAGGAGAGAAGTAGTAGAAACACTCAGACAACACTGGAAAAAATCTTAGAATTATTTCTATTTTTTTAGTCTCAGACTTGAGATACCAAAATGGGATGGACGTGTGAGTACACTTTAGTTGTCTCTAAAGTGAATTAGTAAATTTTACAATGAAAACAGGAGATTAGTAGCTGGATGCATGGATTATGGCATTCTGTGGGTTGCCATACACTGTGGGACGCATCTTTTGAAGAAGATTTTAATCAACTCAAAAGACAATATGGCAACTGGCAGGCTTTTTCTTTATTGAAGCAAAGTCACAGCATTTTCAGCACTATTCCCTTCTTGTGAAGGGAAGAGTTAAATGAAGGCCCCTGAAATTTACATAACTAACAAGTAAAGGATTGAAGAAAGAGATTACAAGCATATTTCTCTAAAATAAATAATCTACAAAGAGTGCTTTTTCTTCTTAAAAGCAATCTAAAAATGTAAAAATTCTACAGTAAGGAGATCAAAAGATATTTTAACAACTTTCAATATTTACAAACAATACAAAAACTGCGCATGCCATCAAATGATGCAAAATTCTTATTAAAAATTAAAAGCTTCATTCCTACCACGAACCAAAAACTCCAGCCAATATTTAATTTTTAATTACTGTTCTTCTTTACAATTGGAAAACCGTTAAATGTTCTTATTATCTGTAAAATATACAATAAAAATGAGCTCACTAAATTATTAAGGTTAAAAAAGAAGAGCAATACTGCAGGCAATCAAAAAGGAAATTAACTGTAACTTATTCTTTGGTAACCAAAAGTTAGCAAGTATCTGTATTTCAAGTGATGAGAAGTAATCATCTCCCCACCTTGACAAATGAAAGACTGATTTCTGGCAAAACACAACTCCCAAGTTTCAGTTTTGAAAGACGGGCTCCACCTACAGCTTTGTAGTGCAAGTCAAGTTTCTTTTTCTAATTCAGAAACACAACTGTCCTGGTTCCGGCCAGGACAGGGTTCATTTTTTTGCAGTAGCCAGAGGGGCTGTGGCCAGGACACAGAAAGTGTTATTCTACACCACCTCACAACACTGCTGGGGACATGGAAGTGGGGCAGCAGGTCACACATTACCAGGTTCTGCGTAGTGAGCAGAGCCATTCACCTGTGAGCCATTTACCTCTTTCGTGCACACTCTATGTACTGTTGCTGTTACTGTCCATTTTCTTACTTCGTTGCTGTTTCCAGTAGATTTTTCTTTTATCAACCCCCTTTCACCTTTTGTGCCTCCCATTCTACTCTTCAGCCACCCACAGAGGTAAGAGGAGAGGGGAGTGAATGAGCAGTACATGGTTTGGAGTGCTTCGGTGGGAGCACTAAATTTGGGAATACCATTCCTAAACCATGACAGTAACCCTTCCAAATTCTGGCAGTACACTGCCTCATTCACCTCCCACTTTCCTGATGTCTGCTTGGACCCTCCACACACATCCAGCTGTTCTAGTTCTCCAATGGAATACTCCAGTCAAGGAAGCAATTCACCTGGAAATGTGTGTTTCACCAAGTGAACGTGTGTGGCTGCATAGCAGCTAGTAACGTGTTATGAAATCAGCTCCCTTTTCCACCCTAACTACACAGTTCATTTTCAGTCAGGAAAAAGAAGTACAGTAGTACCCTGGACCAATCCATGACGCGGTGAGCTCACTGCTCGAGCAGGACACGCTTCATCGAACGCTGGGCCATACCCTACTACGGAGCCACGGAACCCCAGCACCAACCGTGCTACCTTCTCTCAGAGGCGAATGGGCCTCATTGTGCCTCCCTCTGCTTAATGAATGCACTACACTGCATCACTACAATGCTTTTGAACCGAATGTCCAGCCTGTATCACAGGAGCCTTCCCATTTCAGGCTTATTCCTAAATTTTGCTTGCACAATTGCAGTCTCAAGAAGAAGAAAAACTTCACACCCCTACAAACTGAGAAAACTTCCCCACCCCACAAGAGGACTTCTAAGGCTTTACACAAAAAAAATTCAACTGTTAACTTTCTTCAAGCCACAGACCACTCATTCAAAGCAAGTGCTCCCCACCCCAACCCAACCATGCAGAACCATTGTCATTTTAGCATTTAAACATACACATGCAGTTCGTGGAATAAATGCTCAGCAAAGTAACCTTGTCCTGGTCTGGGCTTTCTTCTGTAATCTAGTCCCTGTGATTTTCTAGACTAACATCCAAAGCCTTTTGTCACATTGCCTTTTAACTTTCTTCAGCTGAAGAGTTTAGATACTTCCTTGAAGCACCTGGTTGAGTCATTAAGTCTACATGGGCTGGATCCAAGGTCTCCTTGCAGCCTGCCTCCTCAGCATACGGAAAGTCATTCACATCCATTTCATCACTGTTAAACATATCAAGCTGCCCCTCTTGCTGCTGCTCCAAAGTCCTTCGGACCCTGCCCTCGGACTGTTCCACCA
Source organism: Donacobius atricapilla (assembly GCA_013397315.1). Classification (NCBI taxonomy): domain Eukaryota; kingdom Metazoa; phylum Chordata; class Aves; order Passeriformes; family Mimidae; genus Donacobius; species Donacobius atricapilla. Next base: position 780,168 of record WBMY01010094.1, on the reverse strand, counting down.
CTTCCCCATCTCCTTCGCTAATGACAGTCATGGGGCTGCTCTGGATGCGGTTGCGGACATTGTACTTGCTGCTGGCAGCCGATGGGGGTGTCCGTGACCGGCCATACCTCGTGCCAGAGAAGGACATGCTCCTTGGCATCAGGCCCTCACTCTTGGCCCACTCTTCCTGGGCCCGTTTGCTCTTGCTGGGTGAGCAGCTGGCAGGACTGTCAGAAAGGTCAGGGGAGGCGTCTGTCTTTGTCCGGTGGAACCGCGGGTCCGTGTTCTTCAACATCTCTGCTGCGGACATACGGGAACTGGTGTCACAGCGACTCCCTTTCTTCAGCAGCAGGGCTTTGAAGTTGTCATTGCTGGTGCTGCTCTTGCGAACGCTTCTCTGAATAGATCCGGCTTGTTTGAGGGTAGCTAAATTTGGGGAAGCACCAGTGGGAGTTACGGGGGGCGATGGAGAATGGTTGCGGGTACGGTCGTCTTCAGAATCTTTACGGCCAAGGACTTTCCTTTTGGATCTGAGTTTGAAATAAACACACACAAAAAAGAGGATGATACAAAAATGAAGCTTTTTACCTCCTCTAATTAAACTCAGTTTAGAGGCAAGACAATGCATTAAGCTAAAGCAGAGACAGGGGAAAGGGAGAAGTGATCTAAATCTAAAGTATGAGTAAGAACACCACCAGAACTGTACAGGAACTAATGCAGGTATTGGAGGTATAAGGTTAAGTTTATTACTCTTTTTCTGCAAATCTGGAACAAAGAAACTACTAAAACTGGCAATACTGATGTTCAAAACACTTTAGCAAATTTAGTGATTTGGGTTTTCTGGAGTCAGTATGCAACTGCTTAAACTAATGTGCTATAAAAAGACTTATACTCCATGCTGTTTCTCTGTTAATTTGGGACTGGATTCAAAATATGTCATCTAGAGTATATGGGTAGTTTTGTTTAATTTCACTATTTTGTTTGACACTCTGGAGAATTAGAGGTGTAGTTCAGTACACTTTCCTTCAGAAAAAAGACACAGCAATGCACTGCTGCTGAAGATAGAGAAAAGGGAGCTACAGGCAACAATTCTGGATTAAATGATTTAAAAAAGCCCCTCCCCAATCCAAATATTAGATAAATAGAGAAAAAACTTTTCCAGCTCCTCTCAAGATGCACAGACAAAATTCACAGTTATGTTGGTGCTCTGTCATTGCAACTTTCAACTAAATGAAGGAGAGACCAACTTCCGGACAAGAAAGTTATCTTTCCAAATGAAAGAGCGGGGTGTTTGCCTATTTAAATGTGAAGTGCAGTGACAACACACAAAAAAATTAATTAAGAGATAACCATGGAACTGGAAATATGTGGAAACTGGACTTTTATTGCCTGATTTTCACATTACTAGAAATCTTAAAAGAAATGTACATGCCTGGTATCTGTAACACAGCTGCTTTGTTTCTTTGCTGACTGAGCAAGAATTAATTAGAAAAGACTGTATAAAGCCTAATTTTAAATATGGCATTTTGGCAGAACTTTAAAACAAATCAATAGACTTCTCAGAGATATAAAATTATCATGCTATAGAATTCCGTGTTAATTTTTATCAAGCATGTGTTCAATCCAGACCATTCCCCTTGCAAAACAGATTTCTACTTAATGTGATCTTTAGCTTTACTTTCCTAGAAGCCTTGAGTTTTTGCCAAGGCAAACTCAAATGTGTTCATGCATCACAGCCTACTAATAATTAAGAAAGCCCTAAAAACAAAGAAGCAGGATCCATCAGCTGAGTAGGTGGCAGCAACAGACATTGCTATAGGCTGTGCCAAGACTTTGGAGTGATCCTGTCTCTCCTAAGCGGTGAAGTTTATGCACAGCTCACTTGCGATACCCCCACAGGCAGCTGTACCAGCTGTTATTTTCAGCAGCTGCTGCTGCCTCCACCTGTCTTTCTGGAGTAAGAATGTAATACCAATGTCCATTCAGCCTGAGGATGAATGGACATCAGAAGACAGCAAAGGGATAAAATGATGACTTCAGGAGCAGCCAATGTAGGAACCCCATCTAGATTTAACTGTATCTTAGTGCTATAAACAGCACATGATTTTGCTGCTTGGATGCTCTGTGGGTCTGTATGTGAACACGTGTGTGCATTTGTTACAGGGAAAAGATTTTCCCTCATTAGGGCTTTGGCTGCCTATGGATATCTTTAAACACTGCAATGCTGGAGTTGTACTGTTACCAAACCCCAAATTAAACAGAAAAAAAAAAAAATTCAGCTGCAAAGATCTGCAGGGAAAGACTTTGTTATCCTAGCTTGGAGTGAGATCTGGTAAGATAGAGAATGCAGTGGAGAGCAGTCAGTTTGCTGTCAGCACCTAGCCAGCTTTTCTCAGTGCGTGTGGATTATGGAAGAAACTTGAAATTAAGAACCAAATTTGGTTTTGGTGGTTTTTCAGACATAGATAGGATATATGTTCAAACAAAACTATGACTTAAAACTTCAGACTGTTCTTCCTGTCCTTAACGCACATACCACTGAATTTCTTGTCTTGCTCCAAAGAATATATTAAAGAGTGCCAATTACTGTTATCTCTTAGAAACAGTGGGGAAAAACCAAAAGCTTTTTTATTAATTAGCAATCAAGGAAGAAAGTCGTTCAAGTACAAAGCCAGCAAAAACATGGTGTTAATTAAAAAAAGTGCCAAACAGTTCTAAGTATGTCATATCCAGTTCCATTGTCCATTTCCCCACAAACTCATGAAGAACAGGTATGTGCATATACACAGAAATCCACTCTCTGTCTGCATACATAAAGGAGAATGGCTACTGGCCAGAATATCTCATTCTAAAGCCAGATTTGACACAGTTCTAGAGAACGCCATGCAACATGAATGCAACAGACCATTTTCAGAATGGCTCACACAGGCCAAGTCCTAAGGGGTAACAGTAAATTATAAAAAGTCAGTATCATACATATGTAATTTTTGTAATGTCTGTAAAGGACTTGTTTCAAAAATGGAAAAAAAAAAAAAAGAAAAAAGGCATTTGCATCCAAAATGCTGCAGTCTCCCAGCTCCCAGCCGCTCTCTTCCCATCCCTCATTCCCGATGCACAGCTGTGCAAACGGACGGAACACCCGGACACGGCCCCACTCGCTGGCAGGGGGCGGCCCCGCGGCGGTTTGCAGTGCGCGGCGCAGCCACGCGATGGCGCTGGCGCCACGCCCGGCCCGGCCCGGCCCGGCCCGGGAGCGCCGCTCCAAGGGGGCCCGCGTTCCCTGCTCTGCCCTCGGGCGCTCCTGTCCTTGGGGCTTTCTGGGGCTTTCCTCTGTTTGAGCACCTAACGTGAACAGCACATAAATCTAGCCGCCATTCGGGGTGATTTCATTTCCAAGGGAAATGAATAATGTCATTAATAATAGCGCCAGTATCGCACATTTCATCCATGAACCAGTTTGACACAAAACACCCGACCTTAGGCTGGATTATGGCAAACTATAATCCAGCGTTTGCCATATGTTTTGCCATATGACTGACATGTTGTGTTACTTGCCAGTTTCAGCCACGCTTGCCATGAAGCATTAGCGTTGAGCCTCTGTCCCAAACTGCACCATATAAGCAGCGAAGAGAGTAAAAAGAGATGGAGAAGAACGAGAATGAAAACAAAAAGATACACAGAAAAAGCAACAGTAGAGTTAATATGGCAGATTGAGAACAGTACAATAAATACTAGACGTAACTTGGTATTTTAAAGGGCATGGTATTTACATTATAATCTACATCCACTTAATCTGGTTGGTTTTCGTTCAGAACGGATTAAATACATTTATAAAACAATAAAATGCAAGTTCTTTTCCTCATCTTTTTCACATATAGCTTTAGCAGAAAGTTGATAAATACATGCTTTCTGTTAAAGCCATGACTGTTGCAATTGCGTGTTTTATACAACAATGTTAAATTTATTTCTTAGAGACCTATTGGAGCTGACAGTACAGGAATGGCAGTTTATGTAGTACCTGTGAATGGCTGCAAAAAGATCCTCAGTAGTCCTTGGTCTTGCCGGTGTTGCCACTCCGTCCGTCTCTTCCCCATAAGTACTGCTTGGCAGGAATGAACTATTGGCTGTGTCTGATTCAAACACCTCCACTATGCAAAGAGAACGAACAACACAGTCAGTCTGTCGTGCAAATCCCACAGGCACATAGTCCTGAAACCAGCCCTTGCTGCCTCCAAGGAGAAGCATCTCATGGACTGAGTGCAGCGCTGTCATTACTGTGATTTCAGATCGACGCTTGCTTAGGGAACTGCAGTGCATAAAATAAAACGCCTGTGCTTGCTCACACTTAACAGGCAGAGAACAGTACCAACAGAAAATGTTTAAGATTGCCACTAAAATGCAAAACCAGTATTAACAAATTAGCTGTTTTCATAGCATGCTTTAATACTAGCATGGTTAAATAAAGCGTAATTTTCTTTCTGCATCTGCAACAATGGTCAGTCAGATAGGAATTGTATGAAATGTCACAAAGTATTAATCAGATCCCTGCAACTTTCTCTTTTTGTTTTAGTTGTAACAATCACAAAAAGTGATTGTTGCAACTAAATGCCTCTACAGAATGCCAACTCAACGCAACCATGGCTATTCTCACTCCCCACCTTCTTCAAAATAGCTACTGCTGCATCTGAATTAGTCAGAGAAAAGAGACTCACCACTTTCGTTCTCTTGAGATAGGTGCCTGTCAGTGTTACTGCCACTGTCTTGGCTGCTGCCTGAACTGCTTCCTTCATCAAAAGCAGACTGCTCCTCCTGCCTGGGTTCTTCTTGAACTGGCGATGCAGCAGGCTGTACCACAAAGGCATTCGCTCCCACTGTCTCAGAGAAGGTGAATCCAGCAGCTCCTCCCTCAGGAACCAGGCTGCCAGAGTCCATCTCGCTAGAACCGAGTCCATCTGTAAGACAATTTCTCGCCTCCTCAGAGTGTGCAAGCACAGCGTCTCTCTTAGTCGGGCTTCTGGCAGTATTGCTCACTTCAGCTGCTTTCTCCACTGTAAGGTCTAACTGTGGAGGTGGTACCAGAAGGAACAGTTTGGGTTTCTTCGAAATAGGAGGTGGTTTCTTGCTTGGCAATACAACCTGAGTCTTGTCAGGAGATGCTGGTGACCCCTGAAGTGACATATCAGAAAGGAGGTCTTCACTCTGCACTGAGGACTCAGGGGTGTCATCAGTGGCTGATCCCAGAGCATCAACTTCAGAAGATTTCAGACCTACTGCACTCACAGGCTTTTGATCACTGTCAAGTACAGGTGTGTTATCAGAGACAATGAGAAGAGAACCCCGAGACAGTGTTTGAACTGTATTTTTAAATGAAGTGCCTTGAGTTTTCATGTCCTCATCACCTAAGCTGGTACTGAGTTTTAGTGAGAGAGATGGCTTAAGAAAAGACTGTGACGATGAATTTGCAGTACCCTTTTCCTGAGAGGTGGTTTCAGAAGCAGATTCAGCTGATGGTTCACTTTCTATTGCCTTTTTCACGGACCTCAACTGCACCATTTGCAGTGCTTTGGTGGTTACTAATGGCATCACAGGTCTTGATGAATCTTGCTTGTTGAGTGGCTGTTTCACTGGACTGTAGCTAGAGTCCTCCTGGTTGCGTTTCTTAAAAGAATACTGTGGGTATATTGTTACACCTTTTGTTATTTTGGGATCAAGCGGTGGGGCTGGTGGTAGGACAGCTAAGGGGCAAGAAGGAGGAGGAGGAACAGGGGAAGAGAATGAACTGATGGAGGCTTCCTGTGGAAACCATGGGACAGTCTGAGCAAAGGCAGGATTTACACCGGCTTCTGGTGGAGGAGGGGGGAACATGGGGGAGGCTGACAATGGTGACAGATCCATGACTTCTGCTGGAGGAGGAGGAGGAGGAGGAGAAAGTTCAGAGCAATGTGGAGATGTTGGAAGAGGAGGTGGTGGAGGAGGGGCAGCAGAATCCACAGGAGGGCTCAGGGCAGGGTCCAATTTCTTCACACTCACACTCCCTTCAGTAGATGTATTAGAAGAAAGAGAAGTGGATGATGAAGACATGGAGACTGAAGACAGAAGAGAGGACTTCCTTTCAGGCACTTTAGGCTTCAGCTTGGATTTCCCATTTCCTGATGATGCAGACTTTACAAGTACAGGCACTGGAGTAAGCGCAGTGGGGGTATTGGACTGGCTGGAGTACCCACTCGATGGCGATGTGACTCGGTGGGATTTCTCCGGAGAAGCACTCTTTGGTTTGGCCGGTCCACTGGGCACTTGTGGCACAGAAGCCCTTGAGCCATCACTGAACTGGCTGATGCTGTAATCACTGAGAGCAGACGATGTACTGGCAGAATGGGTCACTGGAGATTTCACCTGGTCATCTGCCACTGCAGCATAGTCGCTGTAGTAACCCCACTGGTCAGCACACTCGGACTTTATGCTACTTGTTTCACTCTGGGAGGGAGTGACTGTGCAGAGGGAGTATAGGTTTGGAGCAGTGGTGGACATCATGCTGCTGCTTGCACTGACCGAGCTCTGGCTGCGGGAACGCAACACCCAGGGATCCTCATAATCACTGCAGGGGCTCTGGGAAGGGGAGCTGCCATTTTTGCACTTGAGATTCAGCTGCAGAGAGTGCTGGAGGGTGGCAATGAGGGCTTCATCAAGTATCTGTCCATTGGATTGGGCTTTTTTCTTAGGCATCCTTCTGAGCGAGTCTGTTCTGGATGGTGGCAAAGGTGGCTTCTTTGCCTTTTTCAGTGAGATGTTTCTTGCAAGGGATTTGTCACCTTGGCCTGAGTGGTCATCCTGATGTTTCTTCTCCTTTCCTTCAAAGACATTCACCACGCTGTCTCTGGGGTTCTCAACACCATTAGTACTGTTGCATGGCATGTCTGACTTCAGCCCAGAGTCCATGTGCATGGAGCCATAATAGCCATCATGGTCCATAGAATACAGAGAGGTAGAATCATCCCTGACCGATGTCCTCTCCAGGCTGCTGCTGCTCAGGTTGCTACCGGGCGTGGCACAGCCTGGTGCTGTACAAACCACCTTGGGTGAAGGGGTCTCGCTGTTTTCTGAAGACTTGTACAACCAATGCTCCGTGCTGCTCGCTGCTGCCTGTGCTCGCTCCCCAGAATAGCTGGATTCACTCCGACCATCGCTGTCCTGGGAAGGGCTTGCTAAAGCAGCAGTATTCCTACAGCTGTAACTCATGCTCTGAGACCCAGCCTCTGCATTCCCAGGAGCGCTCAGAGAGACAGCAGAGTCACCAAGAGAAAGCATCATGACAGTGTTAGATGGGATGGTATCTGAAGTCTGTGAGTGGCGTGTGGAGCTACTCTCACTCCAATTACCACTTGAAGAATGGTGATCTTCTTTCCCACTTATTGCACAGCTGGCAGCAGGATTGTCTCTTGGATTTGGAAAGGCAGCGGAGCTGGAAATTTTACTGTCCAATGATCCAACACTCTGGGCAGCGTGAATAAGGATAACTTCGGAGGAGGATGACAGTGTCGCATTGGGTATGATGCTTGTTGAGTAAGTGGCATGAGGAGAGACCACACAAGCTGGGCTTGAGGACTTCTCGCTATCACAGCTTCTCCCCTCTTGGGACTTTGGCCTCGACAGAGTCCCCATCGTGGGATTATTCCTCAGATGCACAACGCTATCATCCACTTGCAATTTACTTATCTGGTGGGGTAAAGTGCCAGCAATGTCTTCTGTCTGCCTCGACATCATGCTCTGTGTCTGATCTAGGGACTGCAGAGATACTCTCGCACCAACCCGAGGCAAGCTGTGAAAACCTATGTCGTTATTTTGGCGAGAAGCAAATATAACTGCAGCAGAATCACTCATCACTGACATGTTTCCAGATGAGCTGGAGAACTGAGACATCTGGGCTGCAATGCCTTGTCCTTTCTGCGCTCGTATTCTTCTCATTGAAGGGGGCACAACTTTAACTTCCTCCGTCTGGCAGCTGGTGTCCTTGGTTTCAGAGCGCTGCATAGCGGAGCGATAGCTGTCTAGTCGCCCTAGCGTGGAACAGTGATCTGGGACATACATCGAATGCCCTCGGAAATCACTTTGGCCAGTACCAACTGCTGGAGTTAAAACAAAATAATTATTTCTTGAAGCGCAAATTCACATTTAAAAAAACGAGCTCACTCATTTAAAAAAAACAGCAACCCAGCAAACTCTTCGATCCCCATGCTCCTGTAGGTTATGCCTTCTGAAGAAGAATCTGCAACAATGGATTTTGCAGAGGCATCATCTGCTTTCTGCATTTCTCTTCCCTTTTTCCTTATTACTAGGAACCCTCTGCTTACAGAATCGTCTGCGTTCCTGCTGCACATTCGACACATGAAATCCTCTGTTTATGACATGGTAATAATTTCCATAGTAATCAGTTGTGTCAGAAACCAAGTAGCACTGTTTGACTTCCAGTAGGCAACGCAGGAGGAACAGACAAAAGCCTGAGAAACGTGAAGTGTGTTCCCATGCTAATGCCTCATGCAATAAAGAAAAGGGGAAGGAAATCTGGAGACTAATATGAATAAAAGGATCTGCTTTTTACAAGCATTACAATCCAGGAAAAAAAACACATTTCAGGAGACACAGATAGCTCTCCAAGTCCTGCAATTTGTCTGAAAGAATGCTAAAACATGGAAACATGCATTGTTTTACCACAGTAATATACATGCTACAACAGCGTTCATATAAGCATTATCCAACACTGCAAAGAAAACCATTAGATAATGTTTCTCCATACAACTACTTTCTATTTATCATAAAGGAAAAACTCTAAGAATTGGGGAAAAAAACCAACTGGGATCAATGGTTGTCTCATCCTCAGCACCATCAGGAAATAAAAAAATAACCACTTTTTCTAAAAGAAGGAATAATCACGTACTGGTGTAACTCCCCCCATCCCCAACTTTGAAGACAACCGAGTATCACTTTTAGTTCAAAATACAGTTATTGACAGAAAGGATTCTAGGGCTCTTTTAAATTCACAGTTTTATTGGTAGCCGCCTTTTAAAATCACAAAACAGAGGACTGCTTTAAAATTAGTCTGGGTAAGGCTGTTGCTTTTGAATTCAGTTGCGCTGCTGTATAAATAGCAAGAGAGATGCAGGCATGCTGCTGGAGATGCTGGTAAGGATGCTACACATATGTCACTGTGGGGGAAAACTGGATATTTCAAGTCTCTGCCTTCGTGAGTCTCAGAAGCAATGAAGTAGTATGCCTGAAAGGAATGTTCTCCTTTCATATTTACTACATAAAACTGCATTGGGAGGATAGGTATTCTCATCATGCAGCTTTAAACACCACTTAAAGGACATTTAATCATCCTGATTCTTGGCAGGCAGAAGAGGCATTTAGGGTAGGGAAAAGAGGGCTCTGAAAAGGCTACAGTTAAAGCAGCACACACAAAAAAGATTGTTTACTTCTTTTCCTCAGGCGTATAAGTAGTCTTTCAGCGGCTTGAAGCCTAGTTAGCTTGCTTTGTGTAAATTCTCTTGCTTGCATAAAAATGCAGCCTCTTTCTGCTTCTGCTGGAGGTTTGCTGCAAAGCTAGATACTCAGATGCTGGCAAATGTCTTGGAAAATCTAATACAAGATACTGTCAGAACAGATGGACTACTGCAGCCAACCAAGAAAGGGATTTGCATATTCTGTACACAGTTATTAAGAACTGTACAGTAAGAAAAATAATCTTCCTTTCCAGGTGTATTTTTTCAATGGAATCAGTGCACCCCTTTGGTTAAGACAGAGAAAAATATCAAAGTAGACATTACAAATGTTTCTGGACCCATGACATCTGACCCATTAACTGCTGGCCAATTAAAAATATCTGGTAACAAAAATCTGCATGCCAAGATATGTAAATAACCAAAGAGATGGCGTATTTTTCTTCTTCTGCCACTGTGAAACATATACACGCACACAAACACACATGCAGATGAGAGAAAAGGATGCTGCTGGTGGAGAATGAAGCTGTCAGCACTACAGCAAGTATCTAATACTGTCACACACTGACCTGTGTCTGAGAGCACTCCAATATGTGGTATGTCTGTATTGTATTCACAGAGGAGCTAAACGCACCCTCTTTCATGAGCAGTATAATGCAGACGGGTGTGTTTTATCTGTTCAAAATGTTACTGCTAGAGAAGGTAAACGGTGAAGTAGACCAATGCTGGACTTCTAACCTCACCTTCTCCTTCCAAAACAAGGAATGTTAGAACACATTTATTGGGACATACTGTTCATGGTAAATACACAGTGAAGTCTGAAAAAGAAAATTAATGGCACTGAATAATAGAGGCTACTGAGTAAAGAAGGCCAGTGATGGCTATACCAAAATGCCTGGTGCAGCAGCTCCTACCCCTTCCCTTGGTATACCTGCCCCAACAGAGCCTGCGCACTGCTGGCTGTCCCAGCCAGAGCAGCACATTAGCAAGAGGGCAGCATCAACAACCAGGTGCAGTGAGAACCAGTGCTTACCCGGGGTTTGTTACCAGAATAGATGTCATTTATGGTCCAGACTAATATGCTCTGGGAAACTGCATAAAGAGACTCAAAAGTAGTCAATGTTCACAGCCTCAATACTGCAGGGAAGCCCATCAGGGCAACATTTTGCACTGGTGCAAGGTCTATTCTGTTTTTAACGATATAGAGCCCAAATAAACACAGGATTATGGAGAGCAAGACAGCCCAGCTGAAATATAAACTATGGAGCTACATTCTTCAATTGTTCTATGGGATATGGTCAGGGAAGGAATTTTGCATTGGTGTTACTATTACAGGAACATAACTTTGAGGTTTTAAAAAAATTTTTTTAGAAATGCAGCATATTCTGAAACTTTCGGCTTTGGTTTTGGCTTTATATGTATGCACAATCTCATGCAAAACTGTGAGGATTTACTCCTTTTACAGTTCTCTTTTCTGAAGAGGGACAACAGAAATCTGCAGGGAAAATGGTTCAAAAAATCAACTAGAGGAACATTAAGACTCGGGTATATTGGTAAAACGCTGAAGTGTTTACGATTTTGGTGAAATTCAGAGGAGGGCAGTGAGGAGTATTTCATTTACAATTTACAAATGCACTGTAAAACCCTCACTCGCTTCCTGAGTGATACTGGAAAGTAAGGATTTTCAAACTCCCTTAAAATCTTTGTTGGTATTGCAGCTGGAAGACAATCCCATTCTAGGGGACAGCTCAAACCTTTGACTACTACATTGATAATGCTAGGTTTGTCAGAAAACACCTCCTTAAATAAATAGCAGCCAGAAGACAGAAGATATCTGCAACACCAAAATCCTTGACCAGAATCAGGTCTTTTAAACAATACCATCCATAAGTCCAGCTAGTTGCAGGGAAAACGTGTGAGCAGACAGCAGCAAAAAATGTTGCAGAACCAGACATCAGGTTGATGATCCGTATGTCAGATGTCAACCAGACATACAGATGCTGAACATTATGAAGTCAGAAGTAGCTGCAAAATGGGTGCAGGATAAATGTGGCTGAAAGTAACAATTGTCCTTTTTGCCTTTTGTATCATCCTGTGTCCAGCAGCACTGCAGTCAGTGCTGTGTCCACCACAGGAGACCTGTATCTATGCTCTTCTTTATTACCCTACTATGCTGAAAATCTCTCTAAGGGCAAATGCTCTTCACAGCCCGCATGTTTAGTGCAGGCCCCAGCAGCAAGTAAAGAACACCCACTCTGTGGACTCTGGTAGTCACTTGTGTTGCTTATTAGAGAGGACAGGGATTGAGAATGACAAATTTGGCAAACTTGATGGGGAAGAAAGCGTGTCTGTATGTAATCCCTACGGCCAGGTACTAGCTCCTAGCAGCCCCGCTTTGACTCCAGCTGATGTGGTGGCACCAGCAGCTTGTTGCAGAGAATCCCATGAAAGGTCCCCTGCATTGAAATGAGCATGGAAAACTGAGGGTTTGAATAGATAAACAGCATGTGTGTTGGTGTCACAAAGTACGTGCTTGTCTCAATGAGAACAAAGACGTAGTCTCTCCTACCTTCTGACAAACCATTTCTAATGTAAGCACTCATCTCTCATGCCACAGGCACATTCCTAAGGTATATGTTGCTCCCACTGCTCCCTCACGCCCCACCTGGCAATCCTCCTGTAAACTTGGTAAACTGGCTAAGTCACTGTGCAGGCACCAAAATTTAGTGTTACAAAAAAAACCCCAGAGATTCTTAATCTGTTTTACCCCAGCACTTACAAACAGTGATTTTAACAGACACTCTACAAGAAACAGACAAGTACACTGGGCTTATGGCAATTTTAAGGAATTTTCACTGTGCTCCATGAAGTATCTGTAATGTCTCTGAGGGGAAAAAAAAATTGCAGTGAATCCTGTGAAACTTTTCAGTACTGCCAGCTAAAAAACATCCTGAATACTTGCACATATCACTGCCATCCTGAGAGGGAGAATTTTGATGTAAATATTAGGAATTCAAGTTTTCTTGATTCTGTTCATTTCTCTAACCTAACAGGCTCTGTTAGGCTAGAGAAGTTTATATTCTTGGCTTCTTTATATTCTTGGCTTCTAACTTAGAGAAGTTAGGCTCCGGTGAAGTTTATATTCTTGGCTTCTGTGTTTTTCATCCTCCCAGTATCAAAAAGAAGATTATACCTGCTTCCTAACACCTGATCTATAGATGGATAGTGCTGGAAATATACAATGATGAAAAACTACAGGTATAAACCCAGTATTAGTCAAAAGGCACAAAAACTCTGAAACAGAGATATTCTCTCCAAAGACTGCTAAAGTTGCAAATAGAAGCAGGTGCAGAATTACTTGGCTGGGACAGCTGGGTATTTGTGTGGTATTTCAGTAGGACCAATGAGTATCTGGGACTCTTCTTAACCATGGGACCTGTAACTTGAGTGATTGCTAGCCCTGGAGGAAACTAATTGGAGAGGAGTATCAATTAAGAGGCGTTTTTAATAGAACAGCTGCGTTTCCAAGAGATCAGAAGGACTCATTTGCCCCCTTGTTGCAGAGATGGAATTGCTTCTCTCAGGCATGTCAACAGAGAGGAACAGTCCCAAATGATACCTGAGACACCAACTGGTACCAGCAGGGGTCTGAGCTGCACAGCAAGAAAGCAAATGAAGGACTGACAGTTGAGGTGCCAGTCATTCCCCTCCCCATGACTGACACGAAATCCTACAGGTAACAGTGAGCTACTGAAAAGGTGAGGTAGGAAAATAAGCTAAAAAAACTCTATGTGGTCATTCTGACCCTTTGAACCCTTAGCTCAAGAAGAGGGGAAAATAGTACATGGGGCAAAAAAATCACAGAGCCAAAAAGACTATGCATTGCATCTGTAAGATGGAAAAAGAAGATTTAAATAATCCAAAGGAAGTACACACAAAGCATAAAATTAGAAGACATTTTTGGAAACCAAGAGGACAAAAACTTACTGTTGGAATAAGAAAACTCCATCAAAATGCCTGTCAGAAGAAGGAGGAATCAAAAGGTGGAGAAGTTGAAGATGTTTTCCTCTCCCCTGTTCTGGTGGGATATGTTTATTAGGAACTGTGGTGGAACTGAAACCTCCTTCTCCCACAAGACAGGGAGGGAGTCTGGGACACCAGAAGCTGCCCGCTGGTGTCTGGGATTGCACTGGTGCAGAGGTCTGGAGAAACATTCACAAGCAGGTAACTTGGAACCTCCATAAAAGAAAGTTAGTCTGAGCCAGACCCCAGAGCACTGACACAAAGAAGGAACCATGGAAAGGTGGAAAGCATTTTGCTTCCTTTACCTCATCAGGACAGCTGGAACGTGTGATGGTGTGATGGGAGCTGATGATAACCAAGAGCCAAGAAATGAGCAAGGCCAGTGACAGGTTCTTCTAGAGAGGTGCTCATCTCTACCTAACTTCTGTTTGGGAATCATCTTCTTGTCTGAGCAGGGAATGAAGGCTGGCATATAAGGTACCATGTGAAGAAGACTAGAGGCAACGGATAATGGCAACACAGAGCAGAGAAACCAAGAGTACTTGAAGTAAAAACTCAAGAGTTTCTTGCTCTGTCTGCAGTTTTGACCCAACACTGACTCCCATTAAATAGGTAGGTAATATTTATGTTCTGTAAGACAAGGAAGGTAATTCAGAAGTATGCAGAACTAATTTTTTTTCATTGCTGCGTTTGGCAGAGAGAAGAATGCTTTGCCTTCTCCTGTTACTTTGGTGTCACTGCTAAATAGTACCGAGAGGGTGCTGCAGTTAAAAACTTCAAAAAATAACTGCCATTTCTAACCTGGTAGACACCTCACTTTCTTACTGTGTCTCAGAATCCCATCTATCACTTTGCATTTTATTTATACAGAATATTTATGCAGAATTTTCCAGTCTACACAGAGAGACTGGTTCATTGCTGGAAGACACCTGTGAAAACACAACAGCATTTCAATGCTAAAAAGCAGGAATGTTTAAAGATACTTTGAGGGCATGGGTGCAGTTAATATTTCCTTTCAGTATGTCTGGCTAAGTTCTATGAGGGTACCACATCTGCTGAGCTCAGGCCAGCAGCCAGTGTAGGCTTTCTCTTCTGCTTGGTCTCTTCAGTTCCAAAAGACCTAAAGCAGCCAGGGGAGAACCCCAGCAGCCTGGCCTGACAAAAGCTCTTCCAGGCTCTCTCACAAGAAATGAAAATAGTCCAAGCCTGGTTGAAGCTTTGAGGGTCTCTCAACTTTCTGCTTCCTTCTGAAGGATAAACAAGAGGTTACAAGAATCTGCTGTATACGTTGGTTATTTAGCCTGCACGCAGCAACTCTGGTGTACCAAGGGATTTTAATCTCTGTGTAAATATTATATCCATTCACAGCAATGCTTTAGGGGAGAAACAAAGAGATTTATTCAGCTGAAACCACAGGGAGAATGTCAATAGGCATAATGCAATTGCTTGATTTGGAGTTTAGTCCAGATACTTGTGCCGATCAAATGAACTGTGGAATGTTTTAAAACAACTCTTTGTTTGTTTTGGGACAGTGTAAGAGAAATAGGGAATGGACTGCTACAGAAATATTTGGGGAGTGACAGGGGAGAAAAGGCAGAAAGAGCACTGAACACGGATGAGGGAGATGTGCGGTTACTCCCAGCCTTGCCAGCAGCATGGTGGCTGACTGGCTAAGTCACTTTGCTGCAACATGTCTGGTTTCCCCAGCTATTAAGATGAAGACACTATCACTCATTTCAAGTGCACCTTCTATCTGGTGATGGAAACCAACCAATACACAAAGAGAATGGATTCTGCCATCACCGAGTTCTCCTGGCATACAATTTGCTCCCTGGAAGAGATACAACCACCACGGAAGCAACATGGAGCTCCTCAGACAACTTCTGCTGTGGGGCAGATGGCTGAAGCCCTATGTGACTGCAGGTTGTGGGCCAGGGAACCATTCAGAGAGAGCTCCTACAGTGGGATACTGACAGTCCACAACTTAAAATAGAAGCCAAATAAAACCTTCAAGCAGTGTAACATGAAACGTGTTCAGCACAGATATGAAAGATGAAATCAAGGTAAAAACTTGTCACCCGGAGTGAGCAGATTGGCAAAAGTCATAAACTTCCTTTAAGGTACTAATTGAAGAATTCTTTTGCATTCTTGGTTTACTCCACCAAATAAAACTGCAGGTGATACTTTCAAGCATGAAACGTCTTATTGAAGTGGTCACAAATCTAACTTCTACATTTTGTAAATGCTCTTTTGAGGCAGAGGATTCTCATGGCAGGGCACTGCTTCATTACAGATGCTGAAGGAGCACAGTTCCACTCACAAACTTCTCTGCGCGTAATTGTCTGTTTCTTGGCTTTCTCTATGCCTGACCCTGTAGCTCATTTCAAACCCACCCAGACAAGCTAAGATTTTTGCTTCTGTTTCTGAAAAATCCAGAAAAATAACCAAGAACTGAAAACATAATTAAAAAATAAATAGATGCAACATGCAAGGTAGTAAAACTTACAGAATCATCAATATCTGAGATGATTTCACATGTAAAGCAACAAAATTAAGTTCTGCCAGACTATTCTAAATCATATTCTTCCTCGATGAATAGAAAAAAAAAGTGCGTGGGGGGCATACTTTTATCTGTGAAGTTTTAGTCTGGGAAAAACTGAAATGATTTTTTGAAAAACAAACTAAAATAACACAATTTAAATGAAAGAATTCTGCAAAAAGTGTCTGCCAAAGTTCAGATTGCTTCAGCAGCTTTGAATTCACATCTACTACAAAGTGTGAAGGAGGACTGCCTTAAGTAGTGTAAATGTGAGGGAATAGGTCACATTTACACTACCTCAGGCAGCCCTCCTTCTTAATAAACCCAACTTACTTGGGTTTATTGGCTGTTCCGTATATTCTGAAGGAAAGGTAGCTTTTCTTTAGAATATATGAAATAGCTAAGCAACCCAGGTAAGTTACCGCTAGTCAAATAACACTGATACTTAAGGGGTTGCCAAAATTGAACTGGAAAATAGGTTTTTCACTCTTGATGCAATCCTCAGCAGATTCAGGAAGGCATCCATCAATTGATTTACTCCACAAGTAATTACTCACAAGCCAACACACCTACCCACTTTAGTTTTGCTTTGGTGAACACCCTGGAAAAGATGACCAAATCTGAAGGAAAGCAATAACGTCCAGAAACCTTACATCCCTGCAGCGTTTCATTGTACCAGTACACCATTTTCCGAACACCCTGTTCCCTTTAACAGATGGAAGTCAACAGATTAAAGGTCCCAACTTCCCAATGCAAGAGGTGGCAAGGAGGCACACGTATTTGGAACTGAAATAGGCTATCAGACTGTATTTGGTTTCATGAGCACTGGTAATGTTATTAATAATGATAATTATTAATTTAATGAGTAATGATAAGCAGTGACAATGAACAGTGGATGGAATACAGTTCTGATGAGCCATACCTAGCTCCTTTTGTATGTTGTCAGGGATTCCTGTAATAGTCTTTCTCCTTTTGACTTTCTTCGGCCGTCTTACCACCGTGTCTGTGTAAATTAGAGACCGCCGAATGCTGGCTTGGCGGTCGAAATTCTCCCCTAATACATGGTAGAACAAGCAAAGCAACATTACTTCCAAGCACACTGACATCATGCACCTTCTTCCACTAGTTTTGTTGTAGAAATGGAAAAAAAGGCATTAATAAATGGTGTTAAGCTTGGTCCTACAATGAAAGTTTACACTGAAGGAAGATACTGCACACTGTCAAAGTAAGGCTTTAAACACAAATATCCATTACACCGTACTGCATATTTTAAAAGGAATTTTGACTTCCTGAACGCAGTTCATATTTGGTGAGAGCAGCTCTGATTCCATAAGCAAAGAGAATCCTTGCTTTAATTCAGCCCTTGATAGGTTTTTCTGTGGTTTTGTAATTTATTTTTAAGTAATGAGCTGCAGAAAAATCTGCTCATGAAAATGAAAGATCACAATGGTTTTTGCAGGAACAGACATTGCTATTGGCAACAGCTATTATGATGCCTTTGCACAGCCCCAGCATTAACTCGCATGAGGCCCTCCTTTTTCATTCCAACTTGCTCTGAACCTGTCAAAGTGTACCACATTTCAGGTGTTGATCTTTTAACACGAATACAAATAAGAACTATGGAGCATGCAGAGATCGAACTGATCTTGTGGACTCATAAATATTTCAGAATGAAAGCTGCTTAAAATTGAAACTTTACAGATGATTATAAAAATATACAATGGCAAGAGCTAAAACAAATGTGTAAGTGCACTTTGCCAGACAAAGCCTTATGATGACCATGTGCTGTATCATAATGGGACCCAGAGGAACCACTATCATAAAGCAGCTTTTCTTCAGGAATTCACTTTTGTTTCGAGGTTTATAATTTGGCCATTTCACTAGTAGTAAGAGAAAGACTGCCCTATAGCTAATCCCCTGTCACTTCTAAAAATTTAACAGCTACCTCCTGTAGCTTACATGTAAGTTCCTTTTTTGGAAGTTTAAGCATTTTAAAGCACTGCTCAATGTCCTTTAGATGACCCATTTAAAACCTAAAGGCAGAAAAACTTTCATATACATTGTACATGTTTTCTTTTTCATTGTACGCTTTTTTTGAAAATTGATGACCAAATTATTTACCTCTCAAAAGTGATTAACGCACAGTAACTAATACATCATAAAAATTACCCCTGTCTGACTGCACATCAGTATGATGTGTGTCATGTGAGCAGCACAGAAATCCTCATTACCTCTATAACAGTTAGAGATACAGTCATATATTAAAGTACAGCATGTGGATTTGTGAAAATGCAAGGAAAAAATGTAGCATTTTCATTCACCATGTTGTAAATATAAAGACTCTGACTTTGTTTGACCGAAGCCTTAACCACGAGCCGCACTTCTGCTGAGTGGAATCCTTGCAGTTACAAAATGCCAGTTTCATCCAACTTTTGGATTGACTTAAGTCAGATTAGGAGAGGAGGGGAAGCCCATGGGAACTATAAAATTGAGAGCTATGGATCCCACTGGCTTAATATAAGTCCTGAAATATTGAGACAGACTATCCACTGTCTCAGGCAGCATTACTATTAGGGTGTTAGGACCCCTACGGGGCAGAAGTCAGGACATTAGGTTAACCTGTCCTGCAGGATGATAAAAATAATTCTAGCCACATTATACAAATCCAATGGATTTGAAGGAAAAAGTTTTGCATCTCTGAACATATCTTTATCCACTCAAAAGCCTGAGACAGTGAGTTACAAGAAAATCGTAACGTAGCTTTGAATAAAGCCCTGGAATAAAATATAAGGGGTAAGGAGAGGGTGCAAACAAGGAGAGAGTCTTTTACATGAAGCCGCAGACAGCACAAACAGGATGGCCATGGGGAAATATTGTGTCAACTGATCCACAGTGACTTCTTCCAAAGGAGCTACCTCAAAGCTAACTCAACCAATCCATCTTTAATGGCTTTTGATACAAAGGCCACTATGCAAATCTGCAGAATTTCAAAATAGTAGCTTCAGTAAAATCCAACAAGCAAAATAAGAATATCTCAGTCTTTTTCTTTCTTCACTGCCATATTTTTTATTTTAGAAAGTATTGATGTCAATGGTAAGTATATTTTACAGATTGAAGAATACTTTTCTCCTTCTCTTACAGATTTGTAATAAATTATCTAGATATTCCTTATATACTTTACTCAGTTTCCTTGGATTCACAGAAAATATTTAAGTATGCACTTAAATCTCACTGAAGTCAGTCAAGCCGGACTCAAGCAAATGCTTAAGTTTTTGGAGGATCCAGCCTGGCACTGATCACCTCCACCACCATTACCAGACTCCTCCATCTGGAAAGAAAGTTAGTTCCAGAAAACCCGTGAGAACAGACACCATTATATATACCTTTTAACCCATAGGATATGTAAGTGCAAGACTGGCCAGCACTGAAAAATTCAGTCCAACCCCTTCCAGTATAAAGCACAGCCCAGGCACTCTGAGACCAAAACTGCTTCCAAATCCGGATGTCTAGCCAGCAGCTTGTCAGCCTAATGCAATGCCCCTACACCTTCAGGCCATCCAATGGATTTTTATGACTACTGTATTAGTTGCAATCTGTTCACCAAAGAGCCCTGAAAGCTGAACTCATGGAGCATTTATTGCACAGCCACGTGAGAGGCCTTTTTAGCAGAATCACCACTAATGCACTGCTGAAAACGTTATCAATTGCAGCAGCCTCTTCAGAGGCTAACCTTTTATTTCATGCCAGGAGTAATAAAATGAAAGTTTTTTGACCTCTCTTCTGGGAGAGTAAGAAAAGGAGTGTGTGAAGGAAAAAGCCAAACCAAAACAAAAATCCTCAATGGTTTGTTCCGTGTTATGTTGAACAAACGGCACTGGATTTCTTGTCAGTTTTTTCCTGCCTCATGCAGTAACATAAGGAACTTCACAAAATAAAATTACTCGGTGTGTGGGAGAGCAGAGGAGGGGAGCAGATTGTGACTTTTTAAAGAGGCACACGGACAGCAGCTTTTTCTGTGTGTTGTGTGTGGCTCACATGCTTGCCTTGTTTCACAGCAGCAATACCATTATTTCAAGGGAAAGGGAATGGTGGATCCTGGAGACCAGATCACACGGTGCAACAGCAGTCTTCCTTTAATGCCCTCCCTTTCTACCTCTTCCAATTACCATGTTTATAAGGGAGTAAGTGCTCAAACACACGCTCCAGAAAAATGAGATATAATATGCATGTGCACCATTTCAACCACGAAAGTTGAGAATTGCTGAGTTTTTACAAGTCCTGACTAAGCAATTTAGGGAACACAAGCTTTGCTACACCAATCAAATTATGCAGGTTGAAGTCACCAGCATAATTTATCTAAACATGGTAATTTTCCACATGATGTTGAATTAATTCTGTGAGTTATTTCATCCCTTTACCTCATTTTTCTTGCCATCTATTTACTTCTCCCATCTCTTTTATAGTATACACGGTCATTAAATCAAACAACAGATTGCTCTTTCTCTAAGTATACTGTGTTCCTGCTGTCACAGTATCTAAGCCCTACTCAAGTTTATTGATTATGTCAGATTATCTGTTGTTCCCATAACTTGGCCTTCTGCATCTGTACCCTAAATTCCCTAGATAATGCCAACTGGCCTAGTAACATTTCAGCACTGCATGTATTTTCCTTCTATTAGTTTTCCAGAGGTGGGATGTTCACGATTTCTTGTTGTCTTCATCTGTTTACTTCAAATATTTCCTGCTATTTAAGGAATAATTTCTCATTGATTTCTCAGAGCTTGCTGATGTTTGTTACAGCTGTCCTACTCCTGTACTACTAGAATATTTAAATACTATTAAATAATACTAATTTAAATACTAGTTTATGAAAATACAGGTGAAAAAACCATTGCAGTAGTCATGCAGGGAAAGAGAAACTAATTTACTTTCAAAACAAAACCAAACATTGCAAGCTATTGATTGTCAGAGTAAGCACGGAGTCAGAGCACACCATATGGCATTTGAAATAAATTGGATATTGAATATCATCCTGGCTTTGGCAGGCAAGCAGTCAGTTATTTGAATTAACTAGTAAGAGATAATCTTGATACTGTGCAGAAAAAAAGGGGTTATCAAATTGAAGCAGTAATTCCATCTTTGACAGAAATTCTGTTTTATACACAACAAAGTATCTACTCAGCATTAGGCTTTAATGTAATTTAACTTCCGTAGAGTAAGAGTTCTGCAACTCAAAAATCAAAGAGCATTTTCAAAACGAAGAGTTAATACACATTCGTAACAAGAAGATGTGGACTGTGTTTATGTAAGTGGAATGTCTTACCTAGAGTATTGCTCAAAGGTGCAGGCTCATTAACTTCTGTTGTTCTAACCCTACTCTCCTTGACACATAAAGCTTTTGTTGCTGATAAAAATTAGACCCTAGAGCTTTTTTTCATCATTTTTGTAACATTTAGTCTTTGGAACATGGAAGTTCCTGACAGCCTTCCTTAAATAAAGTTCCTAGAAGAAAATCTTGAAATATCATCAGCATTGGATCAAACATGATTTTCAATTACATATCTTCAGTGCAGTCCACAGCAAAACACTGCTATTTATCAGTCCTCTTCTTGCACTTCATGAATATCTAATGCTGTTTCAAGTGCACATATTTTAACTATCTCCATTAATGATAATTTAAAGGGACTTTGATATTTTATAATTAAATTCAGATTTAGACTAATAAATGCAAAAAGGTTTTCACAGAAAGGTGTGGTAAGTAATTTAAAATTCATGCACTGAATATATGAGTGTCCAAATACCAACCAATTGTACAGATCCCCTTTCATCTCTGCCCACCCTCATCAGTGTAATGCAATTACTGAAATTAAAAGCCTACCAGTCACATTAATAGGAACCACATCCGTTTGGACGGCTTGCGCTTGTTGTCGCATTTTCTCTTCTGGTGTTGGCAGTGGGAGAGACTTAGTCCAGTTGGTTTGGGTGTTGATATCTGATAACTCATCTGTAGCTGGACTTTTAGGTCTTTTGATGGTAATAAGCTTTTCTTCTTCAGGGGGAGAGACAGGACACTACAAACAGAAATACAAACAACAAATGTGAGTTCACTACTAAAAAAAAATAGGTAGGACTATGGTATTACTAAGGTGTTGCTGGCTGCAGTCAGCTTTGCTTGCTTGTGGAGCAAAACACACCCTCACAAATATCATGCTTTGACCTACATGAAGAGCAGTTTTAAAAATACACAAAATGCATGACAAAACATGTAGTTTGTATTTTTTCAAGACATTTGATTAGTCTAAGGAATATATACCAAAGAAGGAGAAAAGCATGGTGTTGCACATAGCAAAGCCCAGTAACTAATTACACCTTACACACTGACATAGCTGCTGCAGTAATTAGCCCCTCTCTCCCTGCACCAAGGTTTGCCTTCACTTCCCCTCTCACCTCCCCATGCCCTCTCATTCCCCTCTCTTCTCCCCAGAAGACCTGAGCACTACTTTGCTCTAGCTGCACTAGGCTGTACAAATGCATAAGGTCTCAGCAAGAATCCTGTTATCAAAAAACAGATTTTAGTAGAGCTCAGTAAAAGCACACTCCACAGAATCATCAGCAACGGATCAGTGAGGTAAGCAAGTAATTTTGCTTTGGTCTTGGAGAAACTCATGCCACAGTCCAAGGGGTTACTCATTTTTCAGGGGTAAAGCACTTAATATTATTAGTAGCCACAGAGTTGTAATTTTAAAAGTCAGTTCTTCTCAAAGTGGCACTTTCCATGATGTGTTTTACTTTAAAAAAAACCCAAACAAACAACAAAACCAACCAGTAAAACAAAAATTTTTCTGCACAAAAAAAAGAGGTTGCAACAGCTTGTGCAAATCCTTCCACCAAAGTTGAAAGCAAAAAAACCCCATTTCCTTCCAGGGAGCAAATCTGTTTTCATTACAAGGTCTTTGCTTGTATGCCAGTAATGACAGAGAAAGCCACAGAACAGCTTTTTTACTGATAGGACAGTACTTGTCCATCACTGGGGCTTCTAACAGGTGGCCACAAACCCAAGTGAACCTAAGAGAAGCAGCCTTCCCTCCTCCCTATTCCTGCCAGCAAGGCACTTCAGGGAATCACAGATGCAGAAGAGGAAGGAAGACCTGGAGGAAAACCAACCACAGTCTCCTTCTGCCCCCAGACGAAACAAAAAAGAGAAGAGAACATGGAAGAGGAATTACACAGCACTTGCAGCACTAGCAGAGATTTCTCTGCAACCTGCTGATGACTCTGCTTCACAGGAGTTTGCTTTGGGACCTTCCGCCCTACCACCAGACCAGAATTACCCCCTTCTTTTCTTTATTACTCTCTCCCTTTTGAAAGTCCAATACTACTCAAAACAGGGTTGTCAGTACTGGACCACTGCATCCCCCTCACAGGCATGGAGGAAACACCTTCTGCACACAGCCATGAAAGGAAACATCACAGCTACTTATAACAGATGGATTTTTTATTATTGTGGGTTTTCAGTCTAAGTGATCTGTTTTCTCTTCAAGCTGAGTGCTATACAAAAGACATGCCCGAACACTGTGCGGCAACCGTTGTTTGTAATTTCTGATTTTAATTTTCTTCCTGTTACTATGACGAGTTCCCACTGTTTATAAATAAAAAAACATTTATTCATTCTGTTATGCTTTGACTCTACACCCTTTAGGATAGAGTGCAACATTTTATTAAATAGAAAATAAAAAAAAAAGCAACTTCCAGGCAAAAAGTAAAAGAAAAGTAAAACCACTCCAAGCATCACAAAAAAAATATTTCAGGCAATGAAACTATTACTGATATTCTGTGGTTTGGAACCACACTTCAAAATGTGGGAGCTTTTCTTCAAGGAAATAATCAATTTCTGACAGCCTTGAATTTCATTCCTAGAGAGGCTGTTAAAGGAATAGGTGCTGCTTTGTAGGTAAGGGCTCAGCCTAGTGAAAGCGCTGGCAGGTCTATCAATACAACCTTCTTGGAGGACACCAGTATTCAGGCCTCTGCTGTTCCTAAAGGCTCTAAAACCAAGTAATAATATGATGTGAGTGCCTGTCTTTTTTAGAGAGTGGGTCCATACACTGTTTATATACATATACAGTGTGGGCACGTATATATGTACTTACAAACACAAGGACTTTCCCACCTCAAATTACCCAACTTCATAAACACCTTCATTAACTTAAGTAATTTGGGACAGGAATGTCATTGAAGAAGGGAAAGCTGCCTCCAGGCCATGCTTCTCCCCCAGCTGGGTTTAAAAAGTGATTGAGAGAGAGAAAGGGTTTGTAAGGAACATGGCAGGGGGGTGATGGCCCACCTGTCACAGCACCCACGTGTATATGCACTTGAAGGAGTAAGCAAGGGTTGAGGCAAAGAAATACTGCTTTCCCTGTTCTACAGTGACCTTCCTCTACCTGAATCTGGGCGATCAATGGAGACACCTCAAACACAGCTTTGCAGTTTGTTTGGGGTGAGGATGAGCACCAGTGACCTTCAAAGCTGCTTGCTTGATACTGTCAGCATCATTATGTGTCACTTCCAGACTGCACTGCAGTGCCAGGTCTCAGCTGTCATACAGCAGTCTCTAAGGGCTACTCCAGTATGTCAAGTGGCAGAGACACTGGTTACAAAGCCATCCTTCCTTTTCAAAGAAATTACCCAAGACAAGCAGAACAGGTTTTTTGTTGTAGTATACAAATAGAAAAACTGAAGAAGTGAAGCATCTGCTACAAGGGAATCCTAATTATTCAAAGAATGTGGAACATCAATCAGAAATTTTGCAGAATTATAAGTTGAGAAAATTGGGGACAGATGGAGTAAGACAGACAAAAATACGTCAGGTTATATGGGCATATAACCAATGAGAAGCAACTGAAAACCCAATGGTGCAGTTGAGTTCAAAGCAGTGTCAGCGAGAAGGACCTCCTGCCCCAGGAGACACATATATACTTCCACAGTATACTTCGGTAGAAGAGCTGGAGGTGGTTTTGGGGGTACGAGTGAGTGTTCACATTTCAACTGTAGGTACATTTTCCATGGATCCTGAAGAAACATGACTGTCTCTACTTATATCCTTTCTTCCAAAGTACTCTCAGTGATAATGGTATAGGCAAGGCAAAGCTGTACACAGCTTCATTACATATAGAGGAATGCAGCAACTCATCTTTCAGCCCTCTTCAGACAGAAGTTATTCACCTACGTAATTAGGATGAAAATGAGATTTAGATATTTTTGGCAAACATTCCCAGACTTACAGCACAGAAGCTTGCTGGAAGACACAGTGAATTGCTGCTGTGTGACAGGAATGTCTTCTCCGGTCAGGTCTGTTACACCTGAAGTAGAACAAGGCATAGCTGATAGTAAACTGTATGTTCGTAACAGAAGTACTTGTCCCATTTTTAAAGCATCTCTGTGTCATAATAACTTTACAGCTAGTCTTAAATGCTCCAATCTCTGGAATGGGTTGTTACACTTATCTCCATACGAAAATCTGTTGGAATTCATTCTTTTTCATGGACACGGTAAGGGGTAAAGGTGGGATGTGAAAGCAGCAGCCTTGGACCTTGCAGCGTTTCCACAAACATGCACGAGGGGGGACAAAGCATGAACCTTCAAATGGGAGTTAAAAAAAGAATCCAGGAGAAAAATGGCCTATAAATAGCCTATAGAGAAGCTATATGGCTTAGTAAGCTGGAGCCTCTCCGACGCCTTGTTGACATATTGTCCCCCAGCCAACTCAGCTGCTGAGATACAACAAAAGAGTTTCACTATCTCAGCGCTTTCATGCTATTTGAGAGGTCCCAGATGACAAATGAGTTTATGCTATGTATCTTGTAGCACTCTCTGCCTAAATATTCTGTTTATTCTAAATCCTTTTTATGTAACAGGGGTTTATACTACAGTATTTTGAGAAAGATGGAACCTCCAGGAGGAAAACTAAATCCATACAAATTTTACTTTTCAGCAGAGACTTCAAACTTCTAGTCATTCCATTTACCCTGTCTACTAAAAACACTTCTAAAATCATAAAAATCAGTTGTTGCAGACAGCAGCCTTACAAGTTCAGCTGTTTGCTATACATGCGAACAGCCTATTTCTGCCTCCAGTGTTTTACTACGTTTGATGGCTTCAAGAGCCATTTTCCCAAGGGATCAAGACAACCAATAACAAAGAAAAGAAACCCAAGACCCAAACCCAGCCAACTGAGAATGGCACTTCACAAGCCTAATTCAATTCAACCCATGGGGTTTCACACTGTCTCATGGAACACTGCCACTTTATAAATTTACATGAATTTACACTTTAGATGAATTAGTCATTAGACTCTAGACCAAGGTGTCCTCTAGACCAAGGTCACCAGTCTAGCTCCCACAGTTTTCACAGAATATTCCATTTTATTACTTCTACACGCAGATCTCCAGTTGCACTAGCCAGCACTGCTATCCTACTAAATTCCTCACTTCATAACCTTCATTGAGCTTCAGTAAGGAAAGAACTTTTTGTAAGTGAAATTACTGACTATCAAGGAAATTATCACCTTAATAAGCACTGCAGAAATGTTCTTTGCTTCTTCCTGTACTCTTTTGCAACAGGATAAAAAACAAAATAAGATCTGTACTGTTTGGAGCTCTAAAAGCCTATCTACTATCTGCATTAAGATGAAGACCAAATCAAGGTAAAATTGGAATCTGAGGATGCACAGAGCAGTTACTTTTTCCTAAATATTCTCTCAGCAGTGGATCGAGTCCTTGCCCTTCAAGAACATACTCAGTTGCTTTCTAAACCCGTGTAAACTTCCAGCATCCACAATTCCCACAGCAGCGGCACAGTCTGAGTATGTGATGAGTGAAGAATTAACTTCTTTTCTTTGTTCAAAGATTTTCTGTACTCACTTTCTTATGCTTTGGCATTTCATATTATGAGCTGCTGTTTCAGCTCAGTAAACAGCACAGTATTTTAAAAAAACAAAACCCTGTAAATGGTATAAAATACATGTGCTGCTTACAAGGGCAGTGCCATGCAACTGCAGCAGAGGGGCAGGAGGGCCACCTGAGGACACTACCCAAAGGTATCTTCAGTGCTGTCAGACCTCATGTTTCAGGGCTTTTTAGGCATTCCCATCTCCAAAACTGAAGTGCACAACTTTACTCCTTCTTAAGACCAAGTAAAGTTTTGCATTTCCTCAAATCAATACAGTTGGTGTACTTGTTTTCACCTAAGATACCGAACAGCTTTCTGCAGATACTGGAGAGGTAACTAACAATTCAGATGAGCACAGTGGCAAAAATATACTCTCTCCCCATTCCACTCCGCCCTCTCCCCCCCAAAAAAAGGGGAAGTGTTTTTCCACCCAATGCATAATTATCAAAGCAAAGTTCATAATACTGCATGCTTGGGAGCAGGTATTCTCTGCAGTTCACATTTATCATTCAAGAAAGACAAATTCCTCCAGATTAGTAGAGTTTTACCTTGGCTAATTAAAAACCAATGAAGCAGCCAATTAAATAAAACACTGTGTCCATTGGGGGAGGGGTTTCAAAGGAGGCAAATGTTAATAGACAAAAAAGGGAATAAAAAATTCTGTGAACCAGGTAATTAAAGGATACTGTATTGCAGACAAAAAGGAATACAGAGGAACATAAAAGAAACAAACCTGGCATGGTACTCTTCTTTTTTTAATTGCTTTTTTTTCTAAGCAGAAAAAAGCAGCAGGTAATGACTGAAGGCAAAGAGCAGAATAAGACTGCATACATGCTAAATGCTACAGGTAACATCAAGCTGCAGATATGGCAGCTGGATGGTCCCACTTGTGGGCAAAGTACCTTGTTGTTCCAGGGAACCAAGTTACAGCAGGCGCTAATGCAAGACTGAGAGATGCAGTCTAACAGACTAGACTGTTGAGTGAGACAAAAAGGAACAAAGAGAATGAGCAGTAAAAAGGGAAAGAAAATGGAGTAAGAAAAAAAACACATGAAAGACAAATACAGTTAATATACACATGCATACATTTCAGAACATAAGGAGAACTGGAGTTTGAATGTGACATTTCAAAACATCTTTTACACTGGTAAAACAGAGTAATAGAAGGACAGGAATAGCTCCTAAGTGGTGTCACCAACAGCAGCATGTAAGATACAAGAAAGGAGAAGACTGGTCACAGTCCTGAGATGTAAAATCCAGGTAAACCAATTTAATCACCAACAAACTCAATTAGGATCAGTACTACACTGGAGCTTGGCCTGTGCTTCATTCATCTAACCTGTAAGAATCAACATTAAAAGGGCAGATTCAAACACTTAATTTTATATCCAATTCCACTCAGAGACTCCAGCTTTCTAGGTTTTCTAATTTTGTTTATTCATTTTTGAGTTGGGGCTGCTTCTCCTTAGTAGTTTTCCTTTGGAACAGCATATGTTCTGCTTATCTTAGACATTTCCTTAGAGACTGAACCAGCGTGCTGGGTGGTGTGACTATTACCCTCTGCTGACAGACACCCACCCCCACAAAATCTGAAAATGTTTGTGGATTGACACCTAGCCATGGTTTTGTAGTAGTTTCTCCATTGTAGACAGACAAGCAAAATATCTGTCTGTGGTTTTTATTTTTAGAAGCACATTAAAAATAACAGGGAAAGCTAGTTTCCTTTGTGGTATCATCCACTCTTTGTTGCTGCAAGTTGGCAATTATATTATCTAAGAGGTTTATGAACAGCAAATAGGTATTCATCCTCCCATCATTATTTTGCTGTTCTCAAATTTCGATTAATAAATAAATACTGCATGCACAGAATTTAAATGCTGGCTTTTTTGTTTGAATAGACAACAAAGCTGTAAGGCTTTCATCTAGTGTAAGGAGTTCATATTTTGAATCACAGGACTTTTGGTGACCCCAGTTCCACACACTGTTACCGAAGAACTCTCCTGACAGATGAAACATGACTCCCTCAAGGCATAAGACTTATTAGAATTACTTGGCTCTTTACCAGTAGGACAATAATTCAAGTTCAGAAATCTTTTCTGGTAAACATTAATTTAAAGAAATATTAAACACTTACAGCATTAAGAAAAAAAAGTGCCAATTAGATAGAGATACTGGTCAAAAAATTCCACAAAGGAGTTATACAATATGAATGGAGAATCATGCTACAGTTTACAAGAAATTTATGCCTTTGTGAGCTGGAAATAAGAGCGGCAGGGTTAAGGCTAAGGTTCTGAGATAATCAGTAACAGCCAAGACACTGTCAGTTTGGCAGCTATCTTTCCCCACAGCTCTGAATCACCCTTTCAGCTATAACATTTAAAGGAACTTATTTCAACTAGTTCCAATGGAACTGCTATCCTATATTTAAGGCATACTTAGTTGCATTAATTTTCTCTAGAAATTGTTAGTAACACATTATGTTAACACTCAAAAAGCCCTTAACCAAGAAAGGATGACAGCTGTTATTCTCCAAGAATCCTCACCCATGCTTATATACTTTCATGTAAATTGTTTGAAGAAATGTGTATTTATACTTTTTAAATGTTATATTAGTTTTACATGAGCAGATGGTTATATGCTGCACAGCACTGGCCAGGACAAGTCGATGACATATATGTATGCATTTATGTGCAATACATTAATAGCAACAAACAAGGTGTTAATACTTTCCTCAGTGGAAATCATAATTCCATTGGTTTCAGCAAGGTTTTGCAAATTACCATTATAATGCATTCCACAGTATGAATGTGCATTACAGTCTCGGCTCACTGCCAGTACATACCACACACAGCTAAACAAGATGCTCTGACATTCCTGCCAATACGCAGATTAAATGCAATCACCACCTGGACCAGAGACTCTACATATACCCCAACACCCTATATATATATGACTAAAACCCATAGAGGATAAAACTGAAAACACTGTGCCCTTTAACTTGAACTCTCAGGAGAACTCTCTGCACATTTTGCTGATAAGAGTTATTTGGTCCATACTACAGAGGGAGATATGGTTTAGTAACAATTCAAAGAAATTAAACTGTGTTACAATCAAGGACATCCGCCGACTCTTGAAGCAAGAGCTGTTTTTAGCAAAGTGTTCTAGAATATCTATCCTGAAAATGCCAGGAGCTCTGGCATTTTCAGGTTTTTTTTAGCTCCAGTGGATCTTGCCATCCACCCCAGCAGTAACACCACAGACCACTACACCAAAGTCAGCTTTTCCTTCAGAGTCCACACGCACAACAGAGTAAAGACAGGAGAGAAGAATTTTTCTTCTTCTGAACAATAACAAAACTTACTAACTAGTTCTGTAATTGAAATCTATATTAATTGATGTATAAAGCAATATGTCTTCGTAACTTTCTTAAAACCTGTGATCAACTGTTCCTTCTCTTTATTTAATTTATTTCTAGATTCTAAGCTAAGCACACTGGGAGTTGAGATGTTGGGATATAAGCATGGAAATCATGAAGTAAACTGAAAGGCAATAAATCCAATTTGAGTGGACAATCCTCATTTTCTGGATGCCTTTACCTAACAGTTGTGATGCATTAGGACAAAGCTCCTACCTAACTGAATAACCACCTGTATTAGCAATTCAAAGTGTGCATCTATCCAAGTTACAATTCAAGTATGCTGATTGCTGCTGAATAGCTCTTCCTGCTACTTGAATGTAAACACTTAGCAGCTGTCCTTGCTGGGGTCTTCCCTCCAGAACATTACCAAACCCCATCCTGCTTTCATACTCTGAATATGCCAGTGGGAACTCTGTATCACTGCATGGGTAGAATTAGGAGGTTTAAGAGACCACAAAAGTCAGATGAACTACTGTCACTGCAATTCAAAGAAATAAACATCTCTGTGATCCTCTAAAAATCCTGCCTTATTTCAACAGTGCTGTGGCAGGCAATTAAACCAGGCAAGTATTTTTTTCAGCACTTTGCCCCCCACCATTACCTTTTGCTCAATTTCTTCATAATCATCCTGGTAACTTCCACAGATTGCACTGGAAGATGAGGAAAAGGTGGGGCCCTGAGAGTAATACTGCGAGCTCCGGTAGCCATCCCGCCGCAGCTTGTCACACTCTGCCAGAAAAAAGACAAACAGGAGGTTAAACCATGGCAAGAGCCATTACTTGGTGTTCAACGGCATTTAAGTACTAAATGCTTTCCTGAAAATGTTTACCGTGCATTAACATTGTCTGCCCCAAGTGACAGAACCCAAGGGCGCGTTCCTTGTATTTGTATCTATATTTCCTCCTCCCTCACATGTGTGACATACGTAAGCCCACGCATAGCGTATTAACCTAGGCGATGGCAAGTGCTTCGCAAAGAAGGGGGAAATAGATTTCTTTATTTATTTATTTGAGGCCTGGCTCGGTGTCTTGACAGATGGCAGCATCTTGCAGGATGGGAGACGGATGCATGCGAATAACTCCAGGGGTCTCATTTGCCAGGCCGGTAGACATCTATTATATGCCTTACACTTGAAATGATGATGTTGCTCACTACTCAAGCACCATCTGCTGAATAACTTTGGCACTGACCACTTGTCTTGTCCTCCTGTCTGTGGGAGAGACCATTTACTTGATTTTGGAGAGAGGAATGCATATCATAGGGATCTCAAAAACTTGCGCTGCTGCACAGCACGTGCAGTTTAGTACTACAGAGTTTCTAACGTTCATAAAGAACTCAGAGCAAACATGCATCCCCACTCACAATAGCCAAAATTCCAGTCAGCATCACATCCCCCTCACCAAGTTTTCCACAATCATCTTCCTGCCTCCTAATTGATATTCAGTGTGATTGTGCTAAAGAGTAACAGACGCCAGAGCATAAGGAAAAATTAAATGTTCAAGATGCAGCAACCAAACTCATCAGACCAGTTAGTTTTACGTTTCCAAAGACAGATATCTGAATCTGTTGAAAGATGATGAAAGCAATAAGAAAATGAAGTATTTGGTGTATTTCCATTTAAGGAACTGATATTTCGACACAATAAGCAGGCATTATCACAACAGAAAGTGCTTTTATCATCACTTGCTGAAGAAGGTCTTTCTGTGATCACATCATCTGTCTGCCTCTCTTGATCTTCTGAATACTCCTTAAAACTGAAAAGATGCAATGCTTATACCAAGGGCAAGGTTTTAGAGAGGCTTTTGCCTGGCAAACGATTAGGTAGAGTTACCGTCTGCAACTCCAGAATACATACCCTCTGTTATGCTCAGATGCTTCCGAGACTGAGGTCTGGAGGGCTCGTGCTGACAGGTTAACTGACTTAGAGCAACCACAGATCTGTGAGGATTTAATCAGTAAGGACTCCCCTGTATCTGCACATGAACACTGAGGAGGCAAGTTTACACTCTGACAACCAGCCATTTCCATCAGCACCAGACGTATGTCCTTGCCTATGTATCCCCATGATGTCATGAAGGGCACTGTGGCAGGAACCTTTCTTTCTCTCTCAATTCAAGGACCAAAACTGGCAGTGTGGGTTTTGAAATCCAAATCAATGGCTGTATCTCAGGAACAGAGGGCTGGTAACCATGTTTACCCATTCCACATGTGTGAGCATACTGACATTGTGCATATCTGGCAAACTACTGCCGTACTTCAGGAGGGGGGTGAAAAATGACTGTCAGCAACCACAGCAAAGCAATTCCTCCACCACCGTTCCAAATTTGATACTGGATCCAGCCAGATCCAGCACATAACACATACAGATGTGAGCACCCTGATGGGTCGTTTATTGGTTTCAGCTACAAATGAACAGGGCAAGTGGATTGTGGCAGAACAAGACAGACACATGACTTGCATCAACTTGTGGCATGGGTTAACACACTAAGCTGTCAACTTAGACACTGCAACTTTTACCTTCAGAGGGATCATTAATTCTGCAAACAAACATGAATACAACCTAAGGGATGCATAAGAACGTAGTTATTTTTCCTCCTATTTCTGGACTAAGGCTTAGAGTATTTGCTGGTCACTCCTGCAACTCTCCAACATCAGACATCATTGCATCAACCAAAAAAAAACTTGTGGTGGTTCGACCTGGACTAGATGCCAGATGCCCACCAAAGCTGCTCTATCACTCTCTTCCTCTGAAGAGAGATGGGCAGGAGAGAGAAAATATAACAAAAGGCTCATGAGCTGAGAAAAGGACAGGGAGACATCACTCACCAGTTAAAACCACAGGCAAATCAGTCTTGATTTAGGGACTTAGTTGAATTTATTACCAATGAAAATAAGAGTATGGTAATGAGAAGTAAAGCAAATCCTAAAAAACACACTCCACCCACTCCTTCCCCCATTCCCAGGCTTAACTTTATTTCCAATTCTCTACCTCCTCCCCACTCAGCGGCGCAGGGAGATGGGGAATGGGGGTTATGGTCAGTTCATCACGTTGTTCCTACTGCTAAATCCTCCTCAAGGAGGTCATTCGCCTGCTTCAGTGCAGAGTTTCTTCTATGGGAGACAGTCCTCTAAAAACTCTCCTACGTAAGACCTTCCCACCGGCTACAATTCTTCACAAACTGCTCCAGCCTCGGTTCTCCCATGGGTGTGGTCCTTCAGGAGCAGACTGCTTCGGTGTGGACTGCCCACAGGATCAGAAGTCCTGCCAGCAAATCTGCTCTTGCTTGGGCCTTTCCATCCATGGATTCCCAGGGCTTGCCAGGAGCCTGCTCCAGTGTGGGCCTCCCATGGAGTCAACAGTTGTCACAGGACTCTTCCGGAGGCAACAGGCTCTTCTGGAGCGAGACAGATGAATGCTCTGATATTAACTGTTTGACCTTACTTATTTTCCTAACCAAGGTGAAGATGATGAATAGTGCACCTCATGAAGCCCAGAAAAGCTCCAAAAACTTAAGGAAATCAACGCTCAAGGTCTCAAGTCCATCACAAGTTCAAGTGGACTGTCAATAACAACCTGTGTCAGGTTACCAAGCTCATAACCTCCCACTGTCCACAATACAAAATCCATGTAACTTCAGAAGTTATTGCAGCAACGCTGCTGATGAAGCCAAAATTGCCAAAAACTGCCAAAACCCAAGGAAAAAGTGGTTTATTCCCAAGAACAGCTTTTCTATGTATGTACTGTAACTGCACATACTACAGCACAGGAGGAAACACACTGCGGATAGCACCCAAGGCCAGTAAACCTCACCAGAGGCTTTAGG
Organism: Donacobius atricapilla; assembly: GCA_013397315.1. Classification (NCBI taxonomy): domain Eukaryota; kingdom Metazoa; phylum Chordata; class Aves; order Passeriformes; family Mimidae; genus Donacobius; species Donacobius atricapilla. Next base: position 745,944 of record WBMY01010094.1, on the reverse strand, counting down.
TAGATATCCTTTACTTTATGTTGCAACAAGCTACAAAAGCACAACACAAGGTCAAACACTGCACCTGACTGAAGGTACTGTTGCTGCCAAACCAAGGGTGGCAATTGCTGCTTAAAAACTGTTCTAGCTCCCTTCCATCTTCTTGCTCTTATTAGAGGTCCACATGTCCTTCTGTAGGCAATCAGGTTCTTATTTTTCAGATATAGGGGGTTTATTTTTGTACAAAAATACTGATGAAGGGGCTAAAGATACTTACTCTAGGAAATACTCCAGATACTTACTCTTGGGAAGACTCCCTTCTTCCCAGAGGAGCAATACGTTGTCCTAGTCTGACAACCCCGGAACAGAGAGCAGCATTATACACTAAATGAAAAAGTTCTTATGGTTATGCATGCTATTTCAGAGATGTCTGTACTGAAGCTGACAAGGTAATTGAAAGATCCATCCAGTTCCAGTTATTAAAAATCTTCATTTTAAAGACTGACAATACATTAGCACCAGCTGAATCAGGGACATACACATTCTTGGCTGTCGTTTCCCACATTATACAACATATAAAATTGTGCATGGCATTTCCGTGTTTCCATCAAAGAACTGCCAGGTTGAACCCCAGGACACTGCATCAGGCAGGACACAAACGTGCTCCTGACGATGTGCTTGCCAGTCCAAGTCTGCAGCACATGCTGCAAACAAGCTCCAACTCATCATTTTCACATGAATCTGATCAGAAACGCGCAACAATATGATTATGCTCCAGATGAACCAACTTTGCTCACACAAACATTAATTCCAGGAAAATCAGGAAGGTGTTACTGCCCTGGCAATTGCAATTGGTGGCTGCACTGGGTACTGCCACAACTCAGAAGTCTGAAGCTACCTCCCCTTCATCTCCTGACTGCTTCTGAGGCTAAGTGCACAGGGAGATTGCCTGTCACATTCTGCTGCCCTGCAAGTGCTTTTCTGGCTAGGTGAAACCATACATTAGTTCTTGTTTTCCTTCTACACTAATGACACAATTTCAGGACCTCCTCTGTATAAGAAGCACTGCTTAAAAATTACTGTCATTAGATTATATTATAATTTATTTCCACTTACATGGTACAAGTGAAACCCTTCCTAAATAATAAATTTTTTCCTGAAAGTTTTCCTTGTGTTTTGCTGTTCACAGGGTGGTTTTAGTTAAGCGTGAAGAAAGTGCATGGGAAATGCAGTCAAAGCCCTTTTAAGGGCCTCCTCATCATTTCTAGTTATTAGAACAGGCTTCGGGAGACACAACCAAAGCAAAAGTGTTAAAGCTGTCAGCGCCCAATACAATCATGTCCAAGTCTCTGCTACATACCCCGACACTTGCATATTCGCTCAGGATTGCAGCCTTTGCTAAATCTTGGCATCAGATAGAAGCATGCTGGGGACATGTCCTGTGCATCACCCATCTCTGCCCTCTTCCTTCCTGCTAAATAAGCTGGGAAACAGGCAAGTACCTGCAGCAGCAAACTGAGAGCAAAGGCTCAACCAGCCATGTGCACCAGTTTTGAGCCACAGGCATTGAATTCAGCACTCTTGTGAATAACTCAACCTCTCCATATAAAAACTTATGGCCTTTGTGACAGAATGTCAAGTCAAGGGTATGAAAATACCTCAGAGGCCTCTCAGTCCAGATCTTTTTATTTCATACAAGCAACTTGTATGTGCCCGAGTCAGTAACACACAGTAACAAGTCTCAAACACAGATGCAATTTACTGCTTTTCCAACAACTGCAACTCTATTTCTTGCATGATAATTTGAGCCACAAATCATGGGAATGAACAGAAGGCACAGCACTGATACCTCAGTAATTCGTCTGACATGGTATTACCACAGTAAAGCAGGATTAACGTTTACCTTGTCAGACCTACACACCACACCGTGCCATGACAGATGGAAGGCTGGGTTTTCTGGGAGGGGACCGGATGCACTGGCTCTTTGCCTCTCCTTTAACTGACTTTGGAAACATTTTCTACCTGCTGAGCTTCCTACCTGTAAAACTTGTTGCAGTACCTTGCAGTTTATATGAAGGAAAATACATTACCCTGCCAGAAGCAGAACGGGTCAGAGAGACATGGATTCAGTTATTTTCAGAAGTTGTGCTTTATTTTTTTCTTATTGTAAATGAACTGTGCAAGAGTAAATGTTACTTTTAACAAGCCTCTTCATAAAACAATTATTTTGCCTGTCAGTGTTAGTGTGCCCCATATATACCTGTCTGCAGGGAGAAAGCCTCCAGGTGCTGGTTTCCAGGGCTTGAGCCCATCTGAGCCTAAGACCACTCCCTAAGGCAAAACCCCAGCAAGAGCTCAGAGCCACAGCTTTATGCCACCACCCTGGACCAGTCTCAGGCCTGAAAGTGCACCCACCAGTCACTGAATTAGCCCTAAGGAGGTTACTCAGACTACTCCTGCAAGCAAACACCACTCACATGACTGTTGCAGGATCAAGCCTTAAGCTGTGTAGCTGTCTACATCCACATGTACACACTCAGGCACACTCTCACAAGCATATATTGAAGAGTCTAATATTAAAAAAATAAACTCCTTTTTTCTAAATATTTATTAATAACCAGCAAAGGCACTGATTCAAGAATTAAACTAGCATGATACTGACTAGTATAAACATAGAAACTTGGCATCAAAGTTATTCACACATCTAAATAGCTCCAGTTATCTTGGAAAAACTACCCATCAAATTGCATGGGTCAAGCAATGAAAAAAAACAGGAAAATCATATCCTGGAAACATCTGAATTTTCCCTGTATGCAAGAACAGGACCTGGAACTCAAGACTAATTGCTGAAATCCAAAGAGAAATGTAAGTAGGACCAGGAGCAGATGTGCTGCCCACCTGGCAGAGCTGCCCAGAGCTGCTGAAACAAGGAACTCCCAGGTACAAAGGTAGAAAGGGGAAAGACCAGCACACACGTCACTCACTTTTAAACCACCTCTTGCTGTCTCCTTGTCAGCAAGAAGGGGCATGCAATGAGCTGACAGCTTCATCTGCATGCTTGAAAAACTATCTCAGCTGAAGTCTGGGTGACTTCTTGGCAGAGCCTTTCATGTTGTAACTTGTATNTTTTTTTTTTTTTACTACAGAAAGGCTATTAACTGCTCAGATCAGCTAAACTGTCAACTACAGAAATAAATCTGCTGACTAGTATATTGCAACACATTTATCCATTCACTGCACATATCACTGGAAAACCACTCTACTCCCCAGGGTCAAAATTTTTTTCTTTTTTAATTCTTCAGACAAGGTAGTTAACGTCTTCTGTAAATATCCCCAAACCATGTTCCTCCTTAAGTCATAACTACAAACACTGTCTTACAAGTATCTTTTCAAAATTTCACCTAAAATCAGACAGACTGTAGTATAGTATACATTTGTCTTGAAAATGCAAACTGTTTAAAATTATCTCTTACTTTAGAGGTGACACTGCACTTTAATAATCAAAGTATCACTGCTTTTGGTTTTAAAAGAAATTACTTTCACCACTGGTAAGTAACTGCATATAATTTTAATTTACTTGATAGAGACTTTGAATTTGTTTTTGCAGTTGAGACAACTAAGATCTTGTGGACTTGTGACAGACAGGCATGGGTGTCGAAGACCTGGATTTCTGAGCTGGCATTGCTGCATCCGAGCAAATCGCTTTGGCTTAGATTCAGTCAAGAACTAACATCCTGCAGACTGACAGGGCATGAATTAAATTTCACGTACGTGCCTCCTAAATTCAGAGTCCAAACAGGTATGTACACACTGCCTGCAGCATATGAACACACAGAAAGGCATCTCAGGATAAATCCAACTAAGGAAGAATTTGAGATGCTTTAACTCTCATCATCACCACACCAGTAAATGGCTGGCACTGGGTCCAATGCCCTAGGCCCTTCTCATAAGGGTCGAGAGAACCTAACAGGGATATCAACATCTTTGCTTCTATGGATGATGTGCTTTTGCAAGTTAAAAGTATTTTTCATTTAGATGGAAATTTAAGTTCTTTACAGATGAGGTGGACATGGGCTGAATCCCCAGCTTTCTAATGGTGTACTCAGAACACTAAGCAAAAGGTTGTCGCCTGTAACAGCCAGAGTGGAACACCAAGCAAAAGGCTGTCACCTCGACAGCCAGAGTTGCGCTTTGTTGAGGACCGTCGTATGGTCTGGTGCTAAGTACCGAAACACACTCTGAGCACCGAACCAGGACCCCTTCAAAGGGCATGGATGCCTCTCTGCTTACTCACAGCACTGTGGTTAAGACGATAAAACCAAGGTAACCCTTGAGTATGCAGTTAACTGGGGAATTTCAGGGAGGTAACTTTTCAAGATAAAGAGCTTGTTGAGAATTATTATGCCTGGGACCATAATTAAAACAGACACCCTAGTTCAAAGGTTTCTTTGGTTAGTAAATCTAACTGAAATTACTACCTTTCACTCTGTGCCCCTTTATGGTTCCCTCATTTGTAAACTGGGGTTAAATATACACAGTTCTCTGTGCGTAGATGAGACAGGCTATATAAAAGCTCAGCTGTACAAAGGCAATCTTGTTTCTCACAAATATCTCAAGTTAAATATGACTTGAAAAAAAACCAGCTCAGTTTAACTCCCAACACAGCACCTATTTTTGTCCCTGGATCTAAATATGCATCAGACAGCTTGCCTCTACCACTTTACACTCCTCCTAAAAATTCACTCAGCTTGGATCATGTCCCATTTTCCTTAAATGTATAAATCCCCATATCATCTGCAGAATTTGACTATCATGGAGACTGCTTTGATATCAAAGCTTTAAAATATGTTGTAAAGCCACAGCAGTGATGCACTTGTGTAATAACTGAACTGTAACCAATGCTGACTGCAAAGCAAGTTCAGGAACTTCAGCTGTGATATACTCAGTGCACCATTTTGTTCAGGCTCCCCTTTAAACGGGTCAGGGATTTCAACAGATGGAGCACTGTTGCCACCCAGCTGAAAAAACTTTTGCTCAACAGCTCAATCTAGGTGCTTTGGCTAGTACCAGCCTTTGCCAATCCAGCCAACTTCCCTATTATTCCTATCCCCTGCCCCAAAATGCAGTTTTATACTGATATTTCTGTATCTTTTATCAGTACATACAGAAAAGCCCAAGACAAGCCCAGAGAGAGTGAACACCTGTACCAACGTTTTTCTTCCACAAGCACCATTTAAAGTGGAAAGTGGCAAAACAAACCAAAAATCCACCAGCAAAAAGTTGTTTGCTTCAAAGCTGTCTTACTTTATGAGTAAGTACTTGAAAGGTCCATTAGACTTTTTAAAGTATTATTTTGCATATTCTCTCTCACGAATAAGTAGCCACACCCAGCCACACAGGTAGCTTGTAAGGACAGATGCTGTCCAGAATTACCCAGAAACAAAGATGTCTCGGACTCTAAGGGGATGAAGGTAATCCTACCACAGGGCTGCTGCACTGTGACAGAGAAGTATGTTCCATGGGTACTTCAAAGAAGTCTTACTGAACGTGAACAAATGTATTTTATATTAGGTCTATTTTCCCTCCCACACAAATGTTGGGAAGCACGTCCTGCCACGGTAACTGCAGGCCAGTAAGGCTGGGAAGGCCCAACCCTCCAAGAAGCTTCAGGGCTCAGCTGTGCAGACACTTATAGCAGCACAAGGATGCGGCATGGAAGTGCAACATTAAAGGGCAGCAATTGCACAGATTTATTTCCAAGGGTCTAAATAAGATGTAAGTATTTAAGAAGGATCCAAATTAAAAAGTATTCTTAAATGTCAAAAAACCTTAACAGGGTCAAGTAAATGCAAACACATTGATCATTCTCTTCTTTCCTCGGAGCTTTAAAAAAAATACATTTAATACCAAACTTTAATTCCCCAAGTGATCTGCATGATTTAGCGATACAGAAAACCCTCCTAATGGCACCAAAATGCAACAGCCATGACAAATTATATTTGTTAACAAGCTGTCACTAGGGAGTGCTCAAAATAATTATCACTGTTTGTCTCAAGTTAATTTAAATTTCTGCAAGTGCCTCATACAACTGCATTTAGTGGTGACAAGATGTTTTTTAAGTATAACAATTTATTTGCTTCCTTTTCTATCTTTGATGCTTGCATTAAAACAACACTCCCAGCTTTTTCTCTAGCATTTTTTATGGATATTTGTTGTACCTTAGACAACTGAACACAGCTAATGTAAAAATACGAAGGGATATTTTTCACTGTTGTTTTCTCCTAGGACATTTTAAATGTAAAGCTATCTCAAATGCTGCCAACAAGCACATACCATCCTAAATCTAAGAGAGTAAAGATGAAGAAAAGCAAAAAGGAAATCAACTGAAAATTCAATATTCCTTGTGATGGAAGTTGCTTTTTACCTAGCACTTAAATAACAATGCTACAGACACTTAACAATTTTAATTTATTCTTTCTACGTGGATCTGAAATGGGTTCAATAACCCTTCAGGTATAGCTTCCTAAAAAAACACATTCATCTAGTTTATTAAAAAAACAGTATTATTTTGAAACAAATGTTATCTTCTTTAAACCCTTTCACTGGAATTGCTTTCACTGCTCATGTGAACTATGCAATCAATCTACATATAAAACCACTCTTTATGTTTTTACACTCAGCACTGCACTATATAAACTAAACCTAAAAATTGGCAACCTAGATGCTTCCAAGTAGCTCAGTTTTGCAGCACAAGACCAGTTTTCAAACACATGCAGTGTAGCCTCTTGGTCAAATTCTGTTTTGTTTCATTTGCTTTTTGAAATTCCTTATTAGAAAGGGCAGTTGGAGTATGGAACTTGGCCAAAACTGTCAACAGACGTACAGTGAATTAATTCAATAATACTAAAAAAAGCAGGATACATGCGCAGAAGCTCTGATAGTAACTTGACAATTGAAACTAAAATAATGAAAAATAAGTTGATTTCTATTTTTTGACTTTATAGCTCCAAGGACTTTCAGGAACATATGGTCTACTCATAACCTCTAATGGCCTTTTACTTCATTAAGGTTTCCAAATGGTAGGGAGTTCATGTCTTGACATCTCTCTGAACCTGAACCAGAGCTATTGTCAGTACGAAGTGGTTTCCCCCTATTTTGCAGCTCTTTAATGAAACATAAGATTATTTTAAGTCCATAATCTTCTCAGCAGGATTATCGACTAGTAGGTCTGACCCTAATATTGCTCATCTGACCAGTGATCTGGCAGATGCGCTGAGAAAACAAAGGCTAAACACATACCTGTCTGGAGGGTCGTGTAGCAAGACATAATAGAGGCTTTATGACTAACTACTTAAATCCTGTTTTATTTGACAATGCTAACCAGATGTCTTCTGGAAAACAAATCAAGTGTTTCAATCACTGCTGCTTAAATACATTCCTTGAATTTGGCCAACAAAGCTAAACAGAAGCTAGAGTCAGCCAAGTCCAGCTCTTCTGAAGATGAGATAATAAATGAATCATCGCAGACATTGGAACAATGAGCCCTATATTATGTACGTAGCTTGAATCAACACAATTATCCTGGGGGAAGGGCACAAAGTACAGGCAGTTGTGCAGAAGTTTCAGCAGTTATAGACTGAAAAGGGGTATGAAAGTCAGCATTCACACTATTTACAGCAACACCTTCCTCAGTACATATCCGACACTTTATTATCTGCTGGAAAGGACAACCAGTCTGGGCAGTGACCAGCAGTGTGTGACAAGACACTGCCCCTCATCTGCAACTTCAACAGTGCAGACAGTGTCCACAACACTCCTCAGGAGCTAGATATCTCCTAACAGCCTGGTATGATTTCAGTTTGGCTGTGTCTGACTTTTAACATTAATACAGTTATTCCATCTCTGCCCTTTATGTCTGTCATCTTCCAACTCATGAAAAAATGACAATACACAACAGTGGAGATTGCACTACCCCACTTTTTTTTTTTTTTTTTTTTAAATCAAAAGTCCTCTGCATTGCTAACTGCAGGAACTGGAAGACAAATGCCCTTTGGAAACTCAACTATACATGCCCTGCTCTGGCTCCCATCATTGCAACTGACATGTATCTACATTTGAGGGAGAATTAAGAACAGTTCAAAAAAAAGTAGAAACTAAGAGTTCAGGTACATGGTAAAAATTCTTTTTTCTCTTCCATCTTTTCATCATAGCTTGCAAGATTATCTGAGGCCAATGCATTCCAGATTAAACTTCAGGCTTTCCTTTTAGGACATTGGGCCTCCACCTGTAACACACTGTTAATGTTGCAAACCTGCTCAGAATGTAAACAGGCACACTTACCATACATCCCAAGCAACTAAGCAAAGCAACACTCAAAACAGTGCAATGTCTCCTCCCCATCTTCATGCTTCATGCCTTACTGCTTGTCAATTTTAGAGCATAACACACTTCACAATATGAGGATTAGTCTCAATTTACTTCTACTGCCAAACATTTGTGTCACTGCTGTGTACTACAGCTGTTCTATCTGTGCTCCCAGCTGAAGACCACTGTACTTCAGAGATTTCCTCAGACACTGGTTTTCCAAATAGAGCCATCCAACAAGCCAGATCTGTCAATGCACAGTGTCAGCTGTTTTACACTGCTACTCTCTTGACTCTGGTTGAACACCCACTGAACCTCTTGGCCTTATGGACCAAGAACACTGTAGGAAACACTGTAGTATGTGGCACTGGGCCCTTTGGCACAGACAACAGCCTGCCTTAAAAAACAATGTCACTCTGAACAACATCAAACTCACAGCTCTGCTCCTGCCCAGACAAGACTCTCAGTCCTAGTCCAGACACTCAGCAGACATTAGCAACATGAGACTAGCCAAGTCCAGTAGTCCTTCAGCCTTGGAGTAGAGCACACAGCAAGGGAACGGGATTGATTTGAGGATCCTGGCCCCACGCAGAGCCTCAGCTCTTCCTTCCCATCTGTTGTCTTCATCTCCTGTTTACATGACTTCCTAGGACACAACAGGGCCAAGAAGCACAGAGTCAAGTTAAGACTCTTCAGTGGTTAATACTGTTTTGTTTATATCTGAACATCTGTATTTTGGGAAACACCTTTCATGAAGGGACCATGAAAACATTAGGAAGAGGCCATATAGGACAGGCTTTCAGGAAAGGCCAGCCAGAGCAGCTTGGCCCTGAGGGTAAGAAAACATGCATCTTGCATGGCCCGTGTCCCTCCATCAGCTTCAGCAGTCACTCCGAAGTCCTGGCTCCTTCCCCAAAGAAAAGAGGGTCTGCTTTATCCAATGCAAACAAAACACTAAGAAGAAATAATGTATCTATCACCAAAATCCAAGAACGGCATCATTTTCTAAACATTCAAATCAAATTGCAATGGTGCCATGACTGTAAAGTGCCGCTGAAGTTACTCTTCTTCCCTAGCCATTGTATTAAGCCACTGAGACCTTTCATTTAAAATGAAGTAAAACGGCCCGGGTTTCATATATCAAGTCACTGGTTTTAGTCAATAACAATTTTAAATTTTAATATAGTTTACATAAATCAATTTCAGTTCTCAAGAAAAGATAGACTATGCATCACAAACTTTCCAGGTTCCAGGTGCTTCATCTTCTAATTCAGATTACTGGACAATACTGCTTTTTAAAACTTCAGAGGGCAGCAATGCACCTGCATGCCTAAAGGATAAATAGCTTTACCTCAGTTATGAACACATTTGAACACAAGATCTCACCACTTATACTTTAAAGTAGCTTCATAAAGGAAAAACACGGAATTTCCCCTTAATTTCAAAATGATAAAAGCCTAGTTCATAGGTAAAAACCTAAAATATCTCCCTATGCAACATCTACTGTCACATACTGCATGCATTTCCATAGTGCTGATAAGCAGGGGACATATCAACATGTAATATACAAACTAAAATAATCCACTGCACAAAAATCAATGAAGATCTTTTCCTCCTCCAAATAAAGCACTGCTTCCCGAAGAAGTATGCCGACATCAACATCAACATATGGTGTGCTTATTTCTCTCCAGACACATTAGATATTATTTAAATATCTCTCAACTTTTTATTCTTAAACCAATTTAAGTAGCAATACTGGCTCCTGCTTCTTAAGTGGTACTTAGAAGTTTATTCTAAATAACTGATGGTTTCTTATTTATTTCATCAGATTTTTTTTTTTATTAGACCCATACTGCAAAGAATTTGCTGTTAAAAATCATACCAGAACCGTTTGCCCTTGCACTGACTGTCTTAAAAGCTAGGCAGGATTCCATCTGGTTACTATTAGATGCGTGAAAATACCTTGATAGAAATACTTTGCTTGAATTATTTGGAGGATTTTATACATTTGATACTTTGACAGGTGGTTTAAATGTGCTCTACAGGTGGTACTATATGTTATCTAACTTTTCTCTACTTCCTTTTCCATTCACTGGGGAGCCAGGTGTGTAGAAATAAATTAATAGTCTTCAATCAAGCTGCTGTAGCTGCTATGTACCAGCAACATCAGCTCTCATAATGTGAACAAGAACAGGACTGGAAAACTTTCAAACAAGTCTTTTGATGGTCTGAACAAGAGCTGCTAACCCAGTCCTTAAGACCTCATTATCAGGTTCAAGGGGACCATCAGAGGTTCTTTCTTCCTTTCCAACCTCCTCTAAAGATAGGATTAAATATACACAAATGATTTTTGAGTCGCGCTTGTCTGACCTATTCTTAAAAACCTTAATTTATTTCATAGCCCCAAAAGTTTATGGGGGGCATTTAAATATCTTTGCCCTCATATTTTTCCACTGTTGTAGGGTTCTACTGCTTCATTTCTGACTTAGCATAAAGCAAAAATTGTATTTGCTTTAGTTCTACTTCCTTCCAGTTTCCCTTTGTTTTCACCATTTTTTTTTTTGGAGACCAAAGTGATTCATCCCACTTTCTGCACAGAATACAGTGCATTTTGTCATCCTGTGTTATTCTTTCCCCACCACCCATACAGCATGTCGGGTCACATATAGCTGCCCTACTGCTCCACAGTTTGCCTCAACCAAAGAATCTGAAACACCAAAAGGATGGCTAACTGCAAGCTTTATCATGAGGCCAAGACATGCAGAACTAAAGTCCCCATGCTAGCCCAGTGGTGCTTCTCATAAACCTACTTCCAGCTCTTCTATGTTATGGTCACATAATTCCTTTCTACCTATTACAAAACTTTAGAAAACTTTGTCTTTTCTAAAGAAACAGGTGGAAAAGCAGTTCAGCAGTTGTCAAAATTATGTCACAATTCCAACAGTGCTTTCACACTGAATGAAACTCTGCTCTGGATCCCAAACTTTTAACTCAAATCTCCAAGTATGATCAGAAGCACCACTGCCTTCCCGATTTCACACTGCTGGTTGAAGCAGCAGCACAGTAAAACTGATAATACTTCAGCCAGTGCCTCTCATACTGCAGCCTCTCAGGACTGTTCCAGGCAACAGCAAGGAGGTATTTTAAACTTGCACTTATGGGAAAAAAAAAAAGGTGGCTCAAGGAAAGAGCTTGAGGTTAAACAAATAAGTAAATAAACAGATAACAGAGTATGTCAGCAGTATGAGGTCTGGTGAAGGTATCATCACAGTTTCTTCTCTCAGTTACTACCCTGAAAGCATGAAACTGACACTCCATTATCAAGCAGTCCTACATCAGGTACACAAGCCAGTTTATTTAACACAAATGCCTAACTAGCAAATTATAGCAGCAATGAATAGCTTCTTTTTTATAATGAGCTGCATGTCAAGAGAAAAATCCCACCAGACCAGAACAACTTGAGGTGTGTAAGCGGTGGAGGCAGCATGTATTACTTGGTTTCACACAAATATATTAGATATAAATTGGTTTAAATAGAACATGAAACTGCAGTAGATACATTTCTGATAAAACTCAAGAAAACCAGTGCATTTCAGCCTGTGCAGGTTTTTCAAAACAGAGAACAGGAAAAAAATATTAGAGTGAATGGTTAATGTAACAACAATCAGTATTCTTTTTTCTCTAAAGCAGGCAAATATTTTTATTTTGTAAAGGACTGGTAAGTGTGCCTGCAAGAGAACAATAAATGTTTCAAGACTAAGGAACTGCACAAATGTATTAATCTAGTAGTAAGCATAGAGGGCACACAGGCTATCTGCTGAGCCATGCAGGAGACAGTAACACTGGCTGTCAAGACTTCCCTACTAAATGATAACAAAAAGCAACTAGTAAGAGACAGTGAAAATCAATTACCTGGGGAAATGGCAAGAGAACTAAAATATGGCGGTTAAACACTTCTCTATTCAGACACACAAAATCCAGCTTTCTTCAAGCCCAAAAAGCAGAAATGTCATGTTAATTAAATAAAAAATACAGTACTGTTTTCAATCAGGTTAACTTTGCAAGGTAACCCCCTTTGTTAAACAGCCAGTGTAAAGAAAAATCTAGGTTAACTGTTTCCAAAACACAAAGTTAGGCTGTTACTTTTAACTTTAGGTCTGGCTCAGGCACGGACATTCTGCAAGACTCTTCACTGGTTGCATGTCTTTGTTCCCATGGCTGCACTGACACAACACAGCGCCTCCCACGACAGGCTGCACAGGTACAGCCCCAGTGAAGGTACTATGGGTAAAAGTTGGGCCTTAAAAATATGCTGAACACTTCTGCAATAAAGCACTTTTACAACTGGAAGAGTCCTTGTGAATGCCCTATTCCCTATTTCCCTTTCCTGCCCTCAGCACCTTCTCACAAGCAGTCACAACCCTGGAAATGACACTGCACAACAGAAGAAATCACCAAATGAAATACCTCTGATGTGTTTTTTACACCACAAATGGGTTAATTCAGGACTTCTTGAAATTGAAGGTACCATTCTGGAATCACTCCAAAGAGTAAATGGAAATGGCCAAGAGACACTTTTCTATTTCAGACTGCTCTGCCAGATTACACATTTACTCTCTTCATAGCTAAGTAATTTTCCCCTGTCCCTTCATTTGAGTGGGAAAATCCTATTAATGTTCTACATGTGGTACAGAAAAACAAGTTAACTTCTTCCAAAGCCCGCAGTTTGGATACATCTGCAAAGACTGGCAAAAAGTACTGTAGTTTTAGGATAAGTCTGTGTCAGTAGCAGTGTCTTACCTCTCAGCACTGACTTGAGGTTGAGCTTGGCTTGTCTGTGCAGGTCCTCCACACAAGGTGGTCTTGAGGAGGGTAGGAAGACATTTTCCTGCTGGTGCCACGGAGCAGTGTAGTGCACAGTCCATCTACTCTCTTCATCTAGGTTGGAAACAGCTGCAGAGAGACACAATGATAAGAAAATTAGATGTCATCGCAGATAGCTCTATCACAAAATCCCATATGTAAGTTTGCCACACGTCATCTAAAAATAAAAGAAGCATTGTTTGCCACTGTAGACTCATCAAAATACTCCTTAGAACCTCACTTCCATGACAGTTTAAAACCTCTTCCTTTCATTTCTACTCTAACATTATGTTCCATAGTAAACACCTTCTGCTCTTCCCATTTTTATACTTGCTGTTTTATTTACTCTGAACTTGAAACTCTGTTCTCCCCTGCTGTAGCTCCCACTCTTCCCAAAGGAATCAGTTTTCCATTCCCTAATCATGGCAGGTGCTGTGCAGTGCAGAATAGCTTGGCTCAAGGATGCCCCTGGGAATACGACAGCCTTCATGAGAGATGACAACAGGTTCATTTTATTGGGAAACAACCTTGTCTGACCTCCTGCTTCCTCACACCAGAAACAAGATTCCAATGAAGCAAGTAAATTAGCTTCTTTCCTTTGTCATAAGTGGAAAGCAGATATAAACAAAAGCAACTCCATGGACAAATACTGCTCAGAGCACAGCAGCACTGAAGAGGGCTAGCTATCTGGCCACTTCTTTGCAGTCAATACAAATGTGAAAATAAAACAGAGACCTGGTTCAAGTTCAAAGTTCCCTACAGACAATCTAGCAGTGAAACAGCCAAAGCACATATTGCCAAGATTTTTTTATCATTTACGCTTCCCAAGAGACAGCCACTGCCTTTTGTTTCAAGTTTATCATCAATAAAAACTTCCACAGTTGAATAGCCTTATCCCTCCACCCTGCTGTAAACACAAAAAGGACAGTTTGGGGTCATATTTTATGATCTCCCAGGCACCTTTTAACCTTCAGCCAGCATGCTGCACACCCTTGCTTTTTAGCTCTCCAAAGCATTAAAAGCCACTACGAATGTGCTGCCTTCCAAGCACCTGCCCTGCTGCCACAGCTCCATTGCCCCCAGCCTTGCTGTCAGCTCTGCATCTTCCCTTCGGACCTTTGCTGCTGCACTGCCTGTGGCATCACTTTGTGGTTTGTCTAATGCCCTTGTAGTAGCAGAGGAGGTATGAAAAACTGAGAAACAAAAACGATGCAACAGCCTCCTGTCATCTGAAAAATTACCCTTTCCTTAACACTACTGTGCATCTGCTGGCATCATTTCAGATGGAAACAACTGGTATTCGTAAGGAAAATAAGCCATGCCTCTCGCTTCAAAACATAGCTACAGCCAAATGCCCAATGCCTGTTCTTTCCTGACAGGACTTGAGGTAGAGGAGGAGGTTCTTATCTGCCTCCCCTCATGTATTTTAGATTAGTTTCAGACCTCGAAAACGGTTTTTAAAGACTTTCAGTGGGTGTCCTCATGTCTGTGTCTTGGTCCTGCATCCCATGCCATCTCCCAAGACACACTGGTTGCAACAAGGCAGATACCCATTCAGCCTGAGCCCACTCTGCCATTTCTTGCTAACCAGCAGTCAAACCTAATTCACAAAAAACAGGTAAGTCATCATTACCTGGTTACAGCATCAATCACCCACATCTAACAGAAAAGTGACACCTAAAGTCAATGAAAGGTACCCAGGCCAATCCCTGGTTGGACTGGCGGATGGGGACTGGGGTAAGGCTGGAGGAAGAGGAGGAGGGAAACACCCGCCGCCAAGCCCACTGTCTGGCTGCAATCCTGCCACACCAAAAGTAAGGTTTACCGTCAGAGCAATAATGGTCATCAAAACTAGTCAAGAAAAGTGGTGTGTACATTTGCCAACTACTCTCTCTAGTGTGATCTGTCTGTCCTTCATGACTTAAAGGAAGATCAAACTTTATGTAGATACCTCAGCGATACAAGCCCATAGCTGCATAAGCAGAGACAGGTATCTGACAAACCAACAGGACAACACGACACACCGGCACACCCTACTTTGTCACTGAGTTGCCCATTTCACACCAAGAACTTTGGCTCCTTCAAAATCACCATGACAAAGCACTTCTAAAGCCACAGTGTCCCAAACCAGAGGTCCTAAAGACCCTCACAAGGCTGCCTCCACACACTCCACAATGATAAACGATTAAAATTCTGAGATATGCTTAAAAAGAGGCGGTAGGAAGCAGAACTGAAGCCGAAGGGACCTGCACTTTTCCTTCAGAACTGGGCTGCCTCCTGAAAGGACTGTAAGCATATAGAGCTATACTTACTCTTTCTCTTGAAAAGTTTCATGAGAGATTTAAGCTTTGTGTTGATGAAAACCACCATTCTCAAGGTGCTGAACTGCGAACCTGAAGTTGAAATCCCATAGAAAGGCGGAGCTGCAGAAAGGTGACTGCCAGACTGAACCTGTTCACACTGCACACCAAATTTCTCTTCTCCACGTTTCTCCCCTCTGCGGTTTGGCTTTTTTTTTGTTTTGTTGTTGTTGTTGTTTTTCTGAAATCACTTTAAATACGTCGAGATCTTTCTTACAGACGAAGTAATTTACAATTCTTTAGCCTGAATTTTTCCTCCTCGCATGTAAACCTGTGGGTTGAAAACAGCCACTTCCAACAAGCAAAACAGGAGGAAAAAGCGCCCCAGCTTTATGCTCGTTTGCGCGGGGCGAAAAAGGCTTTCTTGCTGTCCGCAGCAGTTATTCCCCTCTTGTTCTCCTCCTTTCCTCCGCTCTCCAAGTTTGGCTGCTCCGGAAAGTGCCGACCCGGCAGGCAGGTGGCGGCTCTCCCTCCGTGCCTCCGGCCGGCTCTGGCGGCGGAGCAGCAGCAGATCGCGGCACCTTCCCTGCCCTGCCCTGCCCCCGCCCCCGCGCCTCCCCGGGGCCGCCGCCGCCGCCGGGCAGCCCCGGCCTCCTTCCAGTTGCAAATGAGTCCCGCATTTTCGTGCTAATCAGGATGCTCTGCCTTCCCACCGCTCCCATCCTTCCCCCATCTCCCCCCCACCACCCCTTGTTTTTTATTTCCACCCTCTTGCTCCCACTTTATTAAGGATTCAGAGCTGCGCCTTAGCTGGCTGCGAACACGCAGTCTCGGCTCTGCATTGCCTCCCCTCCAGTCCCACTGCTCCCCCCGTAATCACTGCCACTGCCTGAGACATCAGCGCTCTAATTCTACATATTGAATTTTATTCAGTTACACTCCTAATTTATTCTTATTAGCGTCATCTCAGACCAGATACATGGAAAACAAAATCGAGTTACTTCTGGCTAACAGAGATTCTGTTATTCATCAAACGCAACCTGCGCACGGAGATGAAACGGCCCAGCTTTTTGAGATGCGCATTATATCCTCATGTCTTAAAAAAAATGTATCTGTACAGAGGTCCACAGCCATCCCTCCTAGGAACGAACTGCAATTTTGCAGAAGTTAAAGAGAAAATTCTAAGCACCAAATGAATGTGCTCAGCAGGGCATGCCCTTCGCACAATGTTCAGGCTCAAGAAGCAAGCCCTCCCTCACAAAGCAAGCTTAGGAAACCCCCTCGGGTTAACAATGAAAAGGATTTTTTTTCCTCAGGAAAAAGAAAAATGCCAGCAGCAGGGGGCTCAGGCTGACCCCAAGGCTGCAGCAGGATCCAGCCTCTGGAGCACTGCATGTAGAAAGCAGATTCTCCACAGGAACCTCTAAAGTTTCACCAAACAGTTGAGACTCAGCACTGCGAAGAACAGACTGTAAACTAAATGCGTTCATTGTTGGCCGAATGCAGCAGTATCATCAACATTTCATCAGTATTCTCCAAATCCAGAGATTTTGTGATTACAACGTGGGCTTGACATCAAAACTATCATGAGCAGCAGGTCTCCCCAGCAGCCACTGATCCGAGACACATTTTGACTGGCTCAGCTCTGCCAAAGGGACAGAAGATCATGATGCCATGGCAGCAATGGCAAGAAAGTCACTTCTGCTTTTTGCATTGATTTCCACCAAGTACCTTACACATAAAAATGACTTTGGCATCAAACTCTGGTAACAAGGGAACTATTTAGCACCGGTTTTGAATTAAATACAGAGTAATACCCCTGTCCGACATTTGTCATTACCTATACATCCACAAACCATAAAATGTGTGCTTGCTGGACACACACTAGAAGTGAGTTTAGACTGGCTCCATTTCTAACTCCAGCGACATTGCCATCTGAAAGCAAACCAAGGAGATGGTTACTCCTTTTCTGGTGTGGTGTCGATCGTTTTTAGGGCGTAGGAAGTGCCTCTTCCTACATGTGCCTCTTCCTTAGCATGTAGGAAGGGGAGCACCGGAAAAGGAGACAGTTTCAAGCTATAAAATGATGGGGTCTGGGCTGCTGGAAGTGAGACAGTCTCTTCCAAAGGTCTTTATATGGAATCTCAAAAGAACCTTGGAAGCTCTTGGAAGCAAGACTTCATTACCTTTTCATGATCAAGTCACTGTGAATCAACATGATCCTGAGTCCTTTGGGTGGCCTGGAATCCTTTTCATTTCACCCCGGGCTACAATGTGTGCCAAGTGCAGTGTGCTTTTTGTTACTGGATCCTCAACCTACCCTGAAGCATTTCTCCTGCCCGAGAAAAAGCACTTGACCACTGTCTTCTACCCCTGATCTCAGCACGAAGGCAGACATTCAAACCCAGCAACAAACAATACCTAAATTGATGTCTGCCTTTCATCCCCCTTCCCGCCCCGACCTTGCTCCCACCTACCCTCAGGTCATGCTGTTAAAGAGGTCAAACATCAAAAATGGCTATCATGTGGGACTACCCCAAAGAAAACACCGTCTGGCTACTCCTATCTGCACCTCGGAGAGACTGCACTACTTCAACAACAAAACCTCTTCCCCACCTGAGACAAACCCACTGACTTCCATAGAATTCATCACGTTGTCTCAACCCAGCTTTTCGTAAACGCTTTTCTTGTCTCAAGAAACTGTAATCTAACAGCAATTCTCTGCGAACTTAAAGCATGAAAATGCCTGAGCTCATCTGCATTTAGCCTCCCTACACTCAGACGAGAAGGAAAAGACGGGGCAGTTTGAGAAAATTTGTTGTAGCCACTACGTAAACAGATAAAGGACTTCAGCCTTTACATTGCCAATCCCGCAGACAAACTCACAAACATTCCCACCAAACAAGAACAAAAAAACCCACCTAAAATTAACTTGACAGAATAAAATTTTAAAGTTTGTTAAAGCTAGATAAATTCAGCATGAACAGTGGGTGTGCACACTGTGATACCAGCTCGTTACACGCAAATGACTCAGAGACAAGTAGCAGAGACCTTGCTCTGTGACACACTTGTTACTCCACCTTAGACAAGTTAATATTAACCCATCGTCTGAGTTACCACATCCTTAGAAGCAGGGATCACAAAAATAGAGAGGAATATCACAAGGAATACAGAAAACGTGGAGATGTTCAGTAAATGCTAATTTTCACTTCATGCTGGATGGAATTGGTCAGAAAGTTTGGTTCAGAAGAATCTTCTTTCTAAAAAGCCAGGGACTGGGGCAAAGAAACGGAGAGGTGCAAACTGCAGTGTCAAACAACATCCTCAAAATCACAACTGTGTAATTAACTCATTACCAACCCCCCTTTTTTAGTTCAACTATAATACTTTTTAATCCCTGAGTGGTTAAACTGATTCTAATTTTCTAGTAGAGGCCACATAAAGGCAGAAGAGAAGTAAAGAAGAGTGGCTGCTTGCACATGGCATGCCTGAAACGCTGTAGCCATTCCTTCACTCTCCTCCCGGCTCTATCCCCTCTTCAGAGGGGCCTTCCAGCTGACCTGCTCCACGATAGCCATCTGGGACAGCCACCCCTGCACATCCACAGCAGCATAAAACATCGACGCCTGTGAAATAATCTGGAAATATTCAGCTTCCACGGAAATATTTCCAGCCAGCCCCTGGGGAAGAGGGGCTCTTGTGTCTAGCCCCCATTCACAACCCAGTGCCCTGAACCTCAGCACCAATGCACAAAATCCACTGAAAGAGCCGAAGTTTTATAAAAAGGCAAATGTTGAAAAGTGACGTTCTTGGGTTGTTCATAACCACAGCCAGAGCAGCTGCCCGGTAGCAGCCCCAGGGGCAGCTATCCGTAGGAACACTGGAATCAGTGAGAATCAGCATTCTCGTCCTAATCACCAGCCCATGCACATATGCAGTACAAAATTTAGGAAGTATTTAAGGTAAAAAAAAAAATCAAAAACCAAACCACAAATAAAACAGAAAAATGGCTAAAGCAATGCTTTCCAGCTCCTTCCAACAAATGACAATAAGTATAACCACTTTATTTTCATAATAAATATGGAGAGGTAAGCCCAACACGCAATATATCAAGTTCATTAAGAGAATGATGCATCAAACTACTAAAATGTACCATCATCTCAAAGCTTAAAGTTGCAGGCCTTAGCAACTTTATGTGGACAATGGAAAAAAATCCACCATTAAAGAACTGTGTAGCATTTATGGCATTTTAAGAGGAAAGAAAAGCTGCGCAACTGAGCTGGGAACTAACTGCATTGTGAGAGCTCTTCCAGTGAGTCTCTGTTCAATGCTCAAAAGGGAAAGTGCAAATGCTGGCAAGCAGATGTACTCAAAACAGTTAAATCGATGCCTTTGCTTTTACAGACACGTCACCCGGCCGCTCTAAATAAGTTTCCACTGTGCCATCCTACAGCGGCTGGCAGGGAAGAAGCTGTTGAAGGGCAGTTGTTTCCAGCATGTCTGCAGGAATGTATCTGTGTAGGACATGCTCGGGATTGCTCCCTGCCACCCCCACGCACTCACTCTGAGCAGCTGTGGTGTGCAGAGGGGCGCAGCTATGGCAGTGACCCCCACGCACCCCCTCCCAGGCTGCACAGAGAACCCAGGCATCTGGAGGGCAAGACTGAAACTGAGGAGGATTATTAAACCCCTTCCTGCAGCTCAGAAGGTTCCTGCCTGCTTCAGACCAAGACCACCCAGCTTTGAAAGGTGCACTTTTACTTCCAGGTGAGACTTCAGTCAGAAAGAAACTTCAGAAAGGCCAAACGCCTCAAGTATTTTCAAAACTCATGCCCAAGCTTTGTGCCTGCTCTGGCCACCTTCACCCATGCTGTCAACCATTTGCTGGTGCTTAAATGGACTCCTTGCAGAGCATAGGAGTCAATAATTTATGGTCAGAATGGGTTCCTCCCTCCCTGCGAGCCCATCCTGGCTGGCCCTCTCCCGGCATCTTTCAGGAGAACAAAGTGCTCCCTCCACAAAGGCCGTCCCAGGCGGCACGGCATTCAGCGGCCCTCCACTCTGCAGCTCCCCTCGCTCACAATGGCCTCTTTCACGGCAACCTCACCCTTGGTGAAGCGCGATACTGCCCTGCCCACTGAGAAATTACAATTCATTAAACCTGGGATCAGGAGGAAGCGGAGGAGGAGAATGCACAGGCGAGAGGGAATAAAGAAGAAAATGTATTTTATCCTCAAGACACCACAACAACACACCAAGAAGGAGCCATCCATGCCCCAGTGCAAGGGCAGGGGAGTCAGCTGAACCTGGCAGGCGATTACGGGGCAGGTATTGCTTGAAAAGAGGGTACCCGGCTGTGCCCTCCTTTAGTCAAGATCATAAAGGATTATGCCTGCAGGCTCTGGGAAAGGGGCTGCCCGGCGGGGGCAGAGGGAAGAGGGAGCAAGATGAGAAGGAGAAGCAACACAACCTAAGCCAGAGAGGACAGAAAAGCAGCAGACTGATTGATCTGATGATCCTATTTAGGTCACAGCACAATAAAGCTAATTCATTCCTTTAACAATTCAAAACATCTTTCCACAGGATCCTCTATCATGCAAACACATCGGCAGAGAGAAAGGGTAGCATTTGGGCAGGGCTGCCGGCAGACAAAGCAGCAATTTCTTTTCGTTAGAGCATCTCCCCACACAGTAATGGCAGTCAAGAGAACAGAAAACGTTTTGTGAATGTGCAATTTTGTTTTATTTTAAATTGCAAGGCACAATCCTTTTTCCTTTGGCCATTTCTGAACCCCAGTTAAGGCAACTTCAGCTCCCAGAGCAGAACTTTTCTCATTCCCTAGGGAATAATATCCTTTTAGGATATCAACAGGAAATATTCTCAATTTAAATTCCAAATCCACTGAATGCTCCTATGCTATGGCTTATCCTAAAGATCTGATCAAAACTGGCTGGGGCAAGTAAATTAGTCCACAGAATCTTGACTCTTACTTGCCCTAATAATGCACAACAGAGAAAATCCTTCTCTTCTGAATTAGTGATGGAAAAAATACCAGGCCGACAAGTTTGCAAGTCTTCTCATTAGAATAATCCTGTAGGAAGAGGGGCAAAACCAACAAAATCAGACTGCAAAAATCCCGTTTCTGAACTTCTGTCCCAAACAATCTCCCTGTAATTCCATCTTTGGCAGCTGTGCTCTTGGGCATCCACACTGACATCCAACAGACATCTTCAACTAATCTCAGTCTGCATTCTCCTTATGGCTGTCCTGAAGGCGACATGCTTCCTACTCATTTTACTTATTTAAAGATCATAGAAAGAATTTTTGTAGCCTATCTTGGCCTCCCTGCCCAACACTGCTCTCTGGCATACCGTTATTTATATACAGATTATCCTGGTATAAGGAGTTACAAATTCTTTTTTTTTTTTGTCTTTCTGCTGAATCGCAATAAATTCTGGGTGGGTCTCATTTAAGCTTGGAGGCACACTCTCTTAAAATTAGGCAAGTACATTCTCTAGTTTCCCAAGAACTTTTACAGCCTATAAATGAAAAAAGTTAAGCTCCTTGGAAAATACCAACGTGCATAGAATCATTGAACTGGTCATGCCAAAATTAAGAAACCATATATGTCTTCCACTGCAACTTGGAAAAAAGTTTTGCTCATTATAAACTTTCAAAAACTTCACCTGAAAAATGTTATCTGGACAACACAATACTAAAATGATCAGTAAAAGCAAAGGCTCACCAATAATAAATGGACATTTGCTATTGCTCCTAAAGCCCTAAGATTTTTGACAAAATCTAAAAACCTGAGTGTGTTCCAATTAAAGACACAATCTGCCCTAAAATAAAAGTCTCTAAACTGAAGTAAGGTATTGAATTCCTGTAACAGTGACCTAATAATGCTGTTATTGCAGGATTCAGCAACCTGTAGGGAAACAACTGCACCAACATCTGTACCACAGAATCTCCAGAGAATGTCTTTGGCTGGCTATGGGCATAGGGATCTTGGACATGATCAAATACCAACAGTTCTTGAAAATGATTTTTAAGATTACAGTTGTGTGGTCAGTATTTTCTTATCAGAAGTCCTCAATAAAACCAAATGAAAGGACTAATACTGGTAATCAGTTGAACTTTCCAAATTTATAATGTGAATACCAACCTACAATTTTATTAGCACTGGCGTGATTGAAAGTTTCAGAGATCTGTTATTAATCATTCATTATACACAATCTAGAGGCCCAGACCTCACAACGTGCCATGGTGGATCAGCACTAACTACTGAATAATAGTAGTGTTTCTTTGGGTAGCTAGCAAAATGCATCTAAGAGTTTAAGTGATGCTAAAGTGATAAAGGTGCCTTGCCACCAAGCATCTCCAGAAAGCACTACTGAGCACATTGTCTGTTGTGCCTTTTAGTATTGTGGCAATGGTTTCTATAAATAAGTATGTGTGGGAAATAGGCAAACAACAGGAATCACAGTCTTCTTCATCAAAATGCAGATTTAAATGTAAAATATTAAAAAATGCAGATTATCTCCCCTCCTGCTTTCAGTCTTCAATTTTTGCCTCCATTTCCCGCCAGACAGAAAAGGAGTAGATGCCTTGCTTTTCCTTCAGGATCCCCACTGCAGATACCTCCATTTTTTCTTGTTTTATACAAACTAGTTATTCCTTGCTGTGTTAATCCTTGTGTGCTTCATAAAACCAACCAAACAGAAAAGCTGTAACACTGCAAGGGGTTTAACACACACTATTTAAAATGAAAGATATCACTCGTAATTGCAAAAATGTCTCTTTTAGGATCTTTGGTTTCCCCACTAAGCACAAAACATAGACTGCAGAAAAATTTGCACTTTGTTGGATGAAGTTGAAGAAGTGTAAATATAAAACTTGAGACAGCTGAGGCTGGTTTTAAAATTATTTCTCTGAGTACTTTCACTATTTGTATCTGAAAACCTTTGAAAGTGGGCAGCTACAGCATCATCACCGCCACACCAGCTCTGAACAGACCACAGGCAATGTAACTTGACATCGTGTCTTCAGAGTAACCTGCTCCCAGTGGTGAACTCTCACTTGAAGACAACTGAAATGCAAGCATGCATCCACAATTCATATCAGCACTTAAACTAAAACTGCCAATTAATTTTTTGAAGAACTTCTGAAGGTATCATCCCACTAATAGGAGGTACACTACACATCAGATTTCCAACACTTAACTGGAGACAATACACAAATAAATACAGAGGCAACTACACAGACCCTAAAAATAATCTTCTGTGTAGAAATACCATGGGTTTTCCCCCACAGAAAACAAGCTGAGTAAGTTTCATTCCTTAAACTTTCTAGTAGCTGTTAAGACATCAGTAAAAAGGAGGCAAAGAAATATCAGTAGTTA
This sequence comes from Donacobius atricapilla, assembly GCA_013397315.1. NCBI lineage: Eukaryota > Metazoa > Chordata > Aves > Passeriformes > Mimidae > Donacobius > Donacobius atricapilla. The sequence goes on along the minus strand of WBMY01010094.1, from coordinate 722,037 downwards.
ACTTCTACTAAGCAAACAATCCTGGCATCCCGAGATAATTGATAAAACTACTGTGTATCCCAGCAGCTGCATTTTAACACTGTGCACAAAATTCCAGATTCAACCTTGGGGTACAGATTGGTTCAGATGACTGTTAATTACTAACATATGTGCTATTACAGAATTGAAACAGGAGAGCATTTTTCATTATTAGATAGTCAGAAAGGAGAAGAAGCATGGTATTGGAAGTTTGGAGGAATCAGGTGTAAAGTTTTACACCAGCTCCAGGGCAGGGCTGACCCCTGGAGCAGAAGATTCCATTTAAACATAAAGGAAGTAGGAGATCATGGCCAATGTGAATAAACCATCAAGAAAACTAGTCAATAAAACCACAGCAGTATTTTCCCAAAACTGGTATGCAATGTGCATGAAAAGGCTCTTCCTTTTTCCCATCCTGATGGATAATAACACAAGTAGTCTTGACCTTGGCACCCATTTAGGACGCTTTGATGCAGCATTAAAAAACTTCAATCCCAACTCACCTCAGTTAGACACCAGCATCACCTAACAGGATTTCTGCTTTGCCATCACGCAAGGAATTGTCTAAGCTGATGCTCACCAAAACTCAATTTACATCTTTGTTTTTCAGCCACAGCTGGTTTGAAGAACATACCTGACACATCCACAAGGTCTAATATTCTGTACAGAGCACACACCCGGCTCCAGGAACAAAAAAATTAAAACATTACATTCTTATAAGGCTTTGAAAATGCTCCTTTTTAAAACAGGGTAATAAGCATCTTTCTTCTCTTTGGATTAATTAAACCTATCAGGAGCAGGTTAGCATCACACCCAGGAAAAAACCTGCTCACCTTCAGCTACTGGACATAAAGGCGTGTCTTCTCCTTTGATGTTATTAATTATTTACCCTAACATTGCCCAGCATCTGCTTGGGGACCTGATTGCTCCCCCCAAACAGCAGCCCACTGTTCCTGGTCTAGCCATAGCATCATGTTTGTGGCAAATGTCTGACAAACAAAAGGAGGGCCAGGTTGGTTAAAAGACACTGAAAGAACTATGAGGGATCATTCAGTTAGGAGGTGTGACAAACCTGCTTTGGAGATGCTACCCAGCTCCAAGGTTAATTAGCCCTTCCAGGAACACAGCACAAAACAGCACAGAAATGGTTTTATAAACTTCTGTTGATGCCTTTGGACAATGACAAATGTGCTCTTCAACCCTTGTGTGGGAAACATCAGTGTTCTTCAATTCCTTGTCAAAACACGTAAAGGACAATGAACAAACAACAGCACTAAACCAGAGGAGGAAAAGTTGCCCCATAGTCATTGTGGCTCAGTGACTGTGGCTCAGTCAGACGGGATGAGCAGCACACGGTCACTGACCTCATACAGAGCAGCTAGCTGAGCATTGCCAAGGAAAAGTCATCAACAGACAGATAACTTGTCTTTCAGCCACAGCATTCACAAGTTTTTTGCATCTTCTCCAGCAGTTCATGCTCAGCTGGTGGGATCAGGCCTCACTGGTGATCCAGTCGGTCCCCAGTACACTGAGATACAGTCTCCAAGCAAATGTCAGCAGCAGCTGCAGCCTAACAGCCACAAGCAGGGCATTGGGGAATTCTGCCTTTAAATTAGTAATTGTCAGGCCCCAGCCTGCCTGCCCGAGTAGAGAAGACTTGGGGAGGCTGATTAAGTACCCTTATGCTGGGACTGGAGAGGTGGCATCATGGGGTTTCACATTTATTCTCTTCCAATGACTCCAAGTCAAAACCGGTCAGCTCACACGTCAGGCGCTGTTTCTGTAACTGCTGTCATGGCAGGCACTGCTCGCAATCCAAAATTCAAGCTGTGCTTTTCCAATCATGCTTTATCTCTATAATCCAGACTCCACACTGCCATGTATTACAGCACCAATGGAGACATAATTGCAATGAGCTACCTAAAGCATTTTTCCTATTAAAAAGAACCACAACCCCTCTGCCCCAATTTCTGCTTAGGCATAAAGGAATTATTGTTTGGTTTACACTGTATGTTCTTAGAATAGATCAGATCCGATCTACCTCTCAATTCCTTATTAGCGTTTTTTTTAACTGTGTGACTCCTTGAGTCTCCTTTTGTGCCGTCCAATACAGTTTGAAATATGCTTTTTAGGGAGGTTTTTTGGAACAACATGTGAACTAAAACAAATGCTCTGACCCTCTCCCTTTCTTTTTAACTAGCCAAACTCTCTCAATCCCAGCTCTTCTGAGAGATACAGAAAATGCACGCAAAATACTATCAGTTGGCAATGAGGTGGGACTAAGCTATTAACACTGAAATACTCATTTTAGAAATGCCAAGCAAAAATATTTAATCAACTGACAAGACCGAGTTCTCTAAATCACTGTAGATTCCAGGTCTAGTCCTGTACTTCCTTTCACAGTAGACCTATTTCTATTTGATCTGCCATTAACTCATTACTTCTTCTGTGAGAAAGCAAAGAGTTGCCCTTGGGCCCTCCTCCTACCAAACTTGCTGCCCCCTTTTGGCTTACAGTTTGTAACATGGGCCTTTGCTCTCCTTTCTAAAGAGAAATGAAGGAGAAGGCAGAGAAAATAAACTCAAGGTAGACCTTGAGGACTTTTTTACGTCTCAGTCCATCCAGTAAGCTATCTTTGCACGTATCATATTATTTGTCCCTACTGCACATACCTGCTGCCTGTGGGACAGTGCTGCTCAAAGGCAGGGGACAGCCACCCCACAGCCCTGCTGAAGGAGATGCTCTACAGACCGTAATAATGTCAGTCTGGGGGTGACAGGACAGAAATCACTTCATGTCTACTCCAGCCTGCACCTGCTGCCCAACAGAACTGCTGCGCATCTGCTGAGAGTGGCTGCTGCCGCCACACAGCAAAAAGTAAGAGAAAAAAAAAAAGTTGAGGCTGTTTTTCTCAAATCTCACTTTCAAGAAGATAAATTAAATATCACTAAATATCCTAGTAGGTAATCTGATGCCAGATGAATGCAGTATGTCAGGCCACTACCCTTTGCTTTTTGCTGTAGGTTATTTTACACCAGTTAATCCACCTATGTCAGGGTTTTTATTTTTCACTCTAAGAAATGCAGTTCTATTCAAGACTTACTACCATTATCTAAAAAGACTACATACTTGGAGCAAAATTCCATAAAATATAAAATCCATCAAGTTTTGTACTCCTCTTGGATCTTCCAGCCTTGCTCCTCCAAGAAGTGATTCCAGGCAGTGCAGGTGCATCCATCGGCACAGCAGGCAGACAAAGGCAGATGGCCACATGCCAGCAGGGCTGCCTTCTGCAAATTACCAAACAAATTCAATACAAACTTCCACAGTAGTATTTTCCCAAATATGCAGTCACCATGCAAAATGCAATCCTTTCTACTCAAATCCCTCTCACTTTTAAATACAGTAATTTAGGTGAGTGAAAAAAATCCCAGATTTATTGTGAAAATCAGATCGCATCAACAAGCTCCAGGCACCCAATCATTCTAAGATTTCTCCTCTGCAGATACTACTCTGCCAGTTCATTTTCTCTCTTCCATCACTAAGTAGCCTTCACTCTACTCCACTGCCTCCCATATGGTTAACATGAATGTGGCAATTAATATGCAATTAATAAAATGGTGTGATCAACTGCTTTTGTTCGCAGCAGCAGCTGGCCTGCATGTTAGAGCGTAATTAGACAAATTAAGACGTAGCGCTTTTGTTTGCGGATGGACTGACAGCATCACTCATGCTTAAATGTCACTAAGCCTATTGGCATTTGGGATTATTTTAAACGTGTCTTTTTTTATTAACACTACAAGGTATGAATAAACCAGATTTATAAGCTACCAGCTCCAATGCCAGCCAAGTGCAAGTTTGCTTTACCTTGGAGACATCTGCACAAGCAACCGAGAGTGGAGAAGTTATGTATTTCAGAGAATGGGCACCTTTTAAGTATCACAGCCCACAGGATGGAGCACGTGGCTCTGGATGGGCAAAAAAAGCAGAGCTGATCTACAACTGTGCCCAAGTAGAGGTCTGAAAACCTTGAAAATCAAGCAACACAGGCATTTGTCAATGATGGGTCATTGGATTAGGGCAGGGAAACAACAGAGGGCTAAAAATCTGTTGTAATCTATCAGGCTTTCAATAACCACTTCCTTTAAAGGGTGCCCTTTCTGTGGAGTTTCACATTCTCTTTATCATGTTCCCGCTATAATCTGATCTGATTTTCTGACAGCACTCAAAACCATTTCTTGACTTCACAAGCAACTTGCAGTAAGGCCTGCAAACATACTGTACCCAGCATCCATAAACCCCAGAAGCTTTCATCAAATTAAGCACTGAAGAACCTACTCAGTGTACCATTAACCACTATTCTCAGCCACAGGGTTTCCCATCTTACTTGTTTCACATGTGGATTTGCACTTAAGCTGCTCTACCTCCTAAACGACAGTAAATGCTCCCTTGCTGCAATCACAAAAAAAACACTACACAAAAGATATCTCAGAGCTCTCTATTTTTTCACACTCCTCCAGATGCACTTCAGTGGTCTTAATGAGCTCCACAGCAAAACCTCACCATCTCTTCCTTGTGCTCCTGAGTACCACACATGGCTTTGTCTGCTCACAGGCAGAGAGCAATGAAATGTCCACCCACGCACCTCCTTGCAACAGCAAGCTCAGGTTCACACCTAACAGTGAGCAGTCAGGCTAGCAAAGTGTTTTCTTTCAGCAAGGAAATTCAGGAAGACCTTCAATATTCATGTTAGTGATTGACTAAAGTGTTTTACAACAACCCAACATTAACATCTTTAGACTCATCATATTCCAAGTTCTTCATCCCTCCCTTCATCCACATCACTCTTGCGTGAAAAGGCACAGGAGACCAAGCGCTGGACCTCCATGGCCTGTCCATGGACAAGCAGGGAGGCTTGTTTCCCATGGAACATGCAGAGAATGTGCAGCAAAGAGAGGAAGAAATGCACATACAGAAATGCACACCAAAAGAGCTGTTATTTATCCAAGACCTGAAGTAATTTTGTCCAAACTGAGAAGTTCTGCTGCTTTCCAGCATTGCCATGGCTCGTTTTAGCCAAATGAACAAAACCTCCAAAAACCTCAGCCATAAGACAAGACATTAAAAACACATAGAGTAAAGTGGATAGGGAGAGGGGAATTCCCTCATTTTTTAGACAAGCAGTAAAAATATCCAATTTACTTTTTCTTTTCAAAACAAACCAGTTCCTAGCTTTAGCTGGTGCAATCCGTCAGCTGTTTTGGTATGAGCTGGTTGCAGCATATAAAACTGGGAATGAGGGTGGCCAGTCATTTGCACGAGGCCCTGTAAGTAGCTGTCCCAGCCATTCACCACGCAGACTGTGTCCTTGTGTCACTTAGGGCATGAAAGGCCACAAAGGCTTGCTCAGTGCTCCGCACGGCCCAGAACTGGCAGAGATGGAAAGCAATTCAGCTTCTGTTTCACACTGCTAAATGAGAAAGCAAAGAATGAATCCTCCCAGTTTGCAAGGATTCTGGCATCTTTTTTTTTTAGTATAACATCTTTATATTGCAACATTTAAATCTCATAGCCATTGGAAGAAAAACCCCGATAAAAGCCATAACAAACAGTGGATAAAAGAACACCCAACTTGGTTCACAATATCCTATTAATTTATAAACAGATTTAGTTATTACTTCAAATTTTATGTTTTTCACAAAACACAAATCACACAGACAGGTCTCACCTTTACAGATATGGATAAAGAAGAAGAAAGCATTCTTTCATGAGCTAGCAGGCAACAAAACACTGAGAAAAAAATCCCAACAACTGAAGCTACTGTTTAACAAACATTAAAAGAAATCTGATATTGCCACTGGCTTGCTTCTGCATCTGTAAAAGAAAGAAAAAACTCCCCAAATCCTTATCAAAACTTTATCACCATAAAAAGCTGGTAACAGCATACCACACCTTTAAACTTTGCAAATTTGGTAAAACATCAAGTGGCAATGGGAACTACAAGAGGCAGGTGATGCTCTAACCAGGAGGAGGTGACAGCCTCACACAGCAGCAGTCACTGCCAGCAGTGTCTCACTGCCTCATGTTTCAATTCAGCAAGCATTTAAACCAAAGTAAACCAAGCCCCTGACATTTCTGCCAAACCTGGTCAGTGGAGTATCTCAGTTTAACTTTGCTGCAGGAAAACGAGTTATCAAACACTCAGCCTGGAGTTTGTCTGTAATTGTGAATGAACATGTGATGGTGACAGCCCTGACACCACTGTAATACTGCTTTTCTGGCAGGCAGACAGGCTGTTAAAGGATGTACTGCTGCACTCCGGCTGATTTTAATCCTACGTTATCTATTTGCACTCAATCTGGCAGCAAAGAACAGTGGAAGAACAGCATCGCAGATGCTGGAACAAGGATGAGCTGGTAATGCAGAACTTTCACTTCACAATATGATTAATTTAGCAGTTTTATCAGAATAGTTGCTACAGCTTAAAAAACCCCTCAAACCCTAAAATGGTAACCTGATTATTATGGCTGCTACGTCACACTACAAGTATTTTGATTATTGATTATTTGGTAAGAGGAGTGCAAGGACTACTGCTTCAAACTACTGAGATCCCCTCAATGAGGAAGCCTCCTCTGCCCACGAGGAAGTTCAAACAATTTGACTGTATTGTTTTCAAACAACCCTAACACTATTGGGAGCATTTTCTGTGCAGTGTATCAGCACTGTGAAACCTCTCCAAGTGCAGTTCTCATGATGCTGGATAAGGACCCCAAAGGGAGGCCTTTATCAACAGAGATAAAGCCCAGCCAATAATCCCCTGCTGTGCTCTGCAGTTATCACTTGACCTGGTCCCAGAAAGCACTTCCACTCTTAAACACTTTTGTTCCTTAAAATAAACATTAACAGAGTTTAAAGTGACAGAGTCTCCCTATGTCAAAGAGAAATAGTACCTGTTCCACCCATAACACTTTTAACTGATGGCTTAATTACTCTGCTATTCTTCTGTTTCTACAGACCAGGACTGAGTAAGAAAGGAGCCAGTGAGGCAGAGCTGCTGTCCCACGTCTACACACTTGTACTGTGGTGGCACACCACCACTGAAGCAGTAGAGGTTCTCCTGGGAAAAGTCAGGCCAGAAAGCCTGATTTTTGTCATTCACGGTTTCAATGAAAAAATATCATTATAACTCCCATGATCTGGAATTCAGAAAGAACAAATAAAATGTATGGGGTCATACCAGCTATTAGTGAAACTCAACATAAGGAATACAGCAATAAACTTGGTCTGAAACATGTGCAAATTCTTTGCTAAGGACCAAAATTTGCATTAAATAGCTTTGTTAGATCACAAGTCAAAGAATTCAATTGCTTACGTAAGTGCTGCACTATAAATCAACAGAAGTACACACATACACACGATTTTCAATTATCTTCTGAAAAGTTCTATAATTTCAATTCAGGTGCATTTTAGAGAGAAGGGAATGCTTTCCCTATGGACAGCACAAAGAGGAAAAGGAAGCAGACTGCAGGGAGGGAGCAGGGATTTCTGAGTACCTTACCCGTGGCTCCTCAATCCCATTTCCACACTCAGGAGAAGCAGATTCAAACACAGCAGTTTTTCACAATGCTCTGAACAACACCTCCGAGGGCACTACGAGAACCAACTCTGAAAGTCAGCACCACAACTTTGTAGGAATGAACTAACCTGTCATCCAGCAAGAGTGAAAGATCCCAAAATACATACACGCACACCCCAGGCTGTCTGGAGCAAGAAGGGCCATATCCTCCTCCCTGAGAGCATCCCAGGAAGCTGCTTCCTAGTCTCCAACCTCTTTAGGGCTTCCCTAGGTCTGACAGTGACTATATAGTTTTACATAAAGGAAGAATTTTCGTTTTCCCTCTGAATGAACCAGAATTGACCTTGTGCTCAAAAATACCAAAATTCAGCAGAAGATGTGGATTTTTCTTTCCATGTAGTATAAAAAATTCCTCTTGGAAAGGGCCTGAAACAATCACATAGTAGATCACACTCCTAATACAGGAGGGGACTTCAAGTGAAGCTTGTTTAGTAATGAATGAAGAATATGATCATTCAGAAAACAAAATATGGGGGGTTTTGCTAATCAGTGTTAGCATCATGTGGCAAGATAGGGATTTTCCAATTCCTGGTAATAACAAACCATTGTCAGCTAGTCAGTGTGAGACTAATGAGGAAAAGAAAAATCAATACAGTTGTAAATATACTCGTATACCTTTTTTTTTTTTTCCAAAAGACCTGGCATAAAATAGTCAGCCAGCTGGCTTTTGCAGGACAAGCTTTCTTTGTCTTGTGAAATTTCTCCCCCATCACCCTTAAAAAGACTTTTCTGAGCAACCATTCCACAAACAGCTGGGTGCCTTTGCTTAGGTGGCCAGAAAAGAAGGGAAGGCAAGCATTAAGGCTAAAAACAAAACAGCTGAACATTACCATTGTCTGCCCTCTTCTCTCCTTATTTCCCATCTGTATTTGCCGGTGAAACTTGAAACTATTCAGATTAAAAAAGGAGAGTCATCACAATTCAGGAATTCTTTCTTCTTACATTCAGAGGGAAAGTAACCTTAGATCAAAGGTTATTCAGAAGAAGACTGTTTTTAAAATAAGTACTCATCAACTGCATTAAGCACCTTTTGAGTCTGTCAGATTTTTTCATATTTTTCCTGGCCTTTTCATCCACTGACTGCTCTCTATGCTCCACTATGGCTTTCAATTAGAGTGCTACGTCAACAGCTCCACTCATCTAAAACAATCATTTTGCTGAAAAGAAGCATTATTGAACTGAAAGCAAGTGCTCAAGACCTCTCAAACACAGACACCACACGCACAAAACAGTACCATCCCGTATGAACTTAGCAGCCCCATCAGATACAACATTTACATACACTGTCCTGAAGGGGAAATGCATCATTTTTGTAAGAAAATTGTTCCCAATGCCTTCATCCTCTAAAAGAGAAATAAAAGTATTTTCCTTGCTTATGTTTGTTTTATTTATTTCCTCAATAATGACAACGCAATACTAAACCACCAAAACAGCTAAGGAACAGGCACCAATCTTACTTGGCCAAAAAGAGTTGTCGTCTTTGCTCAGGAACTTTTTCTTGAGGCGCCCAGGCAGCTTGGTGTGAGCGTTGCCCATTTTGCTGGAATACAGCGGGATGAGTTCCTCCTCATCGTTGCAGCTGGGCTGCCACTTGCTCCTGCCGAGGCAGCCGACCATCGGCTCGGCGGGCAGGCAGCGCACATAGGCGATCATTGTGAGATGCTGCTCTCGAGGATGTCCCTGCTGTCCCCAATGGCTAGCTCCGAGCTGAAGGGAGTGGCCTGCTTATAACCCTTGAGCGGACGCATTCAAAAGGCTTTGGAGGAAAAGATTTTCTCTTCCTTCCCACTTAGGCAAGCTAAGCTATCTGGATATCCCCAAAACTGTCTGGAATAGGATTCTGTAAGTCCTTGAAAAAGAAGGAAAACAACAACAGAAAAAAATCAAGCACCTGGTTAAGCAGCCCAGTGTAGCTACCGGCTGCCCTGTTCCTGCCCTCCTCCCTCCCGCAGCTCATAGCCACAAGCAGGAAAATAGAGGCTGCAAGAAACCCAGTCACCTGCCACAGTCCTCGGCCTACTCCCTTTCTGCTTCCTCTCCGGTCTGTGGCTTCTCTTAAGCCTTATCCCCGATTATTCACCACTCTCTGAACAACAGGTACTGCAGCCACACACAGATGGCCATATCCAAGAAGCTTATTTAAAGCTAAGTTACTATAATTGCCACTGTGACACTGGCAGCTGCAGAGCCCTCACTGGGCAGGAACCTGCCAAGAACAAGAACATATACCTTCTTCTGGAATGCAAAAGCAGGAAAAAATATACAGAGTAAAGAAAAAAGAGCAAAGTGTCGTGATTTCTGTATTTGGATTTTATTAAAGAAGCTCCCTTTCAAGGTTATAACCATAACAATTGATACCAAAAGAAGACAGTATCTCCCAGGTTAGACTACAACTGGATTGATGCTGAACAAAAGCATAAGCAGTTATCGGCTTACCTGCAGTACTGCATAAATAAATACATCCTCTCAATGCCTCTTGAGGGTAGCTATTATTCGTATTTAAAGATGAAGACACAGTCTCAAAGGGATTTAGTAACCTGCCCACACAGTGGAAAAGCTAGGATTAAAGTTGAGGTATTCTCAGTTCTTTAGCCTCATCCACAAATCACTAGTCCGTGGAACCACTCCCAAATACTGCTCTACTAAGCAAGTTTCCATGCTGCTAACAGTATCAACCCTAATCTCCCATACTGTTTTCTCTGGGTTTCAGGAAGGGCGCCCTTCCTAGGCTTTGGAATTGACTCTAACACCAGTCAGATTAGGACACCAAGGAAAATGTGACATGAAGAGAGCACTCTGCATGAACTGCTATCTTCAGCAACTTTTAAAGTTTTATGTTGTTTGAAAGATTACATAGGAAAATATTTGTCTTTTAAAAGGGGAAGATATAGAAACCCTGAGTAAAGTACAACAAAGAACAGCTCCTAGTCTGCTTTCTTAACTGTTCTTTATAAATGCTTTGGTTGCAGCCCATAGCAATCATGGAAGCGGCCGCTCTATGCATAGGAGCGCAACAGCAAAATGTAAGTATTTACACATATTTAAAAAGGCCTTGTGTGCTGCTTGGTTGAGAGCGATAATAAACTTTTGGTCAGGAAGAAAAAACAAACCAAGCCCACTGTTTAACAACAACACAGATGCACATCTCCTCTTTCCCCCTGACACACACACACGCATCCTCCTGCTGCCTTGGCGCTGCTGCCGCCTGCGCTGGCAGCCGCAGCCTGGGAGCAGGCTGTACACACCAGCTGCCCACAGGCACTGCACCAGCGCGGCATCAGCCTCCAGACACGAAACACAGAGCACCATGCAGCGTAAACTGTCTGCAACGCTGACTCAACAGTACGGCAAAATGTAAAGTTTACGAAAAACTGGCCAGTTTTGTGGAGAGAGGTTGTTCGGGTTGTTTCCGTGTTACTTTGCACAGCAGTCAGATCAGATAATTTTCACTCTAAAGCCTTTCATACACATCTCACACGACTGAATCTCAGCAAAACAAAAAACTTGCAAATAGATGAAAACAGGTCTTATAATGAACTGTGTCAGATACCTTTAATGAACAGGGATGAAACAAGCCTTGCCTGCAATTTTACATTTTTTGACAACAATTTCAAGTATCTGCAAAAATATGGATGAAAGGGGAAAATGTGCCAATAGCAAGAGCAAAAGCTGTTGGTACCACTGGCTTGCCCATACAGATAGCAGAAACTCACTGGCTAATACAGAACGCTGGCAAACAGGCCTTTGAGGCAAATATAAATTTACAAAGCCAAGTCCATTTACTCATCAGTCTATGAGAAAGACAAACTGTGATTAACATTAGCAGAGCTCAATTCACCCATCAACCACACTGATACTCTTGTGTCTGCCAGAATAAATGAATGTCTAGACAGTCCTCCTGGGTGGAATGAAACCCCAAGAGCGCTGTCAGTGAAGCAGTTCATAAGGAGGCCCTGTTACCGCCTCCCTAATGGGACAGTACTCCTGCAACCAGCTTGTCCAGCCACCATGTCTGCCTTCAATTCCCTGTGATTATCAGGGTCCTGGGAAGAGTCACTTCCGTAGATGCAATGAACAAAACTTCAGAGCATCACCAGGCTATTGATGAGAGCATATACTGGAACTTGCATTTATTTTTCTGCAGTCAGGAAGAGTGTCTTTTATTAAATAAGAATACAGGTGGATTTTAGGTGCGGGTGTTGTTTTAGTTTTTCGTTGTTGTTGTTTTTATTTTAACAACTCAAAATCACGCTATCAAATTACATTTTCTAAAGGATAATGGCGGATGTTTGCAAGCAGTCTTTCTATCTCTACACAATCATGTTATCTGACATAAAAGTTCATTGTTTATCTACCGACCAAGCTGGTATTATTAGATAACATGCAGTATGAACATAGGAGCAAGAAGACAGGGGACGCCAACAATTCAGTGTTCAGCAGACTCCCGTGCTCCCAAACACTTACCAGGATGACACAGGATAACATATTGCCCTGGAGTCCACATGACATTTACCATGCACTTCTCTAGAGTACAGACATACTCAATTATCCGTGTTTCCAATGCATGCTCACAAGGTAAGGCTGATGCACAATAATGGGATCATGGCTGAAATCCAGTTTAACAAGTATATTTACCATATGGTAGGCATTAATGTCCCCACAAGTTTTTTACTTGAAGAATAAATCTGTTCTTCCCTGAAGCGTGGAAGGCCTTGGTAACATAAATGATAAATGATTTGGTGATGTTTATGGTCTCAGCTATAGCAAATGTAAAACCGTAAGAAGCTGCCAAGATGTACCATTATCATGTGAGGAAGACATTGTGTACATCACCTCTTCATCCCCCCGCCCCCCAAATACTGTAAAAACCCCCAATTTCTTTATGCTATATCTATATGGGGCAAGAACCTAAGTTTAATAAAGTCAAAATTTTATCACAAAACTTTTGATTAATCTTCACTTATTCTACTGCAGCTGTAGCACAGCTTTATTTTTTCAGATACACAAAAGTGATGCTGTTCATTTTTCTCAGCCTTCAGCTATCATTTATATAAAGATTTCCCAAAAGTAACATTTTATTTCCTTTATTATTCTTTTTCATGCCTTTTAAAAGCTGAACTATTAGTAATGCTAGTATGAATGCTCTGAGCAGGCTGTTACATGTGCATATTCATCTTTATCAGCATATTTAATTTTTGCTAAACCAACTCTGCACAGTCAGGCTCTATTAGAGAGAGCTTGAATAATTAGGAATAATTACAGAACAGGCAATCAATATTGCATGATACTGGAAATGTTTGGTTAAACAAAAATGATCATAAAGAGCTTGTGACAGACTCACAAAACGCTAAGTCAGGGATTACAAGAAACAAAATTATAAAGAAAAAACAACCAAAGAAAACATAACCCCTTTTATTAGACAAGCATATGGTCCTGAGCTCTGAGAACAGCAATGATACTGATGAATATTACACATAGGTGTTTTAAAAATGCATAGGATACATCTATTGGGAACTCAGGGGCAATGGACTCACAAAGGATGGTCATGTCAGCCCTACTCTGGCATTAAGATAATCTTTATAAATATGCTACATAAGGAATTATATCATCAGTCTTTATGTACAATTTGTAGATCCTCTGGGTAGAAGGTAATATGCACTGTCTCATGAAGTAACAGCACTTTTATGGACACCTTGCACAACAAAACCATCAAATGAAGCAATTCTCAGCAGCCAAACTAGAAATTAAAGACAACTCATAGAAATCCACAGGGATAAACTTTGCCCTAATTAGACATGGATTCTATTTTTAGCAGTGATGAATTGATGTGTTCTGGGCTTTTTGGATGAACAGCTGGAGCTTTAAAATGGTACTTAAATAGTTACTTTTAAAACAAACTGGGGAAAAATTATATATTAAACATATTTCATTGGACCATATAGTATTAACTAAGCCTTAAAATAACACTCTCAAAAAGAAGTATCCTCCTTTTACAGATGGACAGCTCAAGACACAGCAAGAATCAGGACACGTCCATCATGGTGGAGCACCCCAGCATCCTTTGGAACTGGCCAGATTGGACATGGGATGTCCTGCTCTCCTAGCCTGTGCTTTCCTCTTTCCTTACACACAGTGTGTGTGGAATCTTAACTCGTTATTTAAAGGCAAAATACAGCAGACAAAAGCTAAAGAACTTCAAATCAAAGAGGAAAAAACCCCCACCTTGAGGTATTGTAAATCTGCTTTTTAACTGAATATGAATCTGTCAAACAGGAAACGAGCAGGAGGTATCAGCTTTACAGTGTTTAAAGCAAGCCCAGCTTTGGAGGAGCTTGTACAATACCAACAGACATCAGGGTGCAAGGGAGATGAAAGGGACCGGGGGGGCAGAGATGCACACAAAGCTTTGTCATGTTCCAAAAGCTCTCTCCATCTGGCCATATTCACATTCTCCAGCATTAGCTCTCTCCCCTACTACTTTCATGGATGTATTTTTATCATATGCTTGTAATCATGCAGCATCTATGAGCTCTTAGCTCTTTTTTTTTTTTTAAGGATGCAAGTAGTAAGTCATGGGCAGTTTAAAGAGCTTGACTGGGATGGTAGCTAAAAGCACTCCTAATAAGCAAATATGATTGTAAAAAGCTACAGCAAGTGTCACTGGCAACTGCGTACCTAACAAACTGGAGTCAAATCCCTGACTGATAGGCCATTTGGCTAGCTTAATTCCTGGTACCCACATAACCAGATTCAAGGTGTCATCCCTAGGCAACCTCAGCTCTCTGCAAGGACATCGAATCTGCAAACCATTGTATAGCAGGTGCCTGTAAAACACAACAAAAACCACCAACAATAAAACCAAACATAATGTACAAGGATCACTAGGAATCTGTGTGCCTGTATTTCCTCTGCTGCATCAACTCTGAACACACCCATTACCCTCTCTTTCACATCTTAATTTAATTTTTCCTTTGGTGTTATGTAATAGCCCATTTTAATTCAATTGCAATTATTTTAATTCAATAAGTATTTTGATATACAGCACATAAGACACTAGACAAGAAAAACATACGTTGTATTCCATTATTGGCAGTCCTAAAATATTTAAAAATACACTTCTGTGTTCTAATTATCCATCTCTATTTTCAATTAGAAAGTCTTCTTAAGAGCAACAAGCAACTCTGTATGTTTGATATTAGGTCTTGATCACTGCTTTGCAATATTTAAACAAGAATGAAATTAAAGGCAGCCGTATAAGCAGCAGGTAACTCAGAAAAGCCTTCCTATGCCTTTTTGGTTTAGGTCTGCTGCCATACAAAAAGTCTTGCTTTGGTCGGTGCATACTGTGAAGTGGACCTTTGCGAAGGGGGTGACACACGTTTGGGGCAGAAGATAGGGCTGTTAGTGAAACAGAAGCAATTAGATATTACTACTGATAGTCGAAATAAGCTATTCTTGCTGCCTTGCTCTAGCAGTTGAGTCCCACACGTCTCTGATCCTTGTGAAAACACAGAGCAAAAGATGATGCTACCAGAAGCCGAGGAAGAAGGCGGTTTCCAGTCTGGGGCCACAATGGATGTAAGTGTCAGCAACACTGGGACACCCACACATTCTGTGAGCAAAGGAGTCACACTGTACCAGCTTATTTTACAGTCCATATTAAACGGCAATGCAGACAGGGTTGGGTAGGCTTACCCGGTTCAGGTCTGCTCATTAAACTTATTACCATGGTAACAGGAAGAGAAAGAAGTCATCTCCCCACTCCTATTATCTCGTACAATTCTTTTTAATGGATTGGAAAGCCCAAAGAGGAAAGCACCTTCCTGATATAAAGCACTAGCGACCTCTCTGCCACCTGCACAGCTCACTGGAAGAGTTCACATGCAGTGAGGTTTTCAAATCAAAAACCAAAGCAACCTACACTACTTGATAAAAGCCACTGTTAGAAAGCAGCCTTCAGTCAGAAGGCTGCAGCCTCCTCACCCTCCTCCTTCTGGAGGAAATGGTCTGAAGAGCTACCTTCTGTTCATGTTCACACACCGCTGCTGTCAAAAACGCAGTGCCACCTCCTGGACATGCATGTTCCCAGGAAGGTCTGCTTTGGCCAGGTGTGCCATGGAGAGTCAGAAAGGCTTTCAAGATTAAAATGCAAAAATACAAATCTGTATTGAGATAATTTATTGGTTTTAGTGAGTACTTCTAAAATATTTTGGTTTAACATGGTCAGTGTTTCAGTAAGTACCCCATAAAGAACTGCTTTTAAGCTCAGCATAAGATGAGGGAAAGGCTGTGGATGTTTGTCTACTTGGACTTTTACTGAAGCCTTTGAGAATTTCCCACAGCATTCTCCTGGAGAAATGGGCAGCCCATAACTGAGCTGGGTAGAAACCTGGCTGTATAGCTGGGCCCAGAGGGTGGTGGTCAATGGAGTTACACATCCAGCCAGCAGCTGGCTGCTAGTGGTGCTCCCCAGGGATCAGTGTTGGGGCCAGTCCTATTTAACATCTTTATCAATGATCCAGGAGATCAACAGCACCCTAAGTCAGTTTGCAGAGACCAAGACAGGTGGGACTGTTGATCTGCTGGAGAGCAGGAAGGCTCTTGCAGAGGGATCTGGACAGGCTGGATCGGTGGTACAAGGACAACTGTGAGGTCCAACACCACCAAGTGCCAGGTCATGTCACTGGGTCACAAGAGCCCCAGGCAGCAGGGGAAAGGCCAGCTGGAAAGCCACCTGGCAAAGAAGGACCTGGAAGTGGTGGTCAACAGTGCCTGAACATGATTCAGCGTGTGCCCAGGTGGCCACGGGAGGCATCCTCACCTATATCAGCAATAGTGTCGCCAGCAGGTCCAGGGCAGTGACGGTCCCTCTGTACTCACTGATGATGTCAGCCCTTGAGTCCTCACTACCATAAAGTCATTGAGGTGCTGGAGTGTGTCCAGAGAAGGGCAACAAAGCTGGTGAACCGTCTGGAGCCCAAGTCATGAGAAGCAACTGAGGCAGCTGGGGATGTTTAGCCTCAAGAAAAGGAGGCTCGGGGGGAACTTACTGGTCTCTAGAGCTCCCTGAAAGTAGGGTATAGCCAAGTGGGGGTTGGCCTCTTCCCCCAGGCNCAGCTGGAAAGCCACCTGGCAAAGAAGGACCTGGAAGTGGTGGTCAACAGTGCCTGAACATGATTCAGCGTGTGCCCAGGTGGCCACGGGAGGCATCCTCACCTATATCAGCAATAGTGTCGCCAGCAGGTCCAGGGCAGTGACGGTCCCTCTGTACTCACTGATGAGGTCACCCCTTGAGTCCTCACTACCATAAAGTCATTGAGGTGCTGGAGTGTGTCCAGAGAAGGGCAACAAAGCTGGTGAACCGTCTGGAGCCCAAGTCATGAGAAGCAACTGAGGCAGCTGGGGATGTTTAGCCTCAAGAAAAGGAGGCTCGGGGGGAACTTACTGGTCTCTAGAGCTCCCTGAAAGTAGGGTATAGCCAAGTGGGGGTTGGCCTCTTCCCCCAGGCAACAAGTGATAGAACAAGAGGAAAGGCCCTCAAGTTGCACCAGGGGAGGTTTAGATTGGATATTAGGAAAAATGTCTTCACTGAAAGGGTTTTGAACAGATTATAAACCTTTTTGTTCTTAAAAAGAGTCACTCAGCCTTTATATGTAATATGCATTAGATGTTTTTTTTAAAAAATGAGAGTAAAGTCACAATTTAGCATGATAATTCAAGAGCAGGTTTAAAATTTTAGCAGAAAAGTAGAATTATTTTTAAATTACTTAAAAACAATCCTTTAAGACGAGAAGCAATAAGATGAGTGCAACCTCTGCATGGGAGAACAACATGAGAAACCCTTGAAGATCTTCAGAGTGGAGCTACAAGCTGTGTGACCTGACAGAGTGGGATGTCTCTCAGTGCAGCAATCTCCTGGATCACTGCCCGAACCAGCAATACTGCTCCAGAGTATGAACTGACTCACAACAATACACATGGACGCACTGAAGATTGAGGGAAAAAAGGCTTTGAAAAGAATCAAAAACTGTCTTCCAAATATCCATTAAGCAGGAAACAGCTCTGTATTTTCCTTCTGTCCACACTTACTCCAGCACTGTGCCTGTAAGGAGAGAAGTTAACACCAACCCTTGTTCCCATCTTCTCTTTTCCAACATGGTTTGCTTGAGGAAGGGCAGCTCTCCAGAAGGTGCTGCACAAACGATGGCTCCTGGGTGCTCTCAACTCAAAAAAACCCCTCCTTGTGATCTCAGATTCATCAGAGGTATGGAACTAAAACAACAAAACCTGAATGCCTGAAGAAGCGTCCCCTTTCTGTGCATTCAGATTGTGGAATGATTTTCTCCTATTTTAACACAAGCTTCCCTGCAAATTGAGCCTTCAGGCAAGAGCTGGCAACTTGTTGGCCTTAATAATGGAGAAAAAAAAGCTAAGTTTTCCTCATTACTTAAGCATCGTGCTTCTTCGTCCCACATTAGCATGTTAAAAGATGCAGCAATTCTCTTAAGGCTAAAAGTGACAGAAAATAATCCAGGACTTCATGGATGAGAAGCAGAGATGCAGACAGAAAGCACATTACTTTCCTGAAAAGCAGGATCTGCCGATGCTGGAGATGCTTCTGCTTGAGTACCACACCTATTAGTCATTAAATCTGGGATGTGGCTAAATTCCTGGCTTGTATTTGTTTCAGCACTATTTATGGATTTCAACTGAACTGGAAATGGATTAAAAGTCAGGAAGAGAAAGGGGCCAGGATGCTATGCTGCAAAGAGCAGATTTTCAACATGTCTCTGTATTTAAAGGTTTCACAGGCCAAGAAAGACCTTATAACAAGCAGCCTGAAGTGAGACACAGCAGTATCTTAACTACATATGTAAAAACAGTGCATCCCAAGAAAAGAGTGAGAGAAAAGTGAAAGGTGTCAACAAGGTCTGGAGACTTTGAAAGTAGGAGATCTGTAACGTAAAACTTCTAAGGAGAGTGCAGCACACCTGCCACTAGAAAAGGAACAGGAAAAGTCCACCAATCCCGGCCAGGCTGAGCTTTTGGGGAAATTTCTGCCTCAGCAGTACCTGTTGCTGAGTCTGAAGTAAAGAATAGGGTGAGCAGGGCACATCTGTGAGATGGTTTGATGCCAGGAGAACCTGCTCCTCATCCAGCCTTTTCCTGTAGCCAGCCTCCAGTGAAGCAGAACAAAGAGAAACTTCAGAAGATACAATGACATATTTAAAGGAATAATTCTTCCCGGTCTTCACAGGAGGACCAACAGAAGCACTTCAACATGGGACAACTACAACATATGCAAAGTGCAAATGCAGTCCTGTCCCAAAGTTTCCATGTAGCCCTCTGTCACAAACTTCCCTTACCAGCTCCAGAAACTGACCTAAAACTCTCCACAACATTATCAAAAGCCATCTTAAAAACATTCTTTGTCCACATTATCCTGTTTGGATGTCTGTTTCACAACTTCCCTCCTCAGATGGTTTGGAACCTTTTAATGTCTGACTTCAATTAATTCAGAACACAGTCATAACCATTTATCTTGTGCCAATACTCTCCTCGGACTTCAACAGGTTTCCTCCCTCCTTGTGGTATTTACCTCCCAAGCCTACCAACTAGACTAAATAAGCTATGTTTTTATAATCCTTCTACACATGACCAGCAATTAAGCTAAAATATTTTAAAGTCTAAAAGTCCAGATAAGTTATACAAGAACTTCAAATGCCAAAAACATTTTCTGAATTTTTTTTAAATATAGCCAGAAAAAAAGCGGGATGCTCTGGATGACTGGGATAGTATTAGAAAGAGATGCCTGAGGTAATTATAGACTGTTTTGCCAGCCATTAACCACAGGCAAGATCACAGCTGTGACAGGACTCTGAATAAAAGAATTAACAAAATTTCCATTTCTTAATACCAGGCAAAGTGCTTTTAGAGGGAACAGGCCTCCCATTTGACAAAGGTTTATGGCATTTCCCTGGAAGTAACAGCAGCCTTCTGCAAAAATGCTGCTGGGGGAGATGGAGCTAGGGGAGAAAGCCAAATGTAGAAGAATGACAAGCATAAAGAATACAAATCTGGTAACACAATACTTACACAACGTGCAATCATTACTATGCTTAAAGCACTGAAAAATTCATGAAGATATTAATAGATTTCAAGTATGTGTATGCTGTCTCAAAGACCACTTCAACATGGAATTCTTGCAGTGCTTATGAATCCAATTGGCTGTGCAAGCTACTTTTACATCCAGTTTAATGTTCTCTAGCCTGCATGTGTTTTACTGCTTAATTTTAAGCGCTGGCTTCTTGCTGCAATTTGACAGAAATTCACTGCCCTCTACTACTGCTTTGCACAGCAATAGCCAACTTCATTGTACTGCAGCCCTCCAGACAATGGAGGGGCTTAACAGATATTGCTTAAAAGCAGGTCAAGGAAAACAGCTGATAATCTTTCTGCTTATGATTCAATTACCAACAGGCCCTCCTCAGGACTACAGTGCCGTGTGAATTGTGCAAATGGCTCCGGTTGCAGCCTGCAGTAAAGACCCAGATGTGGAGCAGAAAGGCAGTGTGTGCATTAAATGCACACGTGAAGGAAAAGCTGTGTCTTAATTACATAGCTGTGACAGTAGAGGAGTCAATTTCATAGACTTAAAGAATACCACCTGGGTCAACAAATGGACTACAAACATCAAGTATTTTTGTCTGTGTGTGTTTATACAGCACACTGTTTGAAAAGCACAAGCTGATTGCAAGTACTGAGGGCTAAGCACATGTAGCAATCTGCCCTGACCTCCACATTTCCAATCATCACCTAAAGATTTACTGATGGAGAAGCTTTAATACTGACTGATTTCACAGCTGAGATCTATCTGGCTTGCCTTGTCACCATAGCACTTCAGGGTGGGAGCCCAGGTGCCCTGGGAAAGGCTGGTGTACCCGGCAGAAGAGATTTTTATGTAATGCCTAAATATGTTCACCCTGCTTCACACACTACCACTGACCTTCTTAAAAATTTAACGGAAAAAATAGGCACCCACACCCTGTTCTGTGACCAAAAAAGGCAAAGCAAAACCACAGCAAACAATAGGCATTCATTCCGCAGGTTCTGTACCCGTGCCATTTGGTGGTCTCCTCAGAGACGGTCAAATGAAACAGCTCCAAGGAGTGGAACAACAAGCTTCCACAATGCGGTGATTAAATGTAATTACAGGCAACTTCTGAATTGCAGAAGCAAGATTTGGGGTACTCCACTCTCCCCCAGTGGGTCAGCGTGGCACAAATACTCCCTGGGGTTTCCATCTCTGCTACAAAGTCAAGAAACAAGCAAGCAGGGTAGGCACCACAGGCACAGCTGCAGCTCTGCCACCCAGGCATTCCACTTCCTCTGAAAATTCACTTCGTTTTTATATACGCTGCCCTCCTCCAATGCATTTAGATTGTAAATGAATCCAGGCAGAAACAGTGTTTTGGTGGTGTTCAACTACATTAGACAATAGGACTGTAGCCCTAGGTGAAGGACTTGAATGATACTTAAAAGCAGAAGTAGATATTCAGTATTTCTGAGCATGGACTAACTTCAGCAAGAACGTTATTATCCAGACCTATAATCTTCCTTTTGTTACGTTCGATTTCATTCCATACTTCCAGGCACAATTAGAAGCCATTCCCGCTCACTGTCGCCTGAGAGAAAAAGGCTAGTCCTGTACCAGATGCTGTTATATCCACACTCAGCCATGGATATATCCTTCACCACCTCCATTCCTCTCCTTCCTTCAGTGTGAATTAATACAGCTGTCATTTAATGAACAAAACGTTCAAACTTTATGCAGTCTTAAGCAGTAAAATCTCACTAGCAGCTAAGTAGAAACTGATTTTTTTCCCCCACAGCATGAGAACACAATGTGTCTGACAGAGCTCTCGGTGGTGGTGCTGCCATCCTGGCATGTCCAAGGTTCACACAGGTATAACTGAGAATTGAGAGGTAGGGGGTTTTTTTAACTTATAGTCATATGCTTGATACTTAAATGTCAGTCTGTACTTATTCTGTGTTTGTTCAAACTGCTTTTATTCATCAAAGAACTTGCGACAGTAAGTGTGCTCAAAGTTACTCGCCCTGATAAAAGAACGCATATGATATAAAGAACAACCACAAAAAGAAAGGATCCCATTATGATTATGCATAACTGCAACAGAATTTAAAAACTGAAATAAATATAGAGGAAGAAATGGCACAAGATAAAGCTAGGCTTAAACTAAACTCACTTAATTCTGTCAGGAATCTTCACTTTGACAGATTCCTTCATTTAGATTATTTTAAGTCCCCTTCCTCGTTTGTCCTGGTGTTACACACACAAAAAAGTAAAACTTTAAACAGAAAGAAAAAAATAAAGCAACAAGTATACATTTTTTCTTGTCTAGGTCAACATGGAAAACACATTTAGTTGAAGACAGAGAAAATCTGTTTCTGATTTCAAACATTGGATATTTCACGAGAAAATTGCCAAGAAAGGAATCCAAGGAATGTCCTTACATACACACAACACGAGACAACTGGTGAGCAGCCCTGTGATCTTTTACAAAAAAAAAAAATCTGCATTTCTAGCATGGAACTCTTCTCCAGAGAGCAAGCGGCACATGCCTGGGATTTTTCACGGACAGCTTCTATCATAACTTCTTGCTATTATTAGTATAAAAGACTTCCCTCTCAAATGCACAGCTGTAAGACAAGTAAGGACAGACAATACTGCCCAAGTGCAGGCAAAGCAGTAAGCACACCTGCCTACTTTACAGCATTTCTTGGCACTATTCTTTCTCTCTTTACAAAAGCTATGAGGGAAACAGAAACTCCAGGCAAGTACCACAGAAACGTGAGCTCATTTTTCACCACATGCCAATGAACAGCTCATGACGTTTCTAGGAAAAATTCTTTACCAGGGAATTTATTTAAATATTCCATCTGTATTCCTTCAGTCCCAAAGATCAATAACTAGCGCTCAGATTGCGTCTGCTGCAGGCGCCCAACTTAGCTCAAACTCCAATGTATGTTTCAGGAGATGGGGACACGTGAAGGCTGAGGAGCTGAGAGCTGCCCACAGACTGGTGCCGTGTGAGGGCCAGCCTGCGAGCAGAAGACACTGGCTCACCTGCCATGCGCGCCAGAGACGCCCAGCTCCGAGCACCTATTTTCCCTGGCAAAAAGGAAAGAATTAGAGGCAGCAGGCCGTTAGAGCTCATGGAGGCTGAGTTTTAGAGTGGGGGGATTTCATCACCCATATGAGGCACACCCACGCCCACAGACTACACTGATTCAGACCTGGGATTTATTGATCAGATTGAGCGTGCTTGACAAATCAGACTGAGCGAACACTGGGAGCTGGCAGCCAGGGCAGCGCCTGAACAACCGCACTGCTTCTCCCTGAGCCCTCAAAGCCCAAACCAGGCAGCAGCACCTGAAAGGCAGATGTTGCCTCGCTGTTTAAGCGACGTCCCTACGCAGGCTACCATTGAGCCAGTAAAAAGGATGCGTGTGTCACATTTCTTCTTTGCATGTTGAGGCTATCAGTAGTAACACTCCAGGTGATTATTTCAGGATCATGATTTTCAGTGCACAATAATGTAATACACAGTAGCTGCTGCTCCTGAACTAAGGAGAAGTCTACTCCAAGCTATCAAAATAGAGCAAAGCACAGTCACAAGAGTGCATGCAATGAGGCAAGAATCAACACACGCCAAAAGAGACCGCCATGCAGCACAACTCTCCAGTACCTTTACTGCTTTTAAGAGAAGCTGTAATATGGGCTTTTGTATCTTGGAACTAGCGACTTATTCACAAATAAAACCTGAAAGTGTTGAAAAGTCTTTTTCTATGTATTCAACTTAGGATTTAAAAGAAAAAAGCTAGCATAAATTAATTTAATTACACAAGGCAAAAATACTTTGCTTCTGTACAAGTTCATGGGCTGCACATAGGACAATCTCTGAAAACTTCACTCCTTGGTTCATTTTCAGCCAGGTGATCTAGCACACAGAAGTCTCAGTCTTTTTGGCTGCCTCAATAGGCCTGAAAACCTTTTACCTATTATACTCTCCATTTAAACAATTTCTGTCCTGCAACATTAATGCTGTGGCAAAAGTTTCATCTTTTATTGCTTTGTAATTCCAGTGATCTGCTGAATTGTTGTGAATTGAAAACCTCTGGTTGGGGAGTTAAAAATTTTAAACTGTGCAGGTTTTTTGTACAAAGGAACAATTTCATTTCAGATAAAACACTGCATAGCAAATTGTGTTGTGCAATTCTTTAAGGTTTTCTCTAGGATAACTACTCTGAAATTTGCAGGAAAATAACTATTTCATTGTCTTTTTAAATTTATGGTTGTACCCAGATCCTTTAGTGGGAACTTTCATCAATAGAAGCCATTAGTAGAATATAAATAGTCAATGGTTTATAGAAACATAGAACCATTTAGTTTGGAAAAGACCTCTCAGGTAATGGAATCCAACTATTAACTCACCACTTCCAAGTCCACCACTAACCCACGTCCCTAACTAGCTTAGAAAAACAATATGAGCAAGCACTGATAAGCACTTAAGTAATTAAAGTAATTGTTATTCTTTCCCAGGAAATTTTTTTTTTTTTAATGAAAACTCCTAAACCCTTCCTTACAACGGCTCTCCGGTGTCAGCTTTCACCTTACTTCAGTAAGAAAAGTAGCAGTAATATCAATTTTAATAAAAACAGAAATATGGGCATGAAACAAAACCAGTAAGCTTTTCCTCGTCTTTTCGCTTCAGAACCACGTGCTTAAGAAGTTCAACTAAAAAGATGAAATAAGACTATTTCATTGGACGTAAAAACTCTTGCTGTTCCGACGGCGAGCACCACCTCTGAACCAGAGGAAGCATCACCCAGCACAGCAGCAGAGTTTCTATCGAGCACCTGCAGGAACACAGCACGACCAACGACCTCTCTGCTCTTCTCCGGGTGCTCCACGGCATCTCACCCGTAAGGGGAAAAACCAAATGAAGGCAAATCCGCCTCCGGTGCTGTGTCACCCGCGGCGACGCCGCGCACACNGGTCTCTCTCCAGAGAGAGCTTTGAGCAGTTTTCTACTTCTTCTATAAATACAGGGTTTATTCATAACCCAAAATCTCTGAAGTGTATCTGAACACTAGTCCAGCTAGAGAAAATGTTTATTTCTGTTATACTGTATATGCCTGTGTGCTTTAAGACTGCCGGTGGATGGATGCCCCATCTCTGGAAGTCTTCAAAGGCAAGGCTGGATGGGACTTTGAGCAACCTGGCCTACTGGAAGATACTCCTGGCTAGAGCAGGGGCGTTGGAACTACATGGTCTCTAAGGTCCCTTCCAACCCAAGCCATTCTATGATTCCTCTGCTCAGCACCAGAGATGTTGTGGCTAAAAAGATTCCGTAAATTATTCCCCGTTTCTGCAGAGGAGACCTTCAGTAATAGAAGGACACAACGCTGTAAACATTTTATTTTATAAGGTTCACAAAGAGCTGCCACCAGCACTGTGCTTAGCCATGNCCCGTAAGGGGAAAACCCAAAGGAGGGCAAATCCGCCTCCGGTGCTGTGTCCCCCGCGGCGACGCCGCGCACACGGAGCCTTGCGGCGCCCGCCGCGCCCCTGCCCTCGCCCCGCGCCGGCCTTTTGTCTGCCGGGCTGCCCGGCGCCTTCCCGCAGCATCGCGCCGGGCAGCGGCTGCAACACGAGGAGCCNATCTCTGGAAGTCTTCAAAGGCAAGGCTGGATGGGACTTTGAGCAACCTGGCCTACTGGAAGATACTCCTGGCTAGAGCAGGGGCGTTGGAACTACATGGTCTCTAAGGTCCCTTCCAACCCAAGCCATTCTATGATTCCTCTGCTCAGCACCAGAGATGTTGTGGCTAAAAAGATTCCGTAAATTATTCCCCGTTTCTGCAGAGGAGACCTTCAGTAATAGAAGGACACAACGCTGTAAACATTTTATTTTATAAGGTTCACAAAGAGCTGCCACCAGCACTGTGCTTAGCCATGGTATTTGGGTCTAAGTGAAGCTGTGTTGTATTGACTAACTTTTACAGGGCTTGGCCTTGTAAAGCAAAGAAATACAAGAACCAGGGACAAGGTAAGGGTCAGGGTAGCCTATCTTGCTGAACAAACAAGAATTCCAACTGCCTCCAAAAGCATAAGTCCTAAAATCCTCCATGTAAAGCCAAACGAAAATAAGGAACACATGCAAACACGTTATCTTTAGGCGGAGCTCCAGAAAAAAAAATGGTCCAGACACCTTAAAAACAGCAATTCAAACCCCAGATGAAGCAGTGTTAATGAGATGCTGAGTACCATTAGCTGGGCTTTGATATGAAAGAATAACATTTCAAGTATCTGTCCTCATGAAAGAAAAGTTACTTCCCTTTAGAGCGGACTATGAGCAGGCTGTGGTGGCAGAAAAATGGAGACATTACATTGGAATAACTTGAAATCAAAAAAGAACATTTATATAGCTTTGCCTGCCTTTTCTCTTTCAAATCTTACTAGAAAGGGCACAGTCTAATATACAGTCAAGATTTCCTTATGTTCTGAGAAGCAAAGGGGCCCTTTCCCCTTAATTCCATTTTCTGGTGCTCCAGGCATGTATGTGCTCTTTCCTACCGTAACTTTTCAGAGAGCTCTGGGAATAAACAGTTTATGGAGGCAAAATAAACAAAAACATATTGTAGCTGGAGGAAGATTACTTGGATACCAGAGGGATTCTAAGGTCCAATCTTGTTAAATCCACTCATTAATTACCTGAAAGGGGAAGTAAGAAGCGCATCAATGATAATCACCGGGGACAGAGAGCAGCTGCCAGCACTCCAGTGGGGACTAAGAAAGGACACAGCATATTCTAGGGGAATCAGAAACACAAGTAGAAAATACAAAACATAAAAAAAACCAAAACCAACAACAAAAAAAACCCCACCAAAAACAAACAAACAAACAAAACCAACTAGCAGTCTGTTCTGCACCTGGGCAAACTGTGTCAATAAAACAAGGAAGAGGAAGCCAACTATGGAACAATAATAGTGTCTGAAAAATTAGACACAGCTTAGAGACAACAGATGAAAAGTCCAGTTTGCTCTGGACTGTAACACCAGTGGCACATACTCCTCTGGGAAGGTTTGGGCCCGTAAGGAAGTGTATCTTCCTCAGGGGGATACACTCTGTCCTGTTCACCAGTTTCCCCTCCCAGCCTCTCCAGGAGTAGAGCAAAGAAGTGTGAAAGGGATCGCTACTTTCCTCAAATCTGTTGGGGAAAAGGGAGTGCTTAAAACAAAAAATAAGTGCAATAACAATTCACATATTTTGGAAGGGGGCAGAATTATCAACCCCCAGACAGGCCTAAAGCAGTTCAACTTTTTTTTTTTTTTACTGTGACAGGACTCTATGAGTGATCCAAGGACATGTGCAGCTTTACAGCAGCAAAACCAAGAAGGGCTGATATCCCCCTTGACTGCCTCAAAGGTAGTGGACCTTGCCATCTAGGAAACTAGCAGCTCCTTGTCCCAGCTCTTCTCTTGCCTGGCCATTTGCAGCATGAAATCAGATTCCCAACAGGGAACTAGTTCTCCTACACCCTGCATCTTATTTTGCAGTCTGTGACTCTAGGGAACCAAATTTCCCCATCAAACCTGGGTGAACTGTATGGAAATAACATGGAAATATCTTCCAACAGCCATATTACAAAGGATGCTGACTCTGCAAAGCATTACATTGTGCTGGATAACAAGAGGCAGCTACAAATGTGAAAGAACATATCCCCCCATATCTATCCCATGACAGAAGAAGCCCCTCTCCCAGCTGCCATAATGCCATATGCCATTGCCACCTCTCCGGGGGGCACTGCTCCCATCAAATGGATAGACTGGCTCCATAGAGGAGCCCACAACTGACATGGAGAACTGTGCATATATATCCATGTTTAATAGGAATGGTCATGATCTTTTAAATAGAAATGTTTTAACCACTGTGTCGTTTTTATTTAACTGCCGCGTCATTTTTCCCTTGTTGAAACATAACATCGCAAGTGCCACTTCTCTTTGTTGCCCTAATCTGAAAATGCAACAGGATGAGAGGGAAACAAATTCAAGAAAAATATGCACATACTTGCACCACTTTTTGGATACTAAAGATTGTACCATTAAAATGAGCATGAAAGAAAATCCAGTTCATATCTGCCCAACTCACAGCAAAAAATAATGAGGGTTTAGGCTCTTTCTTTCCCACTGCACGTGTTGCTGCATATCAAGGTGCATCCCAGTTTGACTGCCATCTAGCAGAGCTGTTGGGACATCTAATTAAGCCCTGTTCCCTTTTAGAGCCAAAGCAATCCTTGGAGACCTCGATTTCTGATACCCTGGATGGGTGCCAACTATAATTTTTCTAAAGCCTGAATTCTTCTTACATGTTTGCCTTTCAAGCTGTGCATAACACAAAACGAAATGCAGCAGAACAAAACAAAAAACCCCAAACAAACAAAAAAACCCCTATCCTGAAAAGCTATCCAAAGAAAACAGCTGGAGTAAAAACTAAAATTTTCAATTAGAGGGTTGACACAAGCCACGCTATCTAGTCTACAGGCAGCTCAAGCACTAAGGAAAGCCAGACCCAGAACCTACCAGGCCGTGTGCTCCCACTGGTGATAAGAGACAGGAGATAAAGAGAGGTTAGGTCAGCCCCAGCATATCTTTAAAGAATCAGCACTGACTTGGAAACCAAGCACTGGGAAAAAAGATATTAACCATTATTTTGATAAGTAAAACCAAATATTCTTACAACGCTGAAGCAAGAGAAAAATATTTTGCTATTATCTCTCACAGTTGATAGCACATATTATGTTGCCTATTCTACTTGAGGACTGAGGGTGGAGTTTCCTCATACAGTGAGGAAGGAAAGAAATATTTCACAAATTATTTAAGATTAAGAAAATCTTTGGGGGAAAGTCACAGCAAACATAATGAAATAAGTAACTTACTCAAATGATCAGGCAGAAAGTCTGTCCTTTAAGGCAGTAACTCAATGTAACTCAAATTGCTAAGTATTCACCACAGGAGCTTAAAAAGATGCACGCTGTCCTGCTAGAAGTCATGCAGGCAGGTGACTTGTGATGAATGGATCTTTCTAAAATTACCAGTGAAACAACTAGTATAGAGCTACTCTCGCACTCCAGATTTGCAGCTACAGGGCCTTGTCCCACCCTTCAAGACTGGCATAAGAAACAGAATTTTCCAAAGTGTCAAACGTAGAAGAAAAAAATGGAGTTTCATACCTTTAAGGAGCAGGAATTAACAGAACCAATATAAATATTTGGGAAAAAAAAAAGTATGCCCGTAGTTAGAACAACTTTCTTCCAATAAAACCTCTGACACTATTTGAAATTGTTTTCCTAGAGAATTAAATCTAAACCAATGACCTTTTACTTGAAGAAGGGACACAGTTCCACTTTGACCCTATGTAAACTCGGGAGTCAAAGTAAAATCCTTTATCTGTGGGTCTTTTTTTCATCAAAATATGATTTTCAATGAAAAACCTTTATTTTTATTCCTACCCTAGCTACAGATATACTGCTGGAGCTTTCAGTTAGATACTGCAGACAGCTTTTGTGAAATCCTGTTGTGGTTTCTGATTATTGCAAACAAAAAGTTCTTCTGTAATAAATTCAGCAGTGTTTGCAGGTGTAGACATAAAGTGCTTGGCCTTAAAATTAATAAAATAAATGGTTTTAGGAATGGGCTGCCTTCTGCCTCAAGTGAGGAAGAAAACAAACACAATGAAGTCATGAATTAGTTCGCCTTATCTTTTGTTTGCCTTACTCTTCAGACAAAGGCCACAGAAAGGGTAAAATCTTTTCAAGAGCTGCTGTAGGTCAAGAAAGGAATCTGTAACCAACTTCTCCAAATTCATTCAGGAATTTCTTTGCCACAGAATTTGAACAAAGAGGGCATTCCTGGTTGTGCGGGTAGGACCAGAGCATACAGAGCCTTAACACATGACCAGAAAAACACTAATTATATGGAAACAGAGGCTGCTGGTTCTAAATTTAAAGAGAGGCTAGAGCAGAAATTCTGAAGAAAAAGCCCGGGAAAACAACAGGCAATCCAGTAATTTCAATCTGCTGCTAAAAGATCNAAAAATTCATTGTCTTGCAAGGGTTGTGTGCCAAATAAGCTTTGATTAATGGATGCAACAGAGCTTTATTGATAATGTTTACTATTAAAACAAAACAAAAGTGCCCCTCGCGGGCACTTTCATTTACCCAGTCATCTGTGCATTGCTCCAGAAAATTGCCACAGGTTGGCAAGGGCTTGTTCCCTCAGATTGATGTCGTCAGTGTTTTACTAACCCTGGTAACAACAAGCCACTGAGGAATGCACTGAGGCCACCTTTGGGTAATCAGGAATACCAAAACCACAAGCAGCATGAAGAACACATGAATTCCCCCACTATCATCCTGGCATCCAAAGACAGCTGCACCATCCTACAAGGATGAGGAGAAAAGAACAGGTTGTTTCCTGAAATACACACAGCACGTTGTAACGAAAGAGAGCAATGGTCTTTTGTCAAAAAAAAAAGAAACACTCTCCAAGCCTGAAATAAATGCCACACCAACACAAAGCAGCAAAGAGAAAAATCAGTTTCTCTTCCGCCCAAATGTGTATGAGTGTGCAGACACACCGTCCATACTACCTGGGGAGCTGACTTCATTTCACACCATCCCAGTGCTTACCTAACAAGAAATGGTTCACTGAAAAATTAAGGTAAAACCAGTAGCACTTTAAATCACTCTCTTCTGATTCAAAGCTGTGGGCCAAAATACAGTGAAGTCCTTGACAAAGAATTACAAGAATCGGCACTTTAGCATGAGCTGTCCTTGGGCAGCAAATTGAGCCAGCATTCTTATCAGTACCCGTGCTAGGGCAGGGTGACAGAGCCATTTGTAGGTTGTTACAGCTTCACATGAATAGTGCAATGGGAACTATTTCTGCATTCCCACCTGTCCTGATTCTTTCCTTGCTACAAACCTGAGACAGCCCCGCGGTGTTTTCTGCCATTGTCCCCGGGGCAGAAACACAACTGTTTCTTCACTGCAATTCCGGTGTGTGAGAAGTGGCAGCACAGAGCGGCCAGAACAAAGTGGGTTACTCCTTATTTGACCTGATTAATTTAATAGATCTGCTGCCTTCCTCACAGTCCCAGCTGAATGACAATCTGACAGAGACCATGGAAGAGCTGCAGCCTCCTTGCTATTGACAGCTCTGCTGTCAAAGCCAGTCATCACTCCGGTGGGAAATGAGCTGTGGCGCTGAGTGCAGGGCATCTTCTCCCTTTGCAAAACCAGGTCATGTTGGTTACAAGTCAAACACAGAATTTATACCTGATTCTGGCACTGCATGTCACAATACCTCATTTCATTCTGAAATGAAAATGGCATATTTACCATATATGGCAGTGCATGCATTACTCAAGGTTAATAAAATTGAGTTAGTAACTCCTGGATGAGAGTTTCCATGTAAGCATACAGTAGGCTGTAATCAGTCACCCTTACTCATCACCTCTTTGGCAGTCTGGATTACAAGGGAGAAAAAATACAAAAGACTCCATGGAAATTACAAGCAAGCACCAACAGATTTCAATTTCTAAAAGGCAACAGCCTCCGCTATTCATTAGTTTCTGCCCC
Organism: Donacobius atricapilla; assembly: GCA_013397315.1. NCBI lineage: Eukaryota > Metazoa > Chordata > Aves > Passeriformes > Mimidae > Donacobius > Donacobius atricapilla. Next base: position 690,658 of record WBMY01010094.1, on the reverse strand, counting down.
TATGTCAGACATTAAAATTAGACATGAATGACAGAATCAAAATGAAGAGCCTGTTTCTTCCAAAGGTCCCTCTTTAATTAATGTAGTCATTAGCAAGAAGCCTGCAAGAGTGTGATTCAGAGTATTAAGCCTAATACATAAACTGTAGCATCCCCACTACATTAGGGAGCAAACATCTGCATATGCAAAACAAAGCCATGGGGAAGAAAAAAAAATAAAATTCAGACATGCAAACAAGCAAAAGGAAAGAGGCAGCAGGTGACAGGAGCGGGTCTGAAGGGACGTGACTGATGGGGACATGCTGCACGAAGCCAGGCCTGTACAGAGCACATGGAGGGCAGGTGCCCCTCCAAAGCAGTCAGGAGGCAAAGGAAGCTGTCCCTTGCTCCAAGGACTGCTCCTATCAAACCTGACTTGCTAACTGGCAAGCACAGCTTCTTGTACCACGATTCATGGATGTGGCCCCCAGTTCAAGCAAGAAGTGGAAAGAGGTGTGGGCAGAAACCTCCCCCGTCCCCTCCAATATCCACAATGTACACCGGTGCATGGTCACTAAGGACCTGTGTTACCTTGGAAAAAACAGGACCAGGGATAACTTCTGTTTAACATCCCCACGTGCTACTCTCAAGCAAAATGCAGCCCTGTTGCTCCATCTGCTTAGGTGCTTGATCTGACAACTTCTGAGCAGCTTTGTATAAAAACCTTCTGTGGTGCTTCTCAGATCTCTTATTTTAGAGTGAATGGTTAAGTGAGTGATGCACCAGTGATGCAAAGCACCTAATTCACAGCCTGTAATTGCCTTTTAAACACTACAAGTTCACCACGACTCAATGACCAGGGAACCTATCTGCTCCAGGGAGATAAAGTGCCAGGCAGAAGTTGCCAGGCCATATGTAAGGGAAGCTCTCGAAGGAGCAGACGGTGTACATATTAATTACCTTTCCTTGGGGTGGAAAATGCGCCATTCTTTTAAGTGTCCAACATACATGCTCACATGCTGAAAATACAACTTGCTTAGGTACCAAAAGCACCTAGGCCTTATATTTTACCCACTTCAGCTCAGGCTTTGGAACAATAAGCTACAGATTCAAGTTGTAAATGCATTTACATTTCAATTCTCCAGAAAGAAAAAAAAACCCACAGAGGTTTCCACTTACAAATGGGAGAGGCTGGTAGATAAATTATATTAATAGTCAAATATAAGCAAAAATAAACAAACACCCAAACCAACCCCCAACAAACGAGGTGGATGGCAAACCTAGAGTTTCATTTCTTTTTACTGAAGTTCTGCAGTTAAAAGACAAGAAAATTTATTTCACAGTTTAAATCACAAACTGTCAAATCCACCCTATTTAATTGTTCCAAATATTATAATAGAAGCTAAATACTCTCTTTCAGAATTCATCAACTTGAGTTATTTAGCCACATTCTTAATCTTCAGCTTCATTTTCTTTTCATTTGGAACATATCGGAGGAAATACAGCAAGTTGTTATATTGGCCATGTTCTGCCAGAATGGTGAGCTATGACCATGCTGGAGACAAAGGTCCCCTCAGTTTTAGAGGACAATTCATGAAACATTTGGCTAACAACTGCATAGAAATAGAATTTTTCATGTACTCTATTACTCAATGAGCAGTGCATGGGAAAGCACATACAGAACGTTGTTTCAGCTCAAACAGTACATACAATCACTGGAAATCATCCAGTCTGCTTTATAAAATATAGCTACTTAAGAGTAAAATATGAAGGTCAGGAGGCATCAGTTTGGACCCCTATTGAGGGGGAAACATTTACCCTAAGTTTTCAGCCTAAGGATAGGATGGACATCAGAAGGTATGCTGGGAACAAGAGAAAGTGCATGAAGTGTATAAAAGTATAGAGAAGTTTATATATCATGAAGTAAAACTGGAAACCTTTCCAAGCAATACCCTCTCAGAAGGAAAACCACAGCATCTTGTGTGTTTCTTCATGGCTGCAAAGAAGCAAGCAAAGGAGTGCCGCAGCAGCGACCCTGCTAATCCAAACAGCACAGAAACTGCGAGACAAACTGGGTTGCAGTGTCCCTGTAACTTTGGAAACACAGGGTTAAGTCAGGTCGCTACTCAGTTTGATTATGTTTCCCACCACTGTGGTCTTCCCCAGTGCAACCAGCCAAGAGAACTCCAGCTGGAGCTACTCTCCACCTGAAATCCAAGGTGTCCTACTGAAGGTAAAGACAGTCAGGGTCTCACCTGACAGCAGCACAGAGCTGCCCAGAAGGAACTGGGATCTGCCCCAGGAGTTCTCAGACACCGGGGCTTAACTTCCCCTCTGCCCAAGAAAAGCACACTTCTGAGACAGCACGGATTCAGCAACACCACAAGAAACCTGTTCTTCCCTTCAGCTCCTCCATCCTAACAAAAAACATTCCACAATCCCCTAAGAGATTAAGACTCTTCAACACAGTTAACTTAGTTATGGCTCTTGCAGTAGGCAGTGAAACCAGCCACAACCCTTCATAAAAAACAAACTACTGGGAAATGTCCTTTAGCACAGACTGCTGCTCTCCAGTCACTACTTTCTGGAGAGGCACAGACATGCTGGGATAGCAGCTGGGAAAAAAGGGAGGACTGCAACAAGTTTATAAGATTACAGAAATTTTTTTCCACTTTTATTTTTACCTGGAACACTTTGATCAGATAAAAAAATTCATTGTTTTTAAAATAAAAGATATTTGCACTTTCAAAATAGCGAAGAACTAGAATTTGGCAAGGTTTTTATAGAATAAATAACCATGATGTCTGGATCCATGTTTTTTTGATAAAGCAGTAGAGATGTGCGTTTAAACAAGTGGTTCCGTGAGACCAACATTTCTTACTTAAACTTGTTTCTGTAGGTTACAAATTTTTGCTTAGCAAATCCATTTTCAGATTCCTATCTGTGGCAATATTTGCCAGAAGACATGGGAAAGACAGCAAATTCTTTATTAAATTTGTCTTTATGTACAAGCACACAAAAGTTAATACTTCAAGTTATAATTAAATGCAGGACTTGTGACTGTCCCCAGCTGTTTCACCAGCCTGAAAAATTTTGTTTGCCACTGTATATCATGAAAGTTTTACAGAACCCTCTGCTGTGCCATGATAAAAATGTGCTAAGACAAATGTACGTACATCAGTAATTGAAGTAGTACCTCTGCTCCCAGCTGTGCTTCCATAAAAGCACAATATCCAACAGTCCAACCACAAAAATTTGACATAAACTTGACCAATTGTTACAAATGCATAGTACTATATCCAATTTTATCTTTGCACACAGAACCTACAACACATAGAAGGTAGTAGAAGACAGAAAATTGACTTTTGTATCAAATCTCTCATTTTTTCCTTTAAAAATTGAGATTTGCATATGTATGCTTATACTTACTAAATAAAGAATAATTTATTTTTAAAAAATAAAAAAAAAATCCCCCCAGAAAACATACAAAACCAACCCAAACAAAAAAAAAAAGCCTTTCACAAAAAGGTATATAAAGCATATAATATTTGTTTTGGACTTATTCCAGTCTCTTACACAAATGCTTTTTAAGGTTTCTATAAATGATTATTTATGGACTTGCCCAAAGCTTCAAAAATCCTTTTCACAGACACACACACCCCAACACTACAATCCATCACATGTTATGGCTTCTACAAATGCTAACATCTCCCTTTGGGTTTATGAGCCTTTATCTATGTAGTAACTCCATGACTTTTTCCCCTTTGAACACAAGATACTGTGCAAAAACATACAGGAAAAAATGTCCAATAAAATGATTTTACATTGGAATAGCAACAAGAAGTCTGGATTTGGTAATCTTGCTTATGGAAACTTAATAGTAATGGTACTCTTACATCTCATTACTAAAAAAATGTGATTGTTTGTTCCTGAAACCCCCTTGTAAACTATATTCACGACTTGAAAACCTAAAACTTAAAAATTATTTGGACTAAAGACTGGGGTGATGCTCTGGTGCTGCAGTTAGGTGAGATCAGAGTTGCGTATCTCTACCCTGAGTTTCTATGGGAAACACTGAAAATACAAGCTCCAAAACCCAAAAAGTCTTGAGTCTCAAGTGTGCCTCTGGAACATGAAGAAAACTGCATCTGATAGTACTAAACTTACATGGTGCACATTTAACCAACCACACAGGTAGTATAGGCATAACTTAAGGGCATCATTTTTACCAACATAATAAGGCAGCACCAATACGGTAATAATTTAGTAATTGTTCAGATTATGGAAATCTGACCCATTGGTAAGTGTGATGTTCTCAAACCATGACAAGCCATTAAGAAGTTGGCTGACAGCTTTGGTTAGAGTTGTCATCAGGATGTTAGGATTGCTTCCATCAGACACACTGCAAGGACACAAAGAGTTATTTATGAATTTAAATTTGTTAATTACTTTTAGCATCAAAACGAATTCTCACATTAAGACTAGTTTTGCAAGGAAAAAAATGGGCATTTCACACGCTTTGGTATTAAAAACTGAGACTTGGCCAGCAAACAGCAGAAAGCCAGTGGCTGCCACCTTCTGAACTGGGTTTGATCAGTGATTAAAACACAGCAGTTACCTGAGAAACAGGGCTTCTCTAATGACTCTAAATAAGCTTTCCAGGTAATATAACCTGCAGTAAAAAGCAGCCAAGACTTTTAACTTTCATGATGCAGAAAGATTGGAAAGCAACGAAGTAAAATGGAGGGAGTGGGTAAACCATCAGAGCAATAAACAGGGACAGGAGCTGGGGAGAGCTTGGAAAACCTCACGGTGTAAGAGCTTCTTCTGATGCATTGTCACCTGTGGCCAAACCTGACTGCTAGTTGTGCTTCTGCAGCACCTGGCCAAAAAAGCTCGTTTAAGATGTTCTAATGCTGCCCTGTGACTCATTTCCTTTTCAAAAAAATTAAAGTAAATATGGTGAAACCTGTGCCATGAACTAACTCATGTGTTATCTCTATTCAAAGTTACTTGCTGTGTCGTACTTGTGATAAACAGCACAGGCAAACACGAACCACTGCCCCATTTTTCCACCTCTCAGAAACCCTTTGCAACACATCCAAGTGCTTTTGTTTCAAAGAGTGCTCCTCTCAAGTTTTTTTCCAATCAAGTGGTTTCTAAAGGAAAAAAATGCTCTGAGCTTCAGTCTGAAAAGACATGCTACCCCAGAAAGTAACACATCTAACTAAAAAGTCTGATTAAAGAAGAAGAAACATGAGTGTGCCCTCATTTCAGAGGGCCTCCAGCTGACTGAGGAGGAAGAGGGCTGAGCAAGAAATGCTTCAAAAAAGAAACCTTCATTTTACTCTAAATTTTTACCATCTCTTCTACTAAGAGCTTTATCAAATGTGAAGTCTGGTTGGTGCTAGCAGCTCCAAAACACTCTGCACTACTGTGTACATTTTAAAAGGAAGAAAGAAACAGCAGCCCCTGACTTCCACATAGGGATCAGCCACGCAGGACATCGGGGCGTGCCCCAGGTTCGCAGTTACCATTTACTTTTGTTCTTCTTGCTCATTTCAAACTGACAAATCCAACCAATCTCTGTGCTCGGTACTGCATGCAAGCTCCTGTTTGCAGCCAAGGCAGATTAGCCACTTTGCTGGTGAAATACCACGCAACACATGCTGCCTTGTGCCTGTCACCCAGCAGCCTCGTGGGAATGCAATCTGAGCCTGGAGGAGCAATGGAGCGGCAAAAGAAGAGGTTTAAAAAGATAGGAAGAGAAACAGCTTAGAAAGAACAACAATTCCTTCATTTCCAGCTTCTGTTATTAACACTCCTGCCTTTACACCTATGGTTATTAGGAGGAGAGCCTGTGGTTTGTCAGACTGACTTTTTTTTACCAATTTACCTGAGCAAGAACTGGAGGGAAAACTATTCTGATAGCTGAAAAACTATTAAAATTTCATCTAGCTTAAAATAGTCTGGTTTTCTATATAACACTTGCTATGTCTGCCGTGCCTCTAATTTCTTTCTAGTTTATGTTAATTTAGTGATATGGTTAATTTGAGCACCAAAGACAATACTGTTTTGAGCCCTCAGCTTTACAAAGGTTGGCAAGCAGTAATGCAACAGAGCAGTGGAGCAAATTAATTTGAGAACACAAGTGGCCATTTATCACAAATATTTTGCTTTTGAACACAAACCTAAGGCAACCACTCTGCCAGGTATGGATTCTCAAACTCTTACAACACTGTGCAAGCCTGACTCACAGCCCAGGGTAAAAGACTTGCAGCTGTGACAAGATTCTCCTGCCCAAATATATAACCCCACACTCCCTTCAGCCCTGGCAATCCCTGTCAGTCTGGCAGAGGATGCTGGTCAGACAGAAATGCACAGTTAGATTTACAATCCAGGCAGATTTTACAAGTTGAGTCAAATTGTTCTCCGCAAAGTGGAAATAAACCCTGCATAATCTACACCTCTCCACACCTTCCCTTCAAAATGACATATTGTCATCTCCTCTATAGGCAGGCAGGGAGGCTTTCATAGCTTGCTACCCAATTACAGGAGGAATTCTGCCCTCCCCCTCCAGCCTGTAAAATGGGTTCTTTATGTAAATCACTCAGAAAAAATTAATACACCATTCATCCATCAGTAAAGCTTCCTTTCCCATCTCTGCCCTGCGGTGTGAGCACAGGCTAAGGAAGTGTATACAAGAAACTTCATGGAAGTAACATGGAATCCAGCAGCATGGCTTGATGGTTTCTGATCCCTGCAAGATCCCATCCCACAGGCATTAGAAGCTAATCTGGCATCACTGTACAATATCAATATACCAACAGTCGAAAGTAATAATTAATGGTCGCAAATGCAAACTCCCTTTTTAGAAGTTTTTCAGCAGCGAAGTAGGTCAAAAAACATTCTTCAAAGCACAGATTAAAATTGTGTCCTAGCGTGCAGGGAGCAAAGCACAAGCATATACATCCTGTGTTAGTGTTCCTGCATACAAACCATTTACTGAAGCCACAATCTGTTTTGACACAGAAGTGAAATTCTGGTCAAATAGCTATTAATTGCTCCTAGAAATGCAAAGAAATACAAGGTCCTTTGAAGATCAAATGCCCTTGGAGAGACTGCCTGCTCTTACAAAAGTGACCTTACAGCACAACTGTAACTGAGTCAACCCTACACGTTCTGTTAACAAACTACTGCTCTGGCAGCACTAGAGAAGTTACAACCAAATCACTCACTTTACTGAGTATTTTCAACCTTGCGTGCACACATACCTCGCTGCCTGCCAGCCAGCTACTGGCAACTGCAGCTCACCAACTCACATGAGCAAACTTTTTAAATTAGTTTTGATTTATGGCAAATAAGAGGCAATTGGTTATTCAGTGACCTGACAAACTTCATTCAAAAACATAACACAAAAAATAAACGTACTTTTTAGAAGTCTTATGTAAAATATACTCCAGGTCTGAACATTTCAAGGGTTCAGTCAGAGCTGCTTATCTCATTTCCTAGATGTTCCTCCTCTCTGTGGAGCAATTCCCATCATTTTCTCATCATCTCTTTTATTTTGCATCTGGGACCTCTTCTCAGTCTGCCCTCATAAAACAAAATACATTTAAATTTTTCCCAGCAGGACCATGAGGCAGTCATCCAAAAAAAGCCACCCAGTCATTTAGAAACGGAGTCTTAAATGGCTTTTGGTTCCATATTTTGAAGACAGATTCTTGCAGCACCTGCCCAAAGACTCTGGCACCGGCTACAAGAAACATAAACAAAACTTACCTATATCCCCCACAATCCGTACCCAGATGGGAAATTAAAGGTTTTTCCTATTAATCACTATAAGCTTTCACAGTTTTAACCCCCCCAAGAAACTTGGCAAGGCAGCGCTGCACCTCGGCTTTTGTGCTGCCTTCCTCCTCCTCCTCCTCCTCCTCGCCCAGCTGCGGCTCCTGGCCCCCGGTGGGACCCGAGCAGCTGGACAGAGCAGCATGGAGCAGGGCTGACACTTCAACAGCAATCGCGAGGGTTAAAGAGAAAGCACGTCACCTTTTCTCTGCTGGCTCCGGTAGGTCCAGTTCTCATCATCCTCGTCTACCTGCTGCACGCACATGGAGGAGAGTTCCCCATCGCTGCGAAACAATCTCTTTGTCTGCCTTGACAAGGACGAGAAATTTATCCAGCTGACAGCACGCGAGAGGGAGCCTGGGTTTTGTTTGAGTTTGAAAGATCTGGAAACACACTCCTTTTTCATTTTCTTTCAAGCCAGCCACTGGCGTCGGTTCCAAAGAGACCTCTCTGAAATTGTTCCTGTCCCCTTTCTCAGCGCTTTTCGTGGGAGGCTAAACAAACTCAACCCGACTTCAGTCCAGGTTTCTTCTCGCTGCCTTTAAAGCAGCACCAGTATGGAGGTAGATGGCTGTGCCAGCGCAGCTCCCCTGAAGCTGTTTTGATACAGCACTTAGGGAGCTGCCAAAGAAAACAAAGGGGAGAAAAGCAGCAGAAAGTGGCACCTTGCAGCAGCTCAGCGGAGCATGTAAGGGCTGAGCAGAGGATAGCACTGAGGCAAGTGTTTTCCCCATTCTCCGCTCAACAGCAAAAACTGTGGCTCCACTCTTCTCCCTGGCATCGCTGCCCAGGAGCGTGCAGGCAATTCAGTCCTCTCTTCTGGCTCATCAAAAACAGCCCACGAGGAGGGAAGAGCAGGCAGAGATCACGCCCTGGCATAGCACAGCTCATGAGGGACAATAAACTACACTCCGCTTCTGCCGCCTCATTCTGGCTTCCCTGCTCTCCCTGAGAGAAAAGCCTGGTGAAGGAGCTCCAGGAAGGCTCTTCTAACAATAAAACCGACTGCGTGGCTATCGCTTAGGATTAGAGTGAAATATGATAGGCTCGCTCTCCTAAAAGCAAAACTCCTCCTTTCCTCAGCCAGCTCAGTGGCAGCACAAACTTCTGAACTCTGCGTGCAGAAATAGGAAAGGAAAGCACTTGTGCACCTCTGCGGACTTGGAGAAGGGGATAATAAAATCCTGGAGCTTTTCCACACCAAAAGCATCCCGAACAATGTGCTGAAAACAGTAGTGCGCCCGTAACTGGTGGTACATTTGGAAAGAAACTAAGTAGAAGTGCATAGACGTAAACAAAATCTGAGCAGCAATTTAGTGATCGGGCTCTCACTGGGACCACTACAGCTCATAGAACCGGTTTCACTTCCAGCTGTTACATTCTGCTGCCTTCTGTTTAAACTAGCAGCTACGAAAGCACTCCACAGTGTGAAAGTTTTAAAAAGCCAGGCACTACTGAAAGCTGCAGTGCTTGCCCTGCATGCCAATACCAGTGCTGCCACCAGAAGGGAATAAGCCTGCAAAATGGGGAGGCAAAGGGAGCATTTTAGAGCAGATAGGAGTTGGTTAGATCAAGGCACCGCAATACCCATGGGTTTTGCTGGAATTGGTCACCAAGATAAAAGCTGACAGAAAAATCCCCACAAGTTTCTATCTTGCAGCAAAAAAAAATAGACTTGAATGTGGGAGATAGCAAGTAAGATCAGCTCAGTGACTCCTCAAGGAGTTAGTGGTAGCGAGGAATCCGGGGGGGAGAAAAAGAACACAAAAACATACCCTCTATCTGAAGAACAAACATCAATGTCTTAATAGCCTAACGGCTGCAGATGATGTTATCGAAAGGATCGTAAGAAAACAAGGGTGCAGTGTTCCGGCTCCCAAGCTGCCAGTCCGATTTACACTATTGCAGAACACACCCCAACCCCTTGGCAGATGCTACCGCAGCCCTTTGGATTCTCCTGCACAGCCTCTTCAAAACCATTAAAAACAAAGGCTCTAGCTTTTTCTGAAACTTATGGCTCTCTGACTCATAATAAGAGGATAAGGTTTAACCCACTGACTGGGAGGCAAAAAGCTAAGTACTGTATCAGATTACCCTATGAATCAACCAGGCACACCAAAGTGACCTTTGGCTCCCACTAACACAGCACAATGGGTTGGCCAACTGTCTTCTGTAAATAATTTAATAGGCTGCATTTAAATTGACCTCACTCCAACGAGGTAATGCATATGTACAAACACAGGTCTCCCACCAGTTCCCAAAGTCAGTGGTGCAGTAGTGGGGTTGTGGAAGGAGGGAGCTGCAGGCTGAGTGTGCGCTAAGTGAGTGGGAGTGGGAGGTAACGCACTGCTAACGCTCGCTTTTCTCACCGCGTCATCAAGTCCTGCTAGTTCGGGGGGTTTTTGCCTTTGTTAACAGACACCACTCCCTATCCCTGATGAGACAAGAGACCGGTGTAAGGTTGGGAGGTTTCTTTAGATTTTTCTTCCTTTTGTTTACAAGAAGACTTGAGAATGTGGAGTGAGATACCCCTAGAGACTCAAGCACTGAAATATCCATTTTGGAGCAGCCCGTGTACAAATAGGCAGGATTTAATACAAAAATCAAAAAATCAAAGACCACACTTAAAGTCCACTTAGATCTTTTGATAAAGAGCAAACATTTGGAATTTCCAGTACTGAAAAGTACAGAGAACTGTAAACTACCATAGCTATTACTGGCTAAATTATACAGAGGCAGATGTAAGAAAACCCTAGTAGGAACTGCAGAATCACAGTCACCTCCTCTCCACTGTACTACTCAGAAACGGAAGATCAGAGGAACCAACAAGAAGGAAACCCTTTCAGGTTAACCCAAAATTCCAGGGTAAATCCCAGAGGCGTGCCCACAGTCTAGGCAGCAATTTAATTTCAGGAATTTTCCTGACCTGTCTGTACCTCTGCCTTTTTAACACGGTGCTGAGTCACAGCTTGGTGATGCAAGGGCAAAAGCACCGTGACTGACCATAACATTTCCCTTGTTACTGTAAACAATCATGCAATGCTTTGCTCAGAGTTTGGTATCATTCGATTTCATTGCAGGAAAAGATCCATCGCTATACACTTCAACACTGTCACTACCACAGAATGCTTCTTATTTCTAGGTGACAAGCTTAATATCAGCTATACATGTGGATCAAAAATAAATTTCCCAAGATCAAGAGAAAACAGCAATTACCATTTGAAAAACAGTATATGTTGAGTAACTGTTGCAAGTTAAGCCATTCTTTAATCCCAATCCCTGGCCGAATACAAGGCCACGGAGTTGGAAATTTGAGCATCTGAAACACTGTAGAGGCTTAAATTTAACTATGTAAAACACTCTACAAAGCCGTGTAAAAGAAATAGGGTACACTTCTAATACGCTAAGCTGATTTTCCAACCTATTTTATCCCTTATGAAGACATCATACAAGTATATAGGATTCATATTTTCCAGGTTATGTATGTAAAGATTAAGGCATTATTTTTGCTACATTTTTAAATACAAATCCATCTCTTTAAAAAACAAAGGAATCACAGAAGAAGAAACACAGGGCTTGAAGTAGAAAGCTAAACTGGTTCCTTCCCCTGCCCTTTTTGTTGATTTTTAGAGGTGAACAAGACCAAGTAAGCATGGTCTCACATACCATCAGGATTTTTACCATATATCACAACCTGATTGTCTAAGAATTCTCTAAAAGTTGTTAAGCAAATCCATGTACATGGTTCAGTCCATGTGTTGTCCTAAAGCCAGAAAAAAAAAAGTTTCACAGAAAAGGTTTTAGGTCAGTGTAAAAAATAAAAGCAGAAAGACAAAAACCCCAAAAGGCCACAGACATGCTCCGTTTTTGGCTTTTGGCACAATCCACGTGTGAATTTAACTCCAGCATTTCCTAGTCTATTATTTCTCATGACTCAACGAGACAAGTAACGTGGATGATTCACAATTACAGCTTGCTGGGATAGCTCATGCTCCAACAGCTGAGAAGACACCTCTCAGACTTCCTGGGTGTTTTCCTTCAGGTGGTAACAACTCATCATCAGCCAGTCATAAAGCCATTTGGATTAAGCACCGGCCAGAGCCCATTGAAAACGCCTTCCCTGCAAGTCCCATCCGTCCCAAAGCTCTTGCTGCAGCCAGTGAAAGGAGAGGGGTGCTCCAGCAGCCCTGAGAACCCCTCCATCCCAGAAACTGCCCCAACACCAGATCTGCTACATATGGTCACTTCCCCAGCGCACTCATCATCTCCAGGCAGGTGTGGGAATTTCAGTCAATTTGAATCCCTGTCAACCTGACCTTTTACAGGTACCCTACAAAATGCTCACATAGCTTACATTACCACAAGGTAATCCATATTCCTGCGCCATTATTTACAGCAAAGCAGCCACGGAGAACATTTTGGTATAAGAGGGCCTCAAACTTCCAGTTAAGGTTGTGTCTCTTTTTATGTGCAGGGCACATAGGCGAGAAACTCTTTCCCTCCCAGTGTGAATGGACCTGCGAGGGGAAAAAAATAGCAAAGAAATAAAGGAACTAAAATGAAGTTACTTGCCCAAGATCACAGAAAGGATAAGCAGCAAAGCTAAGAAAAGAAAGTAGGTCTCCTGGCTACCAGCCTTGCGACCTACTTAAGTAGGCCCTGTCTCACACAAAAGCAATGCCTATTAATTGTTTCTATCACAACCCTTACAGAGCCTTTGAATGCCCTAATTACAAAGAAAAACTTCCTTTCTGTTTTGTACCCTTCTGGTTGTGGTTTTGGGTTTGTTTTTTTTTTTTCAAAAAATTTAAAAATACACCATACCACAACTAAAGGAGGAGGGAGTTTTACACTGTAGGACCGCTTCCAAGCAACTCATCCATATTTCCAACTTTATTAGGTCCACAAGGGAAAAAAAAAAATCAGTCTGCACACAACTATTTTATCCTGCAGAGGAAAAACCAGCTTTTGGACAGATCTGTATGATGCACCTGCCACCAGCCTTTCTTCCTCCTTTCAGCATCTGTGTCCCAGAAGGATTCACTGCATCAGGGCAATGTTTTCTCTGATTCAACAGCTGCAATTGCTTTGATAGGGAAATTCTGTTAAAACAGGGGTACAGTTTCTATAAAATGCTAGGCTAACCTGGAGCTGGTTCTCCCCTCAACAGCAGCTGTATGTAGGGATAACGACGGCTCTTACTGAGACAGAGAAATCAAGCAAGGAACATGAACAGTACAAGCTGGTTGTTAGCCAAAAAGATATTTTAAGAGGAGCAGAATCAATGCCAGAATTGCCCAGAAAAAAAAAAATACTGTTTTTCTCTAAAATACTTAGATGCCAAAAGAGCAGGCAAGCTAGGGGCCCAGAGACACCCACCTGCTTCAACCACATACAAATGCATTCACAAGCTTTTGGCTTTCTTCATCAGTGTAATTCCAGAACTGATGCAAACCCCAAATTTCATAGAAAATGTGCTAGCAAAAGTGCAAGGAGTAGGGCAACTGCTGATGGCAGGAGTAGTTTCAAGTACTGAGCTTTGCTAGGCAAGAGTGCGATCAGTACCCTCAGGACATTTAAAAGACCTGTAGGAGTGATACCTGGGGACGTGGTTCGCGGGGGGGACGTGGCAGTACTGGGCTAACAGCTGAACTCAATGTTCTTAGAGCTCCCCTCCCACTTAAATGATTCTATGATATGCTGAGGGATACAGGAGGAAAGGGCTTGAACTGCTTGAAGTTTCAGCCTTGCCTACACACGGACAAGCTTTTCCTTCGTGACGTTTGATGCTGTCGTACCACGTAAGGGGACGAGTGTCAGGGCTTTGGTGACTTCGGGCAATGTGCACGTATTTGGGTACTTCTCGGGCAGCCCTCCCGAGCAGCAGCGCCGCCCCGGGCAGGGAGCGGGCGGAGTGCCGGCAGGTGGCAGCAGGGATCCGGGCGGGAGCCCGCCGGGATGCGCGCTCCCGCCGCCCGAGGCTCCGCAGCAGCGGCACGCTTACGGTGACACACGGTAGCGACTTATCTTCCAGCAGCTGGCCCGTAGTCAGCTGTTATTATCGCTGCTTGAAACGTAGTTAACAGTTTTAGTGCTTTTTTACTCGGGCATGACAACTCTAAGACAGCTCGGCTAAAAGCTCCCCTCTAACTGTAGTTAGTCGCCGCCTCGATTGCTACGCACATTCTCCTAGGTTGTGGGGCTCTTGCTTTCATAACACAAAAAATGTTTTTAAAAATCCCCTAACCATAGGGTCACCCTCTTTCCAAAGCTGAGGCTTGGCCAGGGATGTACTCTGCTCACAACTGTTAGCCAACACATCCCAAGTGCCGACACACTGGGAAGATTAACTAAGTATGGAATTTTTGCGGACAGAGTAAGTTTTCTGTCCGAAGAGAAGATGGCGGGTTTTTGTCCCCCAGGCACTCATCTGTTCGCTGAATCACCCGAAGTTATCAACAGCAGCTCTGATCAACACGGGAAGTCGCAGTCTGGGAGAGAAACTGGAGAGGTCCTCCAGCAGCATTCAGCACCTCAGCACTCCCCTGCCACACTGCACTGACCCTTACTCCAGCAGCACGCTCCCGCTCCAAGCCGCCGGCACAGCCCGCACGAGGGATGCTCCGAATGAAACCACCCCGTGTCTCAAGGGCAGCTCCAACCGCCCAGAAAAGCTGTGTGCTGCTTTTGTTGCATCCTGCATCCACAGGTACTCATTTTGCTCTGGAACACTGCAATGAACACGAGTTCATAAATTCAACTGGCACTGCTTTAATCTAAATTGTAAGATCAATTTACTCTCCGATTACTTTACTTAGCATATGCTGTGTTCATACTAAGAAGGGGCTTAAAAACTTTTAATACCTGACTGTACAAAAACTTTGCAACGCACCAGTTCCATTAGAAATTTAGAAATAGGAGACTTTGGTGAAGCACAAGAAACTTCTACTGAATCACCCAAGTTTCCTGTGGAAATGCTGACGGCTGTGTTGAAAGTAACTGGAAGCAAGTTAAAAACAAGCTGTATAAAAATTAGTAATTGAAGATCATTCTGCCAGCAGGGAAGTACCCTAAGACAACTAAATAAATGTCTCTTTCCCACTTCTCTGATTAAGAGCATACCAGGGAAACTGCAGAAGGGATAAGGCTGTTTGCTTTGAGGTGGAAGCCCTCTGCTGGTTAACATAAACTAATTAGAGTACTAATCTAAATGTTTTTGTAGATAAGAGAACCACAAAGAACAAGAAAGGAGACAGTAGCTAAAGAAGAAGCAGAGAACGATCAGCATCTCAGAAATCCTGATTCATCTTTACTTTTTTCCTGTTCACATTTACATACCCTTTGAATTACAAAATATTCAATTTGATAAATCTTACAAGGTATTTGCAATAAGAAATTGCTAGAAAGGAACTTTAGAACGCTGTGAGACACTTGGGCAGACCTGACCATTCAAACACTGAAAACACAGTTCATAGGACAATTATAAACAGGTCTCACTGTTTGATATATAAACCACAGGAAACTATTTCTTCCTACAGATACAAATGCTGTTTGTGCACATCTTTCTGTCTTAAGTCCTAAGTATTTTAAAAACACATTTCAAAATTATTTCACAGCCAAACTAGCAAAATTATTTACCTTACTGAAAC
This sequence comes from Donacobius atricapilla, assembly GCA_013397315.1. NCBI lineage: Eukaryota > Metazoa > Chordata > Aves > Passeriformes > Mimidae > Donacobius > Donacobius atricapilla. Next base: position 675,183 of record WBMY01010094.1, on the reverse strand, counting down.
TGTATGTAAGTTTCTTCTAGGAACCAGTCTAAGCATGTGCTGTTTTTGTAAACCATTCATAACTATGGAACTTCAGAAGACAGACAGGTGTAGGACTGCAGCAGTGTTTTTCCAGTTTATTGCTATGTTTACATGTCGGCTAAGCCTGGCACATGGTAAGTATAGAGGAGTGTGTTGCAACTCTGGACAAAATTTGTAAATGAAGCTCAGCCCCACCACGCCTGGAAGAATGCTGCAATCTCCTCTCAACAACAGGCCCTAGGTTAAAAGAAACTCATTTCTAAGTGGAGGGTGAGCACACCTCTGACACACAGAGGGTGGGAAGGAAAACACTGGATTTGTCTTAGTTACTGTCCTACATAGTTATATTTAATCCCAATTAAAATAGCTCTGTTAAAAGCTTGATGAAAACACAAGAGAAAAAGAAACTTCTAATGTAATGAACATATGGCCTATGTATGTGCTCTCTCTGTATGTAGTGCCTGTGCATGTGCTCACTCCATATGTACACATCCACATTTTCAGCAGGAGCACCATGACCAACAAGAAAAATTTTCTCCCTCCCTGCAATTTTTCCTTCTGCTATGTACAGGTCTGAAATGAACCTTGATTTTTTTTTCCAGTCTGAAACGTTTTAATATTGTCCCCTACCAACAGAAGTTTCTAGGCAGAAAAAAACCTGAGAATACAAAAGAATAATGTGCAGCATCAATCCTTCAGAGCCTCTGGTCCCCCCTAAATAAAACATTTGAGACACAGGAAATGTTCACATTCATCAGCTGTGAAAATAAGGTGAGAACAAGAGGTAAAATTAAAGTCCAAGTTATCCTCAGTAGAAGAGAAGACAGGATAAATAAGGACATTCACACTAGCAGCAGGAATAATCAGATGCTACCTCTCAACCACTGGCATGTGAAATAATCACCCTCAACAAAACAGTTGCTTAGTCACAGTTAAAAACCCAAGAGTATCAATTCTTAAATCACAGCATAAAGAAACGAAATCAAGGCTTTGCAATCTTCTATAATTTGCACCACATCATCTTGTTTATGTATCTAAAGAAAGCTCATCTTCTGGCACTCACTGAAATACAGGGTGGGAGGGGTAGAAAGTGAAAGAAATCACATACTATTGAAATTACAGGTGTAAAAAATGTTTGTTCATCAGATACTAATCTGCTGAGAGCCCAGTGGATGTCTCCCACAATAGTAACACCCCAAACCCACTTCTCCCAAGCAGGAGAGTTTAGAAAGCAGACTCACTGCCTTCTCACAGCCAATTGCCAACCACTAACCACTATTTCAGGTGGTTTCATCAGGGCAAAAGATTCACACCTTGATAGTCATTGTTAAATGAAGTCATTCAGACATTTCCTTATTAACCAGGGGACTAAATTACAGGCTTAGTCTTCACCGACCGCTTTTGCCTGTCCACAGGACAATCTGCTTGGATTACCCTGCCAGCCTGAAAGCAACCCTAAGGTACTCATCACCCTGGTTCTTCAATGCCTTCCTTTTCAGATGCTTGGAAACCAAGTGTCAGTCCTTCAACGTGACTTCTCCTGTGGCCAATGCTAAAATACTGCTCCAATCTACACCATTGCTTTTTTCTTCTTTTGACATAACTGGCAGCCCACATGCTAAATCCAGTATTTCATGAAGTCTTTTACCTCTGCTTGTCAGAAACAATGAACATGGCTAGAGGTGGATACCCAGGCTTCCACACTTACACAAAAGGAAGTGGAACATTAGGAGAACATGCCCAGGTCCCAGGGCAGCACAGCACCAGAGCAATAATATGTCTTTATATCCTTCAGAAGGTGATTGGTGAGAAAAGAAAGGACCCAAAATGGAGGTCCCTTTCTTACTGTATTTGCTGTGTAAGTAAAGGCCACTAGACATAACAGGATATGTCAAATTAACTTAAATGAAACACCTCCCCCAAAAGAAAATATTCAGCTCTATACTGTAAAAGATAGATTTTTATTGTAATGAAATCAAAATGAAGATTTAACTGCCGTGTTTTTCATGTAATTCTGCCTGTAAAGTCAAGCCACCTTCCTCAACAAGAACACTACTAACTAAATGCAAATAGCAAACAAATAACATTGACAAGTAAGAGATACTTATTATTTCATTTGCGGTTGACATTCCTTATTTACAGGCATCTGGCAAATTGCCTGTAGTAGAAACAGATGCCACACAGATATTCCTAAAAGAAGCAAGCATACAGACACATGGGATTAGATACAAAATAAATTTATGCAGAAACACTTATCTAATCATGTGCTCTACCATCGCATACCACATTCTTGTTGTGCAACCAAGTTTATTCACCCAGGGGAATCCATCAAAAATGAGAATGCTTCATATATATTTGTTCATCAAATAAAAATAACAATGGTTTCTAGATGGGAACTACCACCTTCTTTTGATTCACATGCCTCCCATGTTACACCTGTTCTAAACTCATCAAGTTGACAAGATTATCAGGATTGCTTAGAGAGCCAATATTTCTCTGAAGTACTTTTTTCCCCCGACATAGTGAAGTGGAAAATATGCTGGCTCTCTTAGCCAGCTTTGGCACAGAGATAATGCCATGCTCTGTGGTTAACTGCTAGCTCTTCTTCCTCCAAGGCACTGTGAGTCATCTCTGCTTTCCACACTGGTATCTTCCAAACAATTCTGGGTAAAACTCTGCTAGTTCATTCTCACCAAAGACATTGTATGAGAGCACAATTACACAGAAGGGATCACATATTAAACAAGGGTTTTTTTAAGCATTCCATTGAATAATGTGCAAAGCAAATATTGCAGTAACTATTAATCAAGTCTAAAAATAAATTAAAACTAGCTTCATGAAAGATGCCTGGCCATTTGCTGGCATTTAAGGCTTTCCCTTCAAGCACAAGCACAGTCACAGCAGGATTTGCTACTCTCATCCAATGGCACCTTTTCCCAAGCTCAGACAAACAGATGTGAGGAGACGCTTTCAATCCCTACTTGCAGACAGTATTGTTTTTTCATTATGACAAAGCACTGCTGAGCTTGGCAGTAGAAACCACCCACTTTCAGGAACTCCCAGTGTAGTTAATATTCCTCTGGTTAACAAAAGATGCTTTGGTCTGAGGCTGTTTCTACAGGCTGTTGTTACAGCATTGCACCCAATTGACCTTAATTTATGAAGGGCTGTTCTGATTACAGGATCCTGTTGCAAAATGCAACAGATTGACAGCTCTAAACATCATTTAGGAGGGAAATGAATAAATAAATAATATCACATACTGGCTAAAATATTTGGTACCTGCCAGCATCTTTCAGCAATGCTTAAAAGACATCTTAAAATCCAGTTTGAATGCCAACTTAGTATCCTACGTGGTTTGTCTTGGAAAAAAAAGAAGTGTGCCACTTTTTATATACTTAATAAAAACATTAAATGACTATGCAGTTTCTTTATGGCTCCTAAAATCTGGGGGCTTTAGGGGTCACTGTGAGCATCTCAAAAAAAACCCCCAACCCCTTACAATATGCACCAGGAGAGTGCTTGCAGCCCACCCTCCTGGGTAGTCAATGGGATCTGCCCCGAGGTGAGGGCAGTATGAAGCACCTCTCCTCTTGCTCTCAAGTAAAACCAGGGGAGCAAGCTCCTATCCTTCCCAGCCCTCTGGGTGCACCTCAGCTGGGCTCATCCCGCGCAAGCACCGCTGCTTCAGGCACTGCCCCGCTCCCCGTGACACTGCAACCCCGGCCTCCCAGAAATGCTGCGATTTCATCTAAATCCCTGCAGCGAGCCAACTCATGGCCCCCAACCAGCTGTGTCAGCACAACCAGGACGCTGTAACCTGATGGAGAAGGGTGGACACGAGCGCTGAAAGAACAGGAACTCCTTCTAGAGCAGGGTGCGGCGGGTTAAGCTGCTGTACCCCCAAGGCTACAAATGTCCCAGAGCTCTGCAAACTCTCCAGTTCTCTGGTGAACAAATTCAGGGTATTGATAAGGAAAAGAAAGTCCAAGCATAATACTTCCCCTGGATTTCTATTCAAAGAAAAAACAAAAACAAAAACAAAACAAACAACCACTTTGATTTTCAAACAGAACTCTTCTTTTGGGGGAAAATATGTTTGGAGTGGCATTTCTTGAGTGTGGGGTGTTTTTTAAAAAACGCTTTATTTCCACTGTGTGTGGGAAAATGATGCCTGAAGTCTTTGGCAGTTTTCAACACAGGAAAAAAAAAATCTCCATAGGGGTGAGGTCAGGGTTGAGCAAAGAGAGCACTCAAAACATTAATGTGAATTCTATCACCAAAATAGACTCGAAACGCTTCGTAAAAATGTGTGGAAAATTCATTGAGATGGCAGAGAAGGTATATGGCATCCAGGATCTCCAGAATGTCATTACTGGATGCAGACTTCCTCTTTTTTAGGTTCGGCAATCAGTTTTGCTATGTTGGAAGTTCCCTCCTATTCTAAGAATTATATCCAAAAGCATCTCAGCAACCAGCCAAAACAGAGATCAAGAGAGGGAAACATGATTTTGTTCTCCGTAGTTCAGGGAAGGATGAAGCCAAGGTAAATAATTTGAGAGCTGTCTTCCGAAGTAAACTTTTCTTTTGGTTCATGAGTTATTTCTACATTGTCAGCCAACTATAAACATTACAATTTGTTAGCCTGTTGAAATTAAGTGGAAGTATATTTCCACTTTAATTCCAGAGAAACTTGTTTCCCTTACAATTTTTTTTTAACTCCAGGCCTCCTTGACAATGCTGTTGCCTGCTACTTGGCTTTCAACACTTCGTTTGATTTTTTTATGGAGACCTTCAGCTTCAGACCTACTGTAGAAAGCCAGTATGAGACGGGGGAGAAATGCATTTCTGTGCTAGACTGGTAAGCACAGAGAGAAAAAAACAAGAGTACAAGTCATTCATGTGAGTAAGGGTAGGACAGGCATCCCTGGCATTCCAGCCCTGATGGAAAAGAGATGTCACTGCCTTGCAGCTGAGGTGTGCGCACACAGGCTCACTCCTCAACCAAAGCACAGAACATGCACATGCCCCTTCTCAGAAACGCAGCTCAAGATGCATCCTAAAATACCCTCCCTGCCTTCAGCGGCAGGTCCACTGGGCAGACACTCATCCTTTAGGCACTACCAGCTAGTTGTAAGCTTAGAGAGGGCTGTTGCTTTTGCATGTCTTTGCTAGAGGTTCATCTGCAGTTGTCCTACAGGTTCTGCCTGTAAAACTAGGTCTGCTGTCTCCTTGCAGGGAGGCTGCCCCCCTCCTACCTTCCCTTCTCATCCCACAGCTTCTCATAATGACTGCTTTCTTCTGCAGTTACGGACACTGTTAGTCAGAGCCACAAACCGACACATGAGAAAGTATCTTTAACTTCATCAAACATTCCCTCCAATATCACTCCCTCGCCTTACGCAGCTTCCCAGGGTAGCACAAGTGGGAAACTAAGCCAAGGAAGGCAAGATAGCACAGAGCAACCACAGAACGGCTCTGCATGCAGGGTGTGGGGGAAGCAGCATCCATGTGCACCATTCCCTCAACGCCTTCCACAGCGCTGCCAATTTCTGCAAAATTCAGGGTGAATCATATTTGTGCTGCTTCTTCCCACATCCCAGTTCTCGGGAGTCACGTATCTGGGCAAGAGTCATGTCTTTTATCTTCAAAGGAAAGTGAAAATTTCTAAATTTAATTTGAGGGATGCAGAAATTGACACAACCTAAACATCACAAAAGTTCAAATCACAAGAGGTATTTAAAATGCTTTTTGTTTCCACATTTCACAATTTTCGGGGGGTAAGCTCGAGATCCTGAGTGCTTTGCTTAAGCCCACTTCTACAGGTGGGAAAATCTTAGCCAGATTCTCTGCAATGGAAGGAGTTAGACTGTAGGAATGCAGCTAGAGCAGGATAAGGGATGCTTTTCTGGGGAGGGTCCTGAATGCTTGCATACAATAATTTTAATTCCTGTTGAGGTAATGCCCCATCAGGGTGGAAGAAAGAAAAAATAGAAGCTTTTCATTATTGGATAATTGGATGCACACCCTTAGTAGTGAAAGTAGTTTGTTAAGTAGTTAACTCATCTCCAAGCAGTGAGAACAAGCGCACTAACAAAAATACTGCAAGATCCCGAGGGTTAGAAGAGAAGCAAGAACTGAAGCAGCAGCTGTATGAGAGTAAGAAATCTTTCCAGATGGCTGTAAAGGTTTTCACCAGTACAAACCAATAACACACACTCTTCCCAAAAAAACACAGCCAAAAATTAGCACAAGTGGTTAAAATTATTTCTCTCAATAATTAATGAAACTTACAATCTTATCCTACAATGTTTATCTTACTCAGAGAGAAAATCTGATCCCAATTTTTAAAAGTTTCATCACTGAGTACACTCAGATTTTATTCAGACTTTAAAAAAACCACCAAACTTTAAAAAGCTCTCATTCTGAAAAGAGCAATTCCACAGTCATTTGTTTTTTTTTTTTTTTAAGCACAAAGTAAACAATATCTGAGATGACCAGAGTGGGACTGTCACTAGCAGGTCTACCTCCCTCCCTTTTTTTACCAGCTCAGTAAATTCTCTTTCTCAATCACACTAAACTGGGTGTGTATAAAGATGAACAGGCAGCTCTGGATAGATGCCTCCACCTAGCTATCAATTACTGTCACAAGATTTGTATTTAATCTATTTTCTGCCTCTCCCATTTCATTTTTCCTGCATCAGCAATGAATTTAGGACAAAAACACAAGACTAAAAACTCAATCACTGACACCTACTCAAGCCAATTCACCAATAAACTAGCTTACCAATAGTTATATTGCATGTTGTGAAAGATTAAACTGTAAGGTCCTACTGAAAAAAATCCTATTTATATTGCCTTATTTTCTTTTAAGAGACAGGTTACTCAGGTTACTGAGTTCATAGATCAATTTCTGAAAAAAAAGATACTTTGTTCACAGAAAAAAAGCGCAAGAAGCAACTAAATTCAACATTTAACACTTTGTATCCAAAAATGAAACATGCCTACAAATTTATTCAAGTGACCTTTGTTTGCTACATACCGACATTTTCTTTTGGCCTTTCTTAGAGAAAATTAAGCCAATATATTGAGGGGTGAGAAAGAAGCAGCATTAATGACTGACTATATAAATCAGGGTATACTGAAAAGATTTTAACTGACATTTAATAAATTAAGCCATTAATTGATAGGTTTGCCTTGAAAACAAGAGGTATAGCCCAGGTAACTTTTCTGTTGTGATCAAATGAACAGACAGCTGGCAAGAGATAGATAGTGCAGAAGAGTCAGTTACTCAAAACAAATCATAACACCTTTAAAACAAAATAATGCTTTGGAACTAGAACTCAGCAATAATTTAGAACATTTACTTAAAAAAAACCACCAAAAAACACATGCTTATGCCATGCAATGAGGACAATGGTGAGAGTGCTAGACAACATAGGAGTCTGCTAACAACGATTTGAAAGAAGAAAAGAGAGCAGCAGAATGAGAGCTGCTGTTTCCATCAGAAGGATGAAGATGATCCCCTGCCCACAGGAAAGATCACACAATTTGGGGACAGAAAAGCATTTTCCTCACCCATGTAAGGCATCTGACCTAAAGCTTTATTGCCTTCAAAGATTTTACAAGTGTGGGACATTTGAACATGGGTTGGTTTTATTTTGTGATTTTTTTTCCCCCTGTTTTGGGTAGCGTTTTTGTTTGTTTTGTTGTTGGTGAGAGGTTTTTGAGAACTCAGCACAGCCTTCATATGACATAAAATGAAAAACTTCTTCCAATTTATTTGTCCCTTTCAGTGCTCTGAAACACAAATCATGGCTTAAGAAACACCAGCTATGCTCCACTGTCAATCTGATGGTCCACAGCTGAAGCAGTCTGCTACCATCTCCACTGTATCTATAATACTACTTAATTTCCTCTTCTCAATTTATGGCATTTTTGAATCATCAACACAAAAGACCAAAATAGGGTCCTAGTCTTGGGAATTGGAAATTCTCAGGAAACGTGGGGATATTATTAAGGAACAGGAACTTTGGCAAACAAGAGAAAAGACATACAAGAAAAATAAACTCCATTTAGTAGGATTATATGGTCAAACTGAAAAATGATTTTTTGATCTGATGTATAGCTTGCTGGCCCTTTGTTAAAGCAGACTCACATATGTTGAATGTCTATTTAAAAGCAGAATACTTCACTAAAATATACTGAAGCTAAAAAAAATATTTGTAACTGAGACCATAAAAGGGAAAAACCTATGGAATGTGTTATGTTCATCTAGGAAAGCTGTTCCCTAGCAATCAGCAGTTTCAGGCAGCCTATATCAAACCTGCTCTTGGACACAAGAGAGTCTAGTCTGAAATACAAGCAAAAACTAAGACAAACCATTAGAAAATTCTCCTGAGATTTTTTTTTTTCTTTTTTTTTCAGATACCAGTGGCAGGATATCCTGATGGCAAGAAACATCATGAGTTTAAAGCTGTGAATTTGTAGCAAGAGGATGGAATCAAAACACACTTTAAAAAAAGGAAAAAAAAGAAAGAAATAAATTTAATAAAAGGAAGACATCGACAAAGGTCTTCATCATAGTGAAAAATGTCTGGAAACAATTAGCAACTGAAAAAATGGAAGAGGAAGAGTAATAAAAATTAAAAACCTTAAAACATTAAGTAGTAAAGTATTCCATTTTTATGACTAAAACATCCTAAAAATTGCAGCCATGTAACTTAAAGTTCGATACATGCTTCCACAGAATTTAATGCAGTTCAAAATAAAACCAACCTCTTTAGTTACTGACATTCCGAGGCCATAAACCTACACAGCAAGCCATCAAAGCATAACATCTGTGCACTGTCCACACATGCAGCGCGTGCTTATGAAACAGAAAAGAATGATGTCATTTCAGCCTGGTTTTTATTATATTCCATTTCCTAAATTCTCAGCAGTATGGCCTCTCAGAAACAGCCCAGTGTTGCTTTGCCAGCACTCAGGGCACATTTACAGCGAAAGACACTTGCAGTGCCCCATGGTGCAAGGGCTCCCTGTCAAGTGCAGTGCCCCTCTAAGGGCCCAAGAGCTAAGGAAGATGCTGCACAGTTTAATTTACCTGCCACAGCTGCCAACAAGCCCTTGCCTGTAAATGAACCTGAAGCGATAGACATTTTGTCAGCATTCCCCCTGTGCCACCAGTGCAGCCAGCTCCCTGAACACAGCTGGCCTCCAGCAAAAGTGCTCAAGTCAACGCAAAGCAACACAAACACAATGCTAAAGTCAAGTCTCTCATAGAGATAAAATCCACTCTCCAGCGTCATTGCAACCAAAGCTGAAATTCTCAGACATCTACTGTCCCCGAGGCTGGCATGTCTTGAGCCCACTTTATGCAGCAAGGAGGGAAAAACATGCAAGAGAAAATATCAGAGGCCAAACACATCATCACTTTCCCGAGCCAACTGCACTCTGTTCATCAGCCTTTGTCCTTCAACGTGTCCCCCTCAGAAACTTCACGTGCACCAGCCTCCTCACCACTGGTTCAAAAATTCTCCCAAACAAGTGTTCATTTTATCACCTACCAGTTGTTTCTTGACATGAGCCATTCCCTCCATTCTCCCACCACTGTTCTGTGTCACCTGTTACTTCTCCTGAAGATGATCACTCATGTTATCAACATGTTTTCTACAGAGACCATAAGCAGGAGGATTACTGCAACCTGCAGAAGCGCTAGAAAGCATGGCTAGGCTAACACAGCACTGTGCTGCATGTTTCTTACCCTTTAGGAGAAGATAATGTAAATAAAATGAACAGATTTCTGGTACTAGGGCCTGGAATATTCCTAGAAAATGTCAACCAGACTGGCTGCTTTTCTTTAAATCTACCACGCTAAAGAGAAAGACAGTGCTATTGAGCAGAGCATATAGTTTTATAAACTTGGCAATTTGTTATTTGCTTTTACTGCTTTGAGAAGGACTAGCACATTTTAATGAGGGCTTTGTAAATGTGGACCCTCAGTAGTTCTGTGGAAGGATACAGAGTACATGTGTTTCTCTCAGACCAGTTCCAGGAGATGGTGGAAAAGAGCCATACCCCTTGATTCAAATGAAGTCACTCCTGTGTCTCTTCCAAAAATTACAATAGCACCATGTATAAAACTCATCAGTAACTGGAGAATCTTGGACTTCATTATTTAAACTTGGATTTGATGCAATATGAATTTTTTCAAAAACAACTTTTCACATAAAGGCATTAATATAAACTCAATCATATATTTGGGTGGTTTTTTTTTTACACATACCAACACTTTCTGGTAATACTCTTGGACTGTGTAATATTGGCCTTATACACTGCATGTAAAAATAGTCTCTCCTCTTACCAAATAATGGGCTTGAGAAACTCCAGGGATTTTAAATCTGGACAGACTGTAATAGAAACACAGGATCTGCTTGTGGACTCTGAATGGGAAGCAAGTACCTCTTCTAGGGCTGTGGAGGCCAGCCTCCCCATGGGATGGTCCACTTGGCTGCCCCTCCAGCCACAGTCACTGCAGGCACACTGCCCTCTTTCCACCCCTGTCATCTCTTCTGGCTCTTACCTGGACTGATATCAGTGTTACCAAGGCAGCAAGTGCACACAGTACCTGGACAAACTGCACAACAATTCTCTCAACCCACACATTCATCAATGTTGTACTAGTCCTGAAAGGAACACAAGATTTTAAAATTCCAAAACATGAATTTCCTGCTTTAAAACAGTCTTTGCATATAAGGTGACCTAAGCCAACTAAAATCCACAATCTAGTGCCTGAAAACATCCTGGCTGGAGAACTGAGAGAAGTATTTCATTTTGAGACCCTAAAGTAAACCCCAAAACTCAGGTTTACTCCAAACAAAAACATCAAGTGAAACAGTGACTAGCAACAGATAAGGAACTTAAAATTGAACAATTTTACTAATATAAATTCAACTGCTTTAACTGTAACTGAGAAAGAAAATACTATGGGCACCTTACCATTCCTATAATTGATGGTAAGTTCTTTAACATTTGTAATGGGTTAAAATTCAATAACTGGGCGGAAACACCAAAAAATGTAGTGGTTATCACATTCGCCTAATTTTTATTTTAGTGGAATAGGATTAAAAGAAAAGCAAAACAGGTTCAATTTAAAAATAGAAACAGTTAGATTTATTAACATACACTAAAGGTAAACAAACAAAAACCAACCACTAAACCCTCTCAAAAACAACCCCCCTCCTCCCTAGCAACAATCTACTTTTCCACGAAAACAATGCAAAGAGACAAAACATCAGAACTCTTAAGTCAGTAGCACTTAATAAAATAGTCTTTCATTCAGTCTTTTGAGAGAGACAAGTCCCTGCTGATTCTTCTGGTAACTTTCCACAAGAGACACAGTCTGTTTGTGGCTTCCAGCTCCCACTAACGCAGCCCGCCCGACACTGCATTTGTGAGCTTCCCAAATGCAGCCTTTCATATGGCCACATAAGGGCTGTGGACTTAAAACACGGGGTTTCACCTTTTAAAGATGCACAGCTTCACAATAAAGGACTTCTTATTCTTCACTGGTGACAAGGCTCCAAGACATCTCAATAGGATCACTGCATCAATTTCTACTTCAACATCCATTTCAGAAAAGTTCAAATATTATAGTTTCTAACTCAAATGTCCACTCAGTAAAAATCAGACACCCTTGCTTGAATCTGGAAAAGCACCTCCCCAGTTTTTTAATCCAGCAAATTAAAAGGAAGAATTATAGTCTGTTACCATGAATTAAGGAGATTTAAAGCCCCAAACTAAGGCAACTTGTCATCTTTCCCACTCAAAAAGTCATTCTTTCTTTACTGACTTTGATATCTTCATATAATTCCTTTGCATACCTCCGATTTAGCCTTTCTTCTCTCTTTGAGGAGGGGCAGAGTTTGAAAACAGTCTCAGTCGGTGTTAAGAAAGAGTTAATGTTCAGGAACTTGCCCGGGCATGCACACGCCACGTGGTCTCGGCCCTGAGCCGCGGCATCTCTGAAATCCTCAGATCCATAAGCTGCAGAAAAAGCTCAGAAACGGGAGCCCGGGTCTTCTCTCCTTTTCCACCCCTCGGTCTTATGGGGTGCGTTTTTAACTCAGCCTGGGCTCGGTGCTGCTCTCCGGGGACCGGGGGGCTGGAGGACGGGGGGGCCGGGGCCATCTCTCCCTCTCTGCGGCATCTGCCGAGCTCAGATGCCCAAGCCCGCCCGGCTCTCCGGAGGGCTGGCCCTGATCCTGGCCCCTTGGCCCGGCCACGGCTCCCAGGGACTCCCGGGGCCAGCCGGCCCCTGGGCCCGGGCCCCCTCCCGGCCCGGCCGCGATGTTACCTCATGGCTGGGTCTGTGGAAAAAAAGTGAATCTCCCAAGATTCCTGTATTTAAGTGGTGTCCCAAGGGGTGTACACTTTTTACCTGATTGGCCAGCTTAGCTGTCAGTTCCAAAACGGATCAACAATTGTTTTTTTTTTCTACCATTTATGCTAAACCAATACAACATTCTAAATTTTTATGAAAGCTATCAATAGACAGATGACTTCATTAAAGGCTTTTGATGTTCTATGAAACACATACATGCACACACACACCAAAAAAAAAAAAAAAATCCAGGTGCAATAATGGAGTGCGGTCAGTCAGCATCTTCTCTCTGCAGGAAATTGCTCCCATCAGACATCTGCTTTTATCTATTTATACATATACACAGATAGAGGAACTTCTCATTCCTTTTAAATACTGCAGACTGTTTAAATCTACCCAATAGTTGAAGTCCCAAATACAAAGCAGCTAATAAAAAGGTCATCCACAAAGAGATGCTGCTCCTGGAACATGTGAAATATTAAATCCCATTTTAAAAGGCATTCTTAGTTATAGTTCAATTTATAAATCTCCCCCATCTGGAATGAGGCAGTATGGGAACATTGACACTCATTTGATAGTACTGTAAATCTGAATTTTGACATCTTCCAGGTAGAGGTTCAGTTCACTAGTATTTCTTAAAAAGTGAGGAGTTGAGAGTCTGCCCTTTCTTATTATTTACTTTGTTAAAGTGGTTCGGTGATTTAGGTTGACTCAGCAGCATTCTCTGTTGTTATTTTCGCTTGGTTTAAAATGTATTGTGCACTCAAAATGACAAATACTTAGGTTAGAATCTTGGCACTTGGACTCTGACCTTTTAAATACACCAAAATAATTTGTAAAGTTTTTATCCATAAACCAAAATGTGACCTTTAGCTGTATAATTATAAATGCTGCACAATTCTAATAAAAACCTTCAGTTGTTCCTGCTGTAGTCCATTGTCCCCTTCTAAATATAGAATAATGCCAGGCCTAGACACTCAGGTCACCAGGTAAAGCTTTGCACAGCATAAATCTGTCACCACTTTGCTCAAAGCATCTCTTTAATCAAAATTCATTTACCTGTGACAGTGAAAAGTGGCCAATTTATACAGCACAGCCAGATAAATTTGAACCTGTTTGTCCTGTTTTCAAAGGAAGGTGATCACAGTGGAAACTCAGAGGAGTCAGCAGAAACTCTAGCAAGTTGTCCGCCTGCCAACTGACCTTTTTTTTGTTTGTTTACTTAATCTTCTTCAAAAATGCACGTTCATTGCAATCGTTACCATGCTCCAAAGAAATTTATGTAGCATCAGAAAACCTCATGTTTCTGTTTTACTGCTATGTAACAATTACAGTTATTAGATGTATGGGTAGCCGACTGGTACCACAAATAAAATCATGTATTTCCCATAATTATAAGGGGAAACATTAAGACTAATATTGTTCAATTTTTCCAATGAATATAGTTACCACTGAACTCTAATTTGACTCATCTATGTCAACATGACGAGATAATAACAAGTATACTTGTAAAAGGAGGGCATTTCATTTAGTGATGTCTAAGGCATAAATGCATTTGTAGTAAGCAAATACAGAGCAACTCTACATATTTATGTATTTCTTTCCTCTTTTTCTTGCTTCATACATGTTTTAAAAATTAATAAATCTACCATTTATCTACAACTAAATGAAGACATTTGCTTTAAAAACAACAGGAGATATTCACTTTTCTAAAGCAACTTACATTTTATGAGTGACACTGAGCTTTAACAAAATAATAAAGCTGTGTTCCATCAAGATCAGTTCAAAGTACCTTAAAATATTTAAGTATTCCTATTAAAGAGCAAAGCTGAAAATTTTACTGGAAATGAACATATTTTTACAATATCAATAAATGCTTCAGTCCAGGCTACTACAATAGAGACGTGGAGTTAGCACAGATTACTGAAATTCAGCATTCTTGGGGGAAAACGGAATCACACAGTTCCCTGTGGCACATCACATGGGTAATGAGGGAGGAATTAGTCAAGCAACACTATTACATTTAAGTTTTCATAACAAATGGCTTTCTCTTGGGAAGCCCAAACAAATTACACCAGCTATCAGAGCAGCGCAGCACACACTGAAGCTGTGGTTTGACATCTGGCAGCAGCGCTGCCCACCCGCAGCTCCCCCTGCGCCAGGCAAAGGACACGGCTTCCCCCACACACACCCGGCCCCAGGAGCTGATCCGGCTGAAAAATAACCTGGCAAAGTCAAGCAAAGCAAATCAAACCTTCCACGGGCAAGTTTCCATCCTCTCCACCACTGTCTGATTCTCCGTGCGATCACAAACACACGTGCGCCAGCACAAGGAGGGCACAACAGGCATGGAGCCCGAGGTTTTGCTCAAAACTGGCCCCAAATTTCCGTCATTTCTCAATGAAGCCCACCAAGAGAAGAACAGGACTGACCAACTGCAGAGACGTAGCTCCAGCTGCAGCACTCCAGGAGCAGTGCTGGCACTGATGCCCTCACCGGCCCCCGCCCAGGCTGCTTCTCCTGCAAACCTCGCTGGGGCTGGAGTAGAGACCAGCCAGCTACAGCTGAGAGATGAAGCAGAATGAAGCCCCGAGGCCCCAATTTTGTGCAGCTTAAGCTGATCTAATTGCTGTCTGCCAGCATCCCAGCCCTCCACTCCTGAGCCCATTACCCAACAGAAAATAGTGGGGTTTTTTCTCTGTTGTGTCATCCCATGGGTTTTGTTTCTGTCTGCTTACTGAAACAGCTCAGCAAAGAATGGAGAGTGGGACGACAGTAGTGGAGGAGACACCATTCCATTCACAGATAGGTTTTCTTAGGCTGCTGCTGACATTAATTCATTTTGCAGCAATTCCTACTGTATTCTTTTAGATATAACTCCGCATTGCCACAAACCTTTGCATCACCCATATTTCTAATTTAACTTTGCCTTTGCTCAGAGGCTGTACATTAAAGAGCTGTTGCAAATACTTCTCATGTCTTTCAGGACTGTAGAATATACAGGTCTCACCGCAGCACTGCTTCACAATGCTGCCACAGCAACTCATCAAAGGGATGCAAGGGCTGGCTGATGATTCCTATGGGTCTCATAACTTGCATACTAAATCCCAGCTCCGTAAAGCAAAAATCCATCAGGACTTCCTCCAAACTGCCCTCTTCAAAGCCACAGAGAAAGGCTGTGGTGAGACATGGGGTGGAGTGGCGTCTCACCACAGGTTGAGGGAAGTCCTGACTGAAGCCCAACATTTGCATGCTCACTCCAACTCCCACGACTGGCACTGAAGCTCAGTGGAGCTCCCAGGCCGGGCGCTGAGCAAGGGGCAGGTTAGACACCCACTTCTGAGTCTCTGATTCTCAGCAGTGCACCCCTGGTGGGATAACCACGGCTATGCCTCAGTATCTTTGCTGATCTTCTTCAACAGGAGACATCTGATGCAACACAGCCAGCACAACCTGTCATCGTTTGCGTGTGACAGCATGGCATTTTCCACAAAGAAACACAGTGTGTACCACTACATGAACATTCTATGAAGGCAGGGCCACTATTTTTTCATTTCCTGCAGTAGGTGGAAAAAAAATACAAAAGAAAAACACCATTAAGATCATCAAGGAAGAGACACCCTTGTCTGAAATCACCATCCAGCTACAGATACCTTAAGAGAATTAATTGCTACCTGCGTAAGTATGCCTTTGTTTAATAAATGAGATTTCTTTCAGCTGTGTTTCCCGTGGTGAATTGGTACGCAGGGAGGAGACAACTTTATTATTTACAAAGGACTCAATAATCTTCCTACACACCCATATCATGCTTCAACCAGGACAAACAACACTCCATTAGAGATTATTAATACATGAAGCCCCACAACCACCTTATGATTTGTGACATTATTTTCTTCGCTTTACAAACAGACAAAACTACACAACAGCAGTTATCTCAGATGAATAGATTATTAAAAAGCTCTGTGAGGAAAGCTCTTCCTCAGTGGAAGACACCACATTTCTATGGGGCCAGGATTTTTCTCTGGTCTCCAACTCTGTGCCTGTGCTTTAACTTCACAATTACTACCAAACTTCAGTGGAGCAAAGCTCAAATAATTAAAGAGACATAGCATGCTTCCACTGAAGCCTGTGGCAAAACTCTCATTATTTTTAACAGAAGCAGGACTGGACAAAGCATTTATAAAGCAGCTGTGATCACTGGAAGGCACCACTGAGTTCTCAGTATTATTAGCTACAAGACTACATCTATCAAAGAGCAGTATTTCTTTTAAAATCTTCAAAATTAGGTCTCAAAACCTACCAGGTTTTTAAAAGCTCTTGTTCTTCAGAAGAACATTATTGAAAAAGCACTGAATGGTTATTGCTTGCATTGAAATTTTTTGTGTGAATAATTTAAATGTGTTGCTAAAGCGCATACCAAAGGCCACTCCAGCAAGGAATGGAGTCCCTCTGAGGATTCTCACTTCTTTCATATTTGCTTTTGCCCCTGGTTATAAAGCTTTTCTTTTATTTTCCAATTAAAATAGTATTGTAATGAGATTTGGAAGATTCATTCAGCCAACAAGCTTATTGCTGTATTCACTGGAAAAAAAATCATTAAATACCTCAAAATGGAGGAAGGGAAGCCTTCCAAAGTCTTTTGGATCAAGTTCTTAATATGAAATTTCTTGATTATAGGCCATGGCAGACAGAGATTTTTGCACTTGGCTGACCTGTTTGGTTTTTTTTGAATAATGAATTTTTCTCTACATAGATAGCATCCCACTGAAACAAACACATCCTAAAGATCATGAAAGATGGGTTTCATAACACTTCCTTGCTCAATTTTATAACAAAACTTATATCCAGGGTATGAGAGATGCCTAACACAAAGGCATGCACAAGTTCTCACCAACCTTTTGGACAGAAAATGAGCAAACATGCACGACTTCATTATGCTTTAACTGTGACCAAATCATTGCAGCCAAGGGCCTTTGCATACAGAATTGTGCCAACAGCATCAAAAGGGCCAGCCTTTATTAAGTGTGAGCAAGAACTACACTGACCAACATGAGTACAACAGCCCTCACAGGAAAGGTCACAGGCAAATGAACTGCTGTGAGCCACACCAGGCAGCATAGCAGCTGAATGACTCTCCCTGCAAGGAAAGTGATAACTAAGAGGGTCTGCTCCACCTGATCTGGCTATACTTCTCACAGGATTTCAAAGAGAAGGATTCACTAAACACCTCTAGAAGCCAGAAAAGCATAGCTAATAGCAGCAAGTTTCACACAGGAGAAAAATGCCACGATTATTGTCTCAGAGGGTTCTCCAGGAAACAAGGGATGCAACAGCATCCTGAAACCACACACACGTATGTCAAATAAATCTCAATGAAATTTTTGCATGAGCTTTCCTTGATTTTGCAGCACAATGTAAATATTTGTCATGTGGACAATAACTGCCATGTCAGCATAGTTTTTCAGACATACTCACCCTGATTAAAGAAAATGGAAGCAAAACCCTAGAGTGCTGATGCTTAAAGGAAATTCCAACATTTCAAGTGTTCAAACTTTTAACTAACAACATGTACGGCCACGGGGAAGGCAAAGTATGCGACTTCAACAAACACTGCTTCTGACCTACCCACAATCATGGAACAGAATTACAGAGGACTTCACGCACAAAAGCAGCTTAGATTGGTCTCAAACAAGGATATCTGTGAATACTCAAAGCTCTTACTTATTATTTTAAAAGGCATGAAAATGTTTTTGCAAATCAGCTTTAAAGAAAAAAGAATCTCCATTCTTTGCTAGTCTTAGTCTGCATCTCCTGTGAGCTTATCAGTATAAGGAAGTTGAAGTTTTCCACAGTCTTACCTGACTGTTTTACGTAGGGCCATGAATCCTGTCATTCCAGGATTCATTACAACGAGGTCCCCTCTCAACTTCACCATATTACAGTCTTGACTGAAGATAAATCAGTGAAAAAATTTATTCACTTAAAGCAAAGAATACACATGTTTCTCTACAGCAGCAGACCTTGTACATGGTTAGACATTTTTTTCAAGCCTTCATTTGCAGATGAAGAGCAACTGTATTGTCAACAGCAAGGACAACTTGTTCCTTTACAAGCATGAAAGCAAGTACTTTCTTCTCTTTGGTCAACTAAATGCAAAAAAATATAATCCCCTATTTAAATTTACTTGCAGTAAGGAGGGACTAGAAATCTGGTTTACATAGAAATAAAATTATTTCCCCAACTAGTGCCTGCATCCAGAAATGGCCTTACTTGCTTCCCTTTGACTATCCTTTCTCTCTCCAGATTAACTCACAAGAGATTTGCACTCCAACTTCAACTACAAAAAGCACTACCCCCTGTCTCCTTAGAGGAACATCTCCTAAGTAGCTCAATTTTCCATAAAGGAATCTGAACTTTCTCCATTCTTCACAACACAGGAGCTTCCCATATCACAAGAAAGGATTTCATCATTCTGGTGAGCACAGCGCAATTTCAGCTGTTTAAGCCATCTGTACCACTGGATTTCTTTGTTCAAACTAATCCAATTTAATCTCATTCGTGTCTTCAGTTGTCTACATATTTTCATCCTTGTAGATGTACATCTGTGCCAGCTACTAAATACCAGTCACTCACACTTTCCCTGCTCCCCTGGCCCCTCTCTAAATCTCAGACACTAGCTTGTTTCACACTACTCCACAAAAAAAAAAGACTTATGAGTTAAGACCTGTGATCAACAGAAACAGAGTAAAGGATAACAATTATTTAAGACACCGTTAGTACTGGACTACTAAAACTTGAAGTTAATACAATACTATCATTATGTGTAGCAAAGTAATGTTTTGAAAGCAGTCATTATGCCTAACTTTGATCACAAAAAGGCCACATGCTACTAAAGCAGATTTTTAAAATATAAAAAGAGATACATAGGACTGACATTAATAAACATTCAAAAGGAGCCCACATGTAAAAATAAAGTGGGGGAAAAAAGCCTTTAAATTCTTCACACAATCTTTTACTGCATTTGAATTGTACTATTAAGCTGTGCTACCAAAAAAAAAAAAAGAAGCTGAAAACCTATTTACCAAAAAGGTAATCCTTTGCTTTATATACCCAGAAACAGATCGGGTGATTAAAGTACATTTAATATTTGATATGAAAAAGAAAGAAGAGAAAAATAAACCGGTACCAGATCTAATTTCACACTCAGGGGATTACAATGTAGAGAATACATACAAGCATTCTTCACTGACAACGGCACTGTGAAATGCTCAGTAGATTGCTGGCATTCATAGGATTTAAAAGATTTAATGTTCTGCTTCGTTACTTCACAGCATGCAAAAGTTTGGAGGCCACTGGAAGACCAAGCAGCTTAGCAAGGAAAAATAACAGAAGAAAAAGGCCTCATCAAACTTACAGGATCTTGATGGACCGTTTTTGACAGCATTTTACTGTGCTTAAATTGTGAAAATTAAAAACCAGAGTCCTTCTGTTTCCTTAGGGTAATAAAAACCATGTAGTGGGTGCCATTCTGATTGCTCCAAAAGCAGCCTCTACATGTACTGACATCCTATTTTTACTTATCCTAATAAAAAGAAATTTAAGTCCTTTTCTGCTGTGAGGAATAACACCTGCCTCCCTTAAATATATATATACTTGCATACGGAAAAAAAGAAAGAAAGAAAGAAAAAAAAAAAAAAGAGTGTGAAAGAAATGCATCAAACTCATACCTGGAGTGGCTGAATTAGATTGCTTGTCCTGGATCTCCAGGAGTGCACACTTGGCAAATGTGTGCTTTCCCATGGTCAGCACTGGGGTGGACCATTGCTCTTCAATGTAAGAATCATAATTAGGGCAAAGCATCTTTGTGAACTGTAGTAATTTCCCCCTTTTCTCCCCCGTGCAGCCAAGCAGGAGCAACCCTGCAGGGTAGGTGACAGCACTACAATAGCTAATCCCAACAAGAGAAACTCTGAGCAAGGAAATGTGCTCTGAAAATGCAATATGTATTCTAGGAGGATGAGACTCCAAAGAAAACAGAAGGTCTCAGCAATTAGTCCCTGGGATGAGAAGGTGGCTCTTTTGCCTAAGAAGTCCTTTCAAATCTTGGGTATTTAGTTTAGCACAAAGAAAATGAGCTCTTTTGTTAAACAAACATCTAATCACCTAGAAATTTTAGAGGCACACATACAACTTCAATAAAAAATAACTTCAAATAACTGACTTAGGTGTTTAAGGTGCCCTCTGAATTATCTGTGTAATACAAAGGGTTTTGCGATTGTTTTTACAGCTTTTATGAAGAAAAAAGGGGAGAAAAGGTTTTGTTCCTCTTGTTCTGATTAGAAAGAGCTTGGGGGAAAGTCAAAATCCACACAAAATACAGCTCCTCTGCCCATCCCTTCTTGTGATGCTCCCTGGGGCCTGCCATAAGCCTCCCCCAGTGCTGAAGAGCACCAATGGGTCTGATATACCACAAGCAGAGCCTGAATGCCTCAGGGGGAGTCCCTACCCTCCTTATGATTTATTTCCCCTTCTTGGTAGCCATTTCACCAAGACCTGCCCTCACATACTTCCTATTGTCATCCCTAAAGAAACCCATCTGGGCCAGGAAGATCCCATTGCAGGAGGAGATGGCATGGCAGCTCCTCAGGGACCACACACAGGAAGCCATTTCTGTCTCGTGCCTCTTCAGAAGTTGCACCAACTTGCACCAACCAGCTTCAGAGCTGGTCACCAACCTCCCGTGGTCCTGAGCAGTCCCAGCTACATGATGAATGGGCATTAAATCAACCACATTCACTTTGTTAAATGCATACACAAGCAGCAAAAGCATCTGAAGCTCTGCACAGGAACGTCTGAGACAGCAGTAAGTTGGCTGTGTGATGTGCTCTGACACCACGGCCTCACCACTCAGTGAGAGCAGCACTCGGGCTGAACAATTGCCATTCCTCACCACTTCATCCCTCGCCTCCCTTTCCCCACTAGCTGTATCCAGCAAGGATATGACACTGATGAAAAGGGCCTGATCCTTTTCCGTTTCTCCTTTTCCATGCCAGCTCACACATCAGCTCACAGGAGAGCTGCACAGCTTACAGAGCTGCAATGGCACAGCCAACCCACGGTGCGAGGCCACATGGCCATGAGAGAAAAGGATGTGCCAGATGAAGAGACAGCAGGTAGCAAGGGAAGGAGAGCCAACACATTTGAAACCACCACAATTACATGATTTTTTGGCAATATAGGCAGCTTCACAGGTGCTCTCCCATCATGCCTCTCCCACGGCTCTACATAGCACAGAGAGTTCAAGGATCGTGCGTTGACAACTGAAATTCCTGTAGCTGACTTACTAATTTAAAATAATGCAGGCTGCATTTCTACCAACAGGATCATGTTCTCTGTGAGTTCATCCATTCCCAAGTCTCACTGAGTCATCACCCACCTCCTAACCCTGTCATATTATTCCAAAAGTATTCAGACTCTGCAGCTTTCATAGGTAGGGAAGCAAAAGAAAGACAGAACTGAAGAAGAAACAAACCAGGATTCCCTAAGCATTCTAGCTAATGCAAAGTTTGAAATATCTAGCTCTATTTTATTTTATAACCCATATGAAAATGTTAGTTACAGCAAGTACTGCACAGCATATAAGCAATAATTGCTTTAGAAGGAACAGTAGTATGCAAGATGAGTATTAGTGCTGAGACCAAGAGAGTCCAGGAAGAGCTCATTTGCAAAATAAAGCTATTTGAATTAGAAAGTGTATATTAGTAAGTAAGGGTCACATCAGCATATGTATTTTCATCAAATACAAGGCAGCTCTAAATGCAGTATGAAATAGCTGCTATTTACGGGACATTATTAGAGCCATACAATATAGTGTTTCATTTTGAAAGCTTACTAGACTTAAACTAGACTGGATAGACAAAACAGAAGGCTACTTATTATTTAAGCAGCACTCACCTCAGAATGATATTAAGTTTATAGCCTGGTGCTGCTTACTCATAACAAAGTCTAATTAGGGCCTAACAAGCACACCCACTGGCTTCAGTGAGACTCGGCAAAGAGTAAGACAGGATCCACTGTATGTCAGGTTTGGCAGCTCCCTGATGAAGTGCTCTAGAGGAAACAAACCATTCGGCCAGTTAATAGAGGAAACTATTTTAACACGGAAGCTGGGGAGAAGTGATGCAACTCTCTCACCACCAGAGCAGTCGCTGCCAGGGCCAGAAGCAGAGCCTGGGAGCTCCGCAGCTTCCGCATGTGTGCACAAGACCATCAAATCTCCTCATGGAAAATCATCACCTGCAGCAGATCCTTAATTCTATTTTTTGTTTACAGTTTTGAAAGAAAGTTACTGAATCACTTGTTTTTATTTCACTGGTAATTGCATAGGGACTTCAGTTATATATATATATATGTCACCATCTCCTATTCTATTAGAGGAACATACTCTTCTGCAGCTATAATAAAATGCAGAAAGACAATAAAGGAAAATAACTGGGGAAGAAACTGAGGACTAAATGACTGTTGTGTTTGAGCTCCACCTCTCATCTTGAGACTAACATCAAGTAGTAAATCAGTTCTGCATATCAGCTTGGCATACCACAAAACACAAAACACACACCCATCCAACTGGTATCGCTCCTTCAAAACACTGAATATTCAATGCCAGCAGTATCAACCTAGACAGCAATTTAACTCTAAGAGCTATGTCTTGGTTTTGAGTTGGGCTTTCTGCTTTGCTCTTCAAACTATACTCCACATTGCCTGTAGACTACTCCTGGTCATAGTCCGTGCTTAAAGAATCTTAATTCAATCAGACCAGACAAAGTGGCCTCCAACAAAGTGGCTGTGAGGTGCCTCTGTTACAGAGTGTCACAGCTAGGACCACTGATCACTGCAGAACTGTCCTATGGAGAGCATCCTGAAAAGCAATGCTACTGGTAATGCAGGGATTTCAAGGCAGTGACACATGGTGGGGAAACTGCACCAAACTGACTAAATGTGGATTCTTTCCTGCATCACTTTTATGTTCTCTATTTATATTTATTAAAAAACAGACTTTCTTACTCTGTGTAGACTCAGGTGCAGAGATGAACCTGACTGCACTGAAGGGCTAGCAGTGTACAAGGAAAAGTCTTTGTTCTGTTTTATACCAAGCTATGTAAAATTTGTTGCAACTGTAGAACAATGGCCTAGATAAAGTGAATACCCACAGCAGTTGTGTTCCTGATGTATCACAGCACTAGCAGTCAAAAATATCTAGGGGGCCAACTATCCGTGTTTCTGAAAAATAATAAAAAGAAATTGTGGAAGGAGGAAGGGATGGAGGTGAGAGTAGAGCACAACACATTGCTCCACTGAAAAAATTACAGCTTATATCTCTCCATAAAAACATTCAAACCAACTACATCAACAACACCCACTTTATCTATCACAAACACATACGTGCTTATGAAATGCCTTGAAAGGCAATTCATCAGAGCAGGGCAGCCCAGCAGGCCGTGCCCACACGTGGTGCTCCCACGCTGAAGCTTGTCCCAGAGCCCACTGCCCAGCTGCAGTGGCCCAAGGACGAGGACGAGCCAGTGCAGGCACCAGCCACAGTGCAGGCAGGGGCTGGCAGCACACTTCCCATCCTTTTCACCACGTCTCCTGAAATGCTTGATCTCAGTGCATTAAGCACAGGGGAAATTGCAGTCATGTATATCCAAAATAAGCCAAAGCCTAAAATGAAAACTTTGGATGAGTACTAACTGGTGAATCAGGCCTTTTTCACCTCTCATCTCTTTCCTCTGTTAACTGATGAGTCAGACTAATCCCTTCCCTTTGAAACTGTAATATTCAGATGAGAAGTGTAAAGCAGACTTGGTCTTTAATTCTAAATTCTACATGTATTTTGGTTACAGTCTTAATAAGAGCATGTTAAAGGCCTTTCAGTTGCTTCCTTTCCTCTTGATTTTATCTTGCTTCATTCAAATTACTATGTACGACTTCATACAGTTTCACTGTTTCAAGCACTGAAACCTGAATGTGGTAACAACTGGACTGTCACTAAATTCTAAGGCCTCCCCAGCAAACACAAACACAGACAACCGGAATTTCTTCTGCATGCCAATCCTGGCAATGCTGCAGGTATCTCTACGTGATTTCAGGCATGCATCTATGTGCTTCTCCTCGGTCAGCTGGGAGGAGGAGAAGGCATGAAGAAAAAGGGTAAGAAACCAGAGAAGCTATTATGTCACCACATTCATTTTTCAGGAGGCAGTCCTAAGGAAAAGCTCTTAGGTCCACGTGTCAGCACGAACAGCCAGTTGGGATTCCTGCCTCACTCAAGAGGAAGAACTTCAAAAAGCACACACAACTGGTTCTCAGGCTCTTCAAAGAGCTCTAGAAGCAGGAAAATACCAGACTACAACATATTCAAAACCCAATAATAACAGTGGCAGCTTCTGCCATCTTCTCACATTAGAGATGTATCTGCAACCAACCCCAGGAGAGAACACAGATAACAAGCTAGTATAATCAGCCCACAGGAGAAAATGGAAGTCAGGAAGAGGGAAGATGGGGGCGTGTCCCAAAATATTTAAATTTAACTGTTTTGGTAAACTACTGCACTGGAAGTTTTAAAGATTAACTTGAGGGGAGATAGAGGGTAGGGTAGAAGTAGAGAAGGGAAGAAGTAGAAAAATGCTTATTTTTGATCAGTGTTGTCAGATGTGCTCTTCAACTTTTAACTCTGCTTCCTTGGTGAAGAAGAAAGTGAGCTATAAAGGGGTTGCCAAGCTTCGAAGCAGAAAAAAAAAAGGAAAATAAGCAAGCAGGTAAATTTCTCAAAGACACAGCTTCAAAAGGAACTGACAGTGCCAACACCATTAACTGGGGAGACTGCCTGCATAAATCCATCCAGATTTGAATGTGATAATTTTCCCAAAGCTTACAACTGAATCAAAGGTTATTTCATACTCCAAGAAAAGAGAAAGGGTTTGAATGATGCAGGGAAAGAAAACCAAAAATCAGCACAACTGTGCCAGTGAGAAGAGCACAGGCTGACCCCCACACAGCCGTGCCGTAAGCTCACGATATGATTTCATCTACAAGAGCCTGTTTACACAGCCATGCTGAGAATCAGGTCTGGCTTCACTGCGCAAAACAAAAGCCACAAAACATGTCGGGTTTTTCTGCATTTTTAAGCCAGATCCAGTCCCTGTTTTGGGTCACATGAGAGCTGTATGGCTGCGCCAGAACAACCGGTGTGCAGGTGTGCACAGGGTTGGAACAGGGGATGTGAATTCATCTCATAAAAACACAGTTAAAGCCAGCTCTCCCTGCCAGGGACAGACTTGTCTAGGCTAAGAAGAATTTATAAATGAGCAAGTAAAACCGATCCATGTAAGTCTTTTTGGAGACAAAGCTACATCTCGTGCACTACTGTATTATGTATCCAACAGACATTTTCAGGGGATGAGTAAATTACACTGGCTCCCTGTCACTGTCACTGTCTGCTGTCACTAGACTTTGGAAGGGCGTCCCCTACAGAGTGTAAGACATAAGCCACCTGCTGAAGGGATTGCTTGTGGCTGGCACGGCCAGGCTGCAGACCTGATTTTAGGTTACAAAAGGACAAACTGTGTTGTGGTATCACAGGAGAGGCAGCTGTCCAAGACTTGTCATCTGTGCACCTGAACAGGCACATGCAAGAAAATACACATAGAAAAGCTTTACTTACAAACCCCAGAGCTCTGGAGTTCTAGTGCATGTAATGCTGACATTCAAACAGAGCTCTGAACCCAAGGAGAAAATACAGTTGCTAAATTATTTGTATTACAAGCAGGGTTCTGGGTGCAGTTAAATGCCTGTTTCTTTTATTACATATCAGTTTTAAATCCCCTCAACTCAATTTACTTCAACTTTTAAAAAGATAAAATTCCTCAGTCATTTGCATTACTTTCACAGTCTCTATGTTTTGTTTCATTCATACGTTCACAACTGCTTAAATGATCTTTGATTTGAGAAGCTGAATTCTCATTTGCCAGGCAAACAAGCATTCATACCCACGAAAAATAAAATGCTCATCACTTTTATTAAAATAAAAATATCTTTCCACCTTTTCAAATGATTGATTCCTGTTCCTCTGAGTTTTAACTCTCTGCAATTATCACAGCACACTCCAACAGACCTTTTCCACCACTAGAGTGAGAAAACACTTAGATGTGAACTCTTGCTTTGAAACAGAACAGAAAACCCTGGCAGGCTTCTGTGAAATGTAAAAGAAGCCTTATGTGCAGTAAAGATCACACATGCAACAATGCAGAGGAGGAAAGTCGCAAGAGTCATTGGTGTGACTAATTCTTGCACAGATAAATTTTAGAGAATAAAATAACCATGTAGAAAACTCACATACACTGAAAAAAACCACTTTGAAAAAGGTAACAGGGCTCCTTTTTTGCCCCCACTCCATCCCAGCAAGCCTCATAATTACTTAGACAAGAAAAGGTAGTCTATGCCTTTTATTAACAGAGATTCCCAGATCCATGTAATCCATATAATCTATATTTCATGCATATTCCCAGCATCCATGTAATCCATATTCCACTTTTTTATAAGTTACTAATTTGGAAAATTATTATATACAGACCTGAAAGTTTAACCAAAGAGCAACTTGAAGAGGTGTCCTAACCAAAGCTGGTACTAACACACAGAAGCTTTCAGCTCACTGAGAAAATTAAGCTGCAAAGCTCCAGTTTTTAGCTCTTTAGGTCTCTGGCACTATAGTATGGTACACATCTGAAAAAATTAATCAAGATTTGGAAGCACATCCAAATGATGTTTATTTATGTGAAAACCAGTGCAAGTAGTCAAACTCACACAAAATATATTTTCTCAATTCTCTCCAGCTACCTTCCCCAGGTTTACATTTACTTCTGTTTAACAGCTCTTTTCTTCTTATTTGAATATTTAATTAAAATCCCCCCAAAGAAGATTATAAGTTCCTAATACTTCATTTATTTCACCTCTGATGACAGTGAGAGAACCTCTGGCTCCCTGGAATCACACCAGCAAAAAAATACATCATGGGGTGCTGCAAGAAACTTCTGCTGCTCATGAAATGCTCTCAGAGTGTACGGCACGTACCGTGTTCAGAGCAGTTACTGTGCTTCCCTAGAAGGAAGCATTTGACGCACATCTAACAAAACTAACTGATTGTAGCAGTTGCAAAACAAAAGGAATGTAACAGTAAGGTTATTTTTCTCCAGCTTCTTAGACACCATGGGCTGACAAAGTGCCACCTCTAAGGAAATCCCGCCTATTTGGTAAAAAGTGTTAGCCCTAGAAAATTCCCTATTATGAGGATGCAAACTCCAAAAGTTTGGTCGAGAGTTGTATGACAGATACACACTGATATACCCACTATTTCCAGCTTTAGAGCTACAACCACTCAGACTTCTTTCTGCTTTAAGTTTTGGCTGAGTATGTGGCCTCTGTAAGTCCTTCTGGTGCTGTCTCCTGAAATGATGCAAAAAATTGCAAATTCAACATTTCCATACACATGGGATTATATAAGGAATGCAAGGACAACCCAGACTTACTAAAAAAAAATACTCATGTTCAAATATTTTGTAGTTATTTTTTCTCGACTGAAAAGAACCTTGTATTTCTCACATATGTTGCAGAATACAAAGTCTTAGGGAAGAGGAACAGACTTAAAAGAATACCTTCAGAATATTTCTCTTTTAGGATGAAAAATATTTTTTAATATAATTTTTAGTTGTCAAACATATTTCAAAGAGAAATGATCACCTCAGACACGCATTACTGAGCCTGGTAGAGAGATTATTGGATAAAATTCCTTGAGCTGTGCAGGTCTGACTAAGCATTGCTCTGTAAAAGCTTGGGATGAAGCTACAGACTTGAGCAGAACAGAGAAACAGGCTACTCCAATTTTGCACCCAGATTATAATTTGGAGCTTATGCTCATCCTAAAACTGGCCCTACCTCTTTACTTTAATGTTGGTGCCACAACTGCTGTCTCTCACCTGCATCACCCCCATGGAAAACTCCCACTGCCTACACTAAGAGGCACCAACCTGAGCTGTACACCCAAAGAAAGACCTTTTCTCAAAGTCATTTAAAGCCTTGAGAGAAAGTAAAACAAATGGGGATAAACGAAGGGTTAGGTTGGTGGACAGAAGAAAAAGAAACAGAGAAATCCAGACACACAGCTTCACAGTAGTATTATAAGCATGATTAATGGGAAAGATGCCTATGGATTTGTACTGTTTATTTTGAGCTACAAAATAAAAATTAGGTACTGCAACTTAAACAACTATTTCCTTACTCATTAGACTCAGGTATGCATCAAGCCTTTAGATATTAAAATGATGAATAATTCTGCATATATCATTCAGCAAAAGCTCATACATGCTATATGACATGAAAGAAAAATGAAGCAACAAGCAAGTCAGGGAAAGACATTCAATGACTAAGCATCAGACCTGGCAAGGACAACAGTGAAGCAATCCCTGCACTGACAAGTAGAGTTAATACACAAAACTGACAAGGTGGGCCAAACTTCTTGTACCTCAGAAGGCAGCAAAGCCTGGAAGAACAAGATGATAGCAAATAGTTGTAAAGACTGACATAACTACTGCTTCCTGCTGAAGAGCAGTGGTGTCAAGAGCACTCTTTGCAAAAAGCTGTGGCTGGCTGCTTCCCTCCCCCCTGACCTGCCAGCTCCATAGCAGGGGCTGCAAGGAAACAGCACAGACAAAAGGGAATACAAGGCAAAAGCACAGCAGTGAACCCGAAAACATGGTTAAAGCTCACTCTTTTTAAAACACTTGCACCTCTAATATTACCAAAAACTTTCTGGATATTCATCTTGATGGAAGTGGTGCAGAATTTTTTTACAAGAGCATGAAGTGACAGGACAAGGGGTAAACGGCTATAAACTGAAAGAGGGCAGGTTTAGATTCCGGGCTTTAGGAAGAAATTCTTTACTGTGAGGGTGGTGAGGCACTGGAACATGTTGTCCAGTGAAGTCGTGGATGCCCCATCCCTGAAGGTGTTCAAGGCCAGGCTAGATGGGCTCTGAGCTACCTGGTGTAGTACAAGTGTCCATGCCCACGGCAGGAAGACTGGAACTAAACAGTGCCCTTAAGGTCACTCCCAGCCCAACCCATTCTATGAAATCCAAGTGCACAAAAACATTTAGTATCTGCATAGTGTAGTAAAGCAGTCAAAACTGCAAAAGTTTAGGCACATGCTAATTATGAAATAGAAATACAGCAATATGGATGGGTTTAATGCTTTTAAGGAAATCAGATATCCCATGGAGAGGGCAAATTTCCAAGAGTCACGTGATATCTGGTTTGAATTTTTACTCTCTTGCTATTTAGGGTAATAAATTGTGGCTAAGAATTTGCGTAAAAATTAGAACAGGTTAGAGAGAAGTAAACTATTTATGAATTTATAAAATGAGCATGAAAATGTTCTACCTTATTTACATCTCAATCATAGTGAAACCTCAAAGTAGATTGAGGGTACTTTTAAAGAAGTTTCATGATAAAGCAGCACTTGATAGATAAGCTTTGGAAGAATCTTGCTGTTGGGGCGCTAACCTGCAGCTGAGAGCTCAGTGCAGGAATTCTCTAAACTCTGTGGTAGTTCCTTCCTCAGACACCAAAACTCACACATCAGGTCGCTGACAGATTTGTAGCAGTTGGTAAAAGTCAGACAAGTAAAGTAGCTACTACCTGCACCCACACACCCTGTCCCAAGGCAAAGGTTCCCAGTTTACACATGGAGCAGCTTGAGAACAAATGTAGTTTTCCTCCCAGGAACCAGAGTCTGTTTACCTCAGTATATGCCCAGGTAAAATGTGTAGATTTCTACATAGGAGCAAGTGGAATTGCTTGCCAGTTGTAGCCTCTCCCTGAAACACCATTTTCAGCTTCCGTATCATTTCCCATCACAAGAGCCAGACAACCCCACAGTGAAATGGCTCCAACAGGCCCAAGAATGAACAGAATATGAACATACCCATCAAACCAGGTTCTGGCTGCACAGGCTACAGCTAACTGCTCCTTGCTGCTGTATCCCACAATTTGGCATAAGGAAGTGTCCAACTGTATTGGTTTAGCATAAATAGTAGGAAAAACCAATTGTTAATCCATTTTGGAACTAACAGCTAAGCTGGCCAATCAGGTAAAAGGGGTACACCCTCTGGGACACCGCTTAAAAACAGGAATCTTGAGAGACCCGCCCTCTTTCCGGGACTCCGCGCCATGAGGTAATATCGCAGCCGGGCCTCTGGGCCCCGGGAGGCCCCGGGAGCCGCGGCCGGGCCGAGAGGGGGCCCGGGCCCCGGGAGGCCCCGGG